>OX359265.1:967500-1292500 GCA_947179155.2 Hedera helix | reverse complement strand
CACATCCACAACTATTACTTATAATTCCCGACTTATAAGTAAAAATACTCCCGAACACTTTTATTTATAAATTTACTAAAATTTTAACTTTAAGTAAAAAAAAAAAATCATTCCCGAACATGCCGTAAGTTATAAATTAATGTTCAAATTAGAAGGTAGCTTTAATTTATACCATCTGAATGCTCGACTAATGTATATCGATATACTCACAAATACATACCTTTAAAAGCTTTCAAACATAAACGGATATGGTGGGGTGGGGGGCGGGGGGGTTCGACAGCCGCCGGCCGGCGACTATTTCCCTTTCTCTCTCTTGGCTTTGCTGCCGTCTTTGAGATATTCGAGAAGTATTCTGAATGCTGTTCTGAGTGGGTCTTCCTTTTAGACAGATTTTTAAATGATCAAGTATGTTTGACTACATATTTTATAACAGATTATAACCATCAAAATTATGACTGATCCATGAAGTACTCAAGAATTAACGCACGCCTTAATTAAGAAAATACAGTTCGACCCATATACAGATAGAGAAAAGCTGAAATCATTCGAGATCCACGTCTGAAGATTACAGAAGTTGGAATCAAGTCAAACTTAATTTCAGCATACAGTGGGAAAAGGCAAGCTTTACATTACTAATCCAAAAAAACTAAAAAACTTATTGAAAAAACAGACTGAGGGAGTGATATAGTATAATATACCTAGCCAGCAAGCAATTGAAGGGGGGGAAATTAAGCTGAAAACATGTCTGAAGAAGAAGATGAATCGTCTCCCTAAAATTTAGGGCTCGTGTAATAAAAAGCTTCAGTAACTGACTATTATATAATAAATGGCTACCAGATCTACTAATCTGAACGTTTCAAATTGGTATCCAGTTGTTATCCAACTGTCTAGTGTGAAAAAGGAGAAATTGAGCAATAAAGCAAAAATGAGAGACTGAGTCCAGAGAAAGTCCATGATCAAAAAACTTTATAAAAATTTGAAATGCACAAATACTTAATTTTTAAGTTATAAATTAATGTTCAAATTAGAAGGTAGCTTTAATTTATACCATCTAAATGCTCGACTAATGTATATCGATATACTCACAAATACATACCTTTAAAAGCTTTCAAACATAAACGGATATGGTGGTGGAGGTGGTTCGACAGCCGCCGGCCGGCGACTATTTCCCTTTCTTTCTCTTGGCTTTGCTGCCGTCTTTGAGATATTCGAGAAGTATTCTGAATGCCGTTCTGAGTGGGTCTTCCTTTTACACAGATTTTTAAATGATCAAGTATGTTTGTAATATCTAAAATAATTGGAGTGTACTTTCGGTATTTTGGTTGAGGTAAAGAGTCTAAATTATTGGAAAATCGGAGTTGGGTTGTCTGCCATGTGGCCCCACAGCCTGTAATAACATGTTAATTCCATTGCAATTGAACAATAAATATTTTTCAAACAATTAGGAACTTAAATTTTTTGATTCTTATGTGATTCTAATAAAATTTTAAATTTTCATATTCGACCATATATATATATATATATATATATATATATATATATATATATATATATATATATATATATATATATGTCTCATTAAAAGTTAATTTCTAGGCCATGTAAATTACATAGATTATAGAGCATTTTTTTTATAACTTATAAATTAATAAAAAAAAATATATGTAACAGGATAATATTGAGTTTTAAATAATTTTTCTTAAATGATATGTCAACTAAATAAATTTATTATGATTAATTATCTCATAAAATATATTTTATCTTATTTAATGTTATACTTTTGTTAAAAAAATTAAAATTCGTAACATTAATTTATATAAGATTCATTTAAGGAAAGTGCGTTCAAGGTCTAAAATCACAACAAAAATATAAATAAAAAAAAGAATTAATATATAGATTCTAATTCTCTTTATGACTTCTAATGGAAGGACATTTTTCTTCAAAAAATATTTTAAAAAATAAGTTTTTACTCTTTTTCTTATTTTATAAATAAAAAAAAAACTAATGTGTCAATTAATTAATAACAAAAAATTAACAAATTATGGTGGCAGTATAAATATTTCCGTACTTTCTATTTAGTGTTTGTCATTTTGCCGGTTGTGGACCCTTGTAACGGATGAGGAGTAGCGGCAGATATATAATTTGAACGTTACGAGTATGATGACGAATTTACCCTACATTTGCCATAAAATTACAAAAGAGGATGGGTGGATGGATGATAGATGGCTTACGCGGAATTAACGCAAATGTAACGGAGACAGATCGGCGTGTTTGTCTGTCCCCTACTACGTTGCCTCGACTGTTTGGGCTTCTAAATAACATACGCCAGCTTTATCGGGTGTTACAAACACGCGTTTTAGAGCTACAAAATGTTGCACAAAAAACTCGTATTTCATTTTTTCCATTTTATTTTGAGTATTTTTTTGACGACTGATTTTGACGATCGGTGCCCCACTCCTTTTCAATTTTTGATATTTGTAGGGTTGGATATAGGATGGGTGAGATCGACAATTAAAACAGAAGATATTATACTGTTGAGACGACCGATCACCACTCGATCGCCATTCTCGATCGCCCAGAATTTTTATTTTATTTTTAACTAGTTGTTGACATTTTTTCAATTTCATAACTGACCCTTGGAAAATATAAAAAATGCTAATAATATTAAAGGTTTAATAAGAAATAGTACTAATGATATTAAAATTTTATAATAAGGCAATTGATAGTAGTAATAATTAGCTCTTATAGTAATAAATATTGCTGAAAATTTAAAATATTATCAAAATAAATATAAAAGTGTTGCTAAATATATATATTTATTTTGATAATATAATTATTGTTTTGATATTATTAATAATTTAAAATATAATAAGTAAAGGAAGATGATTAGTGAATTAGATGATATAAATGATCATCATCATGTCATCAAATATTAATATTACATGGTTGTTCAACTAACCTTAAAATTTCAAACCCTCATAATCAAACTAGACCCCACCTATCTTAAAACACGGTAGGGAATGGTAAGTGACTATTTATATTTGTTTCTCACATATATGGAGTAGACCAAACAATATTTTGAGCATAAACCTTAATAGTGAAATGCTGAAATTACCTCAAAAATGTGACATGTGACACACTGTAACTTATATGACTAATATAATATGATGATTTTTTAGGATTTATTTATGGAGTTAATTTATTCTTAAGAATTTATATATATAATATTTTTATAAAAAAAATTTACTTAAACGTGAAATTTATTTATTATTTATATAAAAAAACTATAAATTATTATTTGTATTAGTAAAAATATCTATATTTAATTTAGAATAGACTAGAAGTCTGTTTCCAGGAAATTAAACATGCCTCTCTAGCACGTGACATAACTCGCATGTGCATGCATGATTCTGTTGTGGAGTAGTAGTACTTTACTTATGCCGTGCACGTCTCCAGGAATGAAAGGCCCTTTTGTTGCCAGCAGTTCAGACGAGATCGTGATGGACAACCCATCCACCGCGTAGGAAGTCTTTGTCTTTCTCATATATATATATATATATATATACGTGAATAAAAAAATCTTTTTGCTCTCATTACCCACCCCCAACATGATGTGTGTGTGTCGATCCATCTATCTATATACATATGGATCAAGAAATTTTATTAATTTCCTACCATCCTTTTCTTTTCTTTTATATTTAAATAATATTATTAGAAATTGAACTTAAGGTTCCATCTAGAACTTGAAAAACTCGAGGAAAAAGAAAAAGAAAAAGAAAAAGAAAATCTAAAACTTTATTAGAGTACTTTTATTTATTTATTAAGTACATTTTTCGTAATATTTGGTTTTTAAAAATATAGATGGTTAGATTTGTTCAAATTTATTTTTTATTATTTATTTTTATCCCATTTATTTTAATTTCCTTTCTTTTACTCTGCATTTCGAGAGTTCCAAATTTTGGGTTTTTACATTCACCAACAACAATAATTAATGAAAATTAATATTTTCATAAGTAAATCCTGTTTAATCTTGTAAAAATATTAAATTAATTTATGAAAATATGAATTTCTTATTTAATCTATTTACTCAGACTTAAAAGAGCCTTAGAATGCTTCCCCTTTTGACACACCCAATCTTCAATAGACATATAAACATGATTCTTCCTTGGTCTAAAAATGAGAGTTTTATTAAAAAATTATTTTATTTTCTCTTGCGCTTACAGACGAACATTGATCCTCCTCCTCCCATTCAACCGGACATCATATTGTTCTAAACGTTCACAATAAGCTGGGCTCACGCATTGACTTGACATTTATTTGTAGACATGCATCATAGTATTTGTATTTATTTGTAGGCAAAATCACGTGTTACTTCAATATGTTGCATTTGTTTTGAACCAGGAACATCTTTCACACGATACATTGGAAACGCACAGAAAAAATGTATGTAAGAGAAGCAAGCAATTACCAACATCTAAGATTGTTTCATGTAAGAGCGACCATACACCTCAAAATAAAAATAATACAAGCTGTGGGGAAAAGAAAAAACAGCCCACAGCCAAAAATCATGTCAAGGTTCTGAGCTTGTAAAGTTAGCACGCTTGCAATCACAAGTGCACAGGCTTCTGGATTCTTTCACCACACGTTGTGACCTCCGAGTGTGAAGCTTGATGTTCACCAGCTTACCTGCAATCTGTTCACAACATCCAAGACAAGAAGAAGAACCTATCCTTATTTTGAACATTGTTATCAAACCCCATAAATTACTTTCATAAATGTAATGTTAAATGTTGGCAATGCCTTTATAATGAAGTGAAAAAAGAAGCACAGATATAAAATGATACCATGCCCAATGTTTATCACCAGGCACAGAGAAAATATGCCGGGCTGCTATGAAGCCCTCAGAATTCACCTCATTGATTATGAATTATCTACCATACTGCCAGTTACATCAAAAGTTGCTCATTCTCATGGTACAACTTTGGAGACGGTCTCACACTCTCACCGTTGCACAAATAAGGGAAACATTCATCAACTTAATATGCAATTTTCATCTAAGTAACCGTCCTCCAACTCCAGACCTATCATTAGGCAAAGGTTTAAGAAGTGAATCAATGCTCAGAAGTCTTATTTACAAAATTCTTTACTCCCTCGTATATTTTGGCTGTTTGGTATCACACAGAAAAGTCTATATACCCGCTCCAGCTCCAGTAAGCAATAACAACTTTACCTGCTCCAAACTTATTGCCTCATTAACTGATGAAATTCAATGAACTTGAAAAGGAGAAAATAACACCCATAGATGACGATTATGGCTTATAATTGACAGTTTAATTAACTGACAACTTTCTTGGAAGTAAAACAGCATAAAAAATCACCAAGGAAAAGTCGGTTAATGGGAGGATAATTACAAACCATTCTCCAAGCCAAGTCCTCTGGACCCATCGGTTGAGCTGGATGAGAATATAAGAAATGTCTTGAGTACTGGAATCAAAAGAACATAATCAATCAATCTTCAAGTGGTTTCATTTTCAAAAAAAAATACACGCAGATAATAACTTTAGGTAAAAAAATGTGGTCAAACAATGCAAATAAACTCTAAAAAAATTCTGCAGGAGTTCTCCCACAACTGATAACCATTTATTGTTGACACATTGAACTGCAATACTACTGCAAATACAGTAACTACAACTCATGCAAATACAAACCTTGGCTAAATTCATTCTCATTTCTCTGAGTTGGGCAGCAGTAAACTTTCTGAGAAAGGTCAAAAGCCAACCTGGCTGCACAGCATCACTAGAAGAAACAAATAAAGCTATCTGCATTGTATGAGAAAAGTGAATGCCTCAGTAATCAAATCCAACTGCTTCAAACCAGGGGAATAGGAAGAGAATAGAACTGCATCAACATGCATACCTTGCGATAATCAAGTATTCCTTCAAAAGGGAGCTCTAATTCATCGCTTATAATAACGGGAATGCACCCACTAACAATAGCATCAAACAGTCTTGCAGATGATGGAGTATCACCGGCAGGACTTAGGCAGAAAACAGACCTGACACCCAAGAAGTAACTTAATATTATACCGAAAACATAAAAGATGATAGGTACATGGTGAAGCAGCATAATACAAAGATGACGTATACTTGCGCATGCCACCCTGGGCTGCTGCTTTCCCCGCCTCTCCTGCAGTCCCTTCCTCTATAACTACATCCTCAGCATGACTAAGCTCTGCCACAAGTTTAGCACGTATCTTTCCTCCCTGATAGTATAACACCAAGTATTAAGCAGCAGTTACCTCAAAAACTATGTCCAAGCCAATTAAAGTATCAGCAATAAAAGTAATATCAGGATAGATAATGGAAGAAAACACAGCCATGGCAGTGAGCATACATCTTAGACGAGGTCCAAAGGGAGGGAACGATTGGAACCCTTCCATATTTAAGTCGGATCAAGAAGCTTTATTATCAAGTATACAACAAGTCAGCTACATGGACCCCTCTTCTCTAGTTGGCTTTCTATAATCATTTATCAGATTATTTGCCTCAAGATTGTTGTTTCTATCATACTAAAACACAGATAGCTCTATTAGTGGAGTAGTATTCTTACATTGTTTTTGTTTTCCAATCACAGCACAACTCAACCAATGCTTTTTACCAACTATATACTACCAGCTGGTATTCTTTATTTAACAAGGACGTCAATATTGTAAAAGTTCAATAATATGAACTACATTATCTAAATATAATATAATGGCCACAACTTTCATGACTGAAAGATTACAATCAGAACAACCAATTGAGTTTTAGAACACAGCTATAACCGTCCAAGTTAATCCTTGATTGTCTACAAGTATAGTTAGTTTAACAAGGGGAGGTGAACGTCGTTCAAATATCTAAAGGATTTCCCCAGCCATGCTTTCCTCAACAGATCAAGTACAAGAGTACTTCAAAACCGGATTCAAATACAAAGGCATGGTGAAAGTATAGGATAAACTAGAAAACATTTCTGAACTGGTAGAAGCAGCAGTAGGAAATACACCGAGAGTAACTCAATTTAGATAGTTTAAAAAAGTTACAATGAAGACCAGTATATTAAAAATCCCTGCATAGGTTCGCTTAATCCTCACCTAGGTGCTAGGCATGTCCCCTATCGCCTAAATTTGGCTGGCAACCAAGCCCCCGCCTAGGTAGAGTCAGACCTCTACCATATCGATTTAATAAAGACTTTGAAACTTTAAAAACACTTGAAATGAATTTGTTAAGCAAAAAGATTATTTTGGTAAATTTTCAGGTAAAATTTTAAAAATTATATATACTATACGCTGTGTATAGTATACCAAGTATGTGTAATAGAAAAATAAATAAATGCGACCGTATAAGAGAACGCCTAGTTTGCCTAGAAAAATGTCTAGCTACCGCCTAGGCGCCCCCTCTGCCGCCTAGATTCACCTAGCGATTTCCAGAATACTAATGAAGACTGCAAGTGCACCCATTAGAAAGAATGACGCCAAATATTGTGAAGTGATTGCCTAAGACTAAATGTAGTGAGAAACATATGATATCGCCTAAAAGGACAAAATGGTGTAACCAACTCCAACTTGCTGGGACAATCGCTTTTTTTAGTTTACTCGAGTTGTCTTTCAAGCTTTAATCCACTTACTCTAAAGAGACCAAAAAAGCACATACCACTGATTACAGACAAGAATTGACTTCTAATTGCATCGAAAAATGGAATCTTACTGGTCTTTTGCCCAATCCCTACAGGACCCAATCAAACACAGCCGTAATGGAACCTGATTTGTAAAATCCTATAGGGTTAGGGCTAGGCAAGCGATATAATCTCTTAGTCCCACCCCCGACAAGATTATATATTATAGTTATATGTATACATTTTTTAATACCCTTGTAATACATAATCTATTTAATTGGGTATTACTTTTTCATCCACCTCCTACCTTCTCTCTCATGACTCATCTATTCCACTTTCTTTCACTCTCAATCCTATGAGACACCAAGCAACAAGGAGGCAACTTTAGCGTGTCCCAATGTCTCTCAAAACTGCTAGCATCAATATCCTAATTTCATCATAAAAAATCAAACCTCTAGATCAAACATCTCCTACTAATACTAATATCAATCTACACGATGTCTTTTTATTTCTAAAACATCCTATAATATAAACAAGAAATTAAGGCAAATTTGCAAATTACTTTGTGTCTCTCTTCTAAAAATTTGAGTCGTCAACCTCCACACAAGCCTCTATCTCTCTCTCTCTATGTAACTCTACCATTCTTTCCACATATATTCTCGTAGCGTGCTGCCGTTCAAGTATTCTTGCCATTAACAGTTTTTGGCTTCACGCTAATTACTGTGCATAACATACCGGCAGGGTCTTGTTGGGTGCCGTTGGTTCTAAGAGGCGGGGTGGGGCTTTCATAGGTGGGGGAGGGTAATCCAGGACCAAACCCGCCCCGTTGTCACACTTAGCCTAAATATTATGAAAACAATTTTATGATTATCCATGAAGCAGAACTCAGGAGAGTCTCTTTTCTAGTAAATTGCATCAGATCACCAATTCAATTCTTCCTTCCACAACAAATACGGATTGAATTTCTTCCAGGTTTTCTGTTCATTATGTGATACTTGAATCGGCCAATTTCAGCTTATATAGGCTTCACAGCTGGAAACAAGGACATTCTACTTCTATACACCTAACAGCAGAAATCAATTCTTCCAATTGCAGAGTTGAACGCAAAGATGACTTCAGCCAGGTACTTCTGTCAACGAATATGTGCTAAGTTGTTTTCTTAAAATACAATTATAATAGTCATCTTTGTAAAAACTCCAAACTTTTGCATGTTCAAACACAATAACTGAGATATTTTGATTAATTTGCATCTTATCGATTATTCTCTAACCATAATCTTCTAATATCATCCTAATTATTTGTCACTCATCCAGTCACCTTTAAAAGGTTCCATACCATCACATATCAAGATAATTTACAGCATGTGTGTGTGTGTGTGTAACTTATAAAAAAAACTATGTTTCAGATACCATATTTTACATCTACATATAAATTAAATGCTGGCAATGACCAAATCTCATAGTTCACAAAATCACAAGCTGAATCAAGACAATTCACAGGAAGTATAAAATGCTTGGAAAACCAATTCAGCAAGAAGATTATATCTGTATTCAGTGTCTAATAAAAACGAACAACATAAACCAATAAAAAATGTACTAAAGATGATTCACTTGTTAGTATTAGCCAAATGTCTTACAGCATTTCTTTTAAGCCTTCCCCGGAAATATAGGAGTGTGCTTCTCTTTGGTTCACTTTCTGATAAACATTTAGCATCACACAAATCGAGATTGGCAACATAAGGAAGTATAAGGTCCTTCTCAAGATAAACTTGTCCGGGCTTGTACCTGAAATTTTAAGTGCAAGTACAGATCAGTATGAAAAATATGTTAATAAAATTAGTCAAGGTCAAAACTGAGTTAATTCTCACCAGTTCCCGGTGGAGTCCATATCTGGTAGCAGCCAAATAGCATTCTTCATATATCTACGAACAGACTTAAAAGACCAGGGATGATGAACTGGAAGTATGTGATCTCGTCCTTCAGATCGATTCCATGCAGGCTGATCCATTACCCACTTCAAAGCTTCCTGCATCGCATGGTGCCATATTAGATTTGAAATAAAATAAAATCCTACACGCAAATTCAAGATCAAGTCCTATGACAGCAACTCGAAGTTCTCCAACTTCCTAGTATTCATAAATTAAGCACATTTAGTATCATATTCTAGATTACAACTTTATAGCATTCGTATGATAATAAGTAAACATAAAAAATAAAAATCACAAGGTAAATCCTAAGACTGCAATTTCAGTGACATGGGACAGTAGAAACTGGAGACCCGTGAATGTTACTTTGTCAGTTTGTCCTCAACTGCAAGTATGTACAGAATGACAAAACCACATACAGAAGACAGAAGCAAGCAAGCTCACTTCTTGAATTTAGCCATGAATGGGACTAGAAATATTTCAGAAGGATGTTTGACACGTGGTCTCTACGCTAGTACCTTCCAATGACTGGGGATCTATTTTACAAGTGAATTTGTCTAGCTGGTCCAACCATTCCGCTAAAGGAACAAAAGTAAATTTTAGGCCATGATACTTCTATTACTGACTTGAGTCAGTCAATGTTGGACACTTATCCAAAGGTGAGCACCACACTTCTTTGACATGTTTGTACACCTGGCTGAAATTTCTTGGAGACTCCTTACACACCTAGCTTAAACTTCCTCAAGAAAGGAATTTGTATGGTTGATTAAATAATGATAAATCCAACCAACAAGATATATAGCCCAATATAGAGATGTATAGAGGTTATATAGCCAACCTCAAATTCACGGGCAACCGTGTCAGTTTAATTTAGTTCAAGTTAAGAGCTAAAAAATCACCATCGTAAGTAGCATTCAAAGCCAAATATCAAAGATGAAGAAATTAACACTATTTCCATTTTAATAATGTAAGCCTTCGGAAACGTACTCACACCCTATAAAGCGACTTGCATTGCTGTTTCTCCAACAAGAAGTAGCTGATTGTTGTGAAGAAAGGGATGTAAAATAGGTCAGCATCTTCCTGCTGATAAACTCTCACAACATTTTTCAAAAGTCTCTCTGATTCAGGAGCAATTAAATCCGCCCACAGCCAATAGTCAATAGAGTGCTGCGACAAAGAAAAGGGCAAGTTATTCAAACTGAGGTAATAACAAGGAAAAGGAGAACTACTTCTCCCAATATATAACTGCTTTATTTGCCTGCTCTTCTTGTTAGTTTTGATAATTTGCTTTTGAATAGGCAGCATTGCAGAGAAAACAAGAACTACTTTCCAAACAGTTTCTAAGGATCAAGCCTACACAAAAATTGAATGAGTTGGATTACCCCAAAAATAAAATGTATTAGTTCTCCTTATATTGCAACTGACACTTTGTTAGTTTAAAGAAAAACATTTCCCGAAGATTTTGACAATGAAAAAGTTGCAAACTGATGAACCCATGCACATTTAATAAGATTAGTTTTCAAAAATAACACACGTGAGGGGAAATGATGTCCTCGAAACGAACGGGAGCCTGAATTCTTACTAGAATAGACGCACAAACTCTCAAACCCCATCCCAATTTAGGCATCTAATGAGAACAAATCTTTCAAATATCGCGTAAAGGGGAAAATAGTTATAAACCTGTTCAATGAGTCTATGGACGGGGCTACCATTGGAGGTGACATTGGAGGTCTCCTTATACGTATTCCGAAACAACCAAAGCATATTGTAGGTGAATTTGGGCGGCATTTCGTAAACATAAACCCTAATAGCTGAAGACACCGATGGGGAAAGCGCAGGATAAAATGAATCTTGATAAAGCATTTCAATCTCTCTCCTCCATATCGAATCATCCAATTTCTTCACATCCTCTTCACTCACTGGACCCACTGTATCATCACTAGATCTCTGATATCTGGAGCTGGAAGCCAGGAATTTCTCGAGGGACGAGACGAAGGAGTAATCAGCATTAGGGTTAAGGCTAGTAAATTGAGAATTGTGGATTGGATTTGCAGGGAGATTGTGGGTAGAAGAAGGAGAAGAGAAAAGAGAGAAGATGTAGAAAAGGAGAGAGATAAGAAGGAATGAGAAAACGAAGAGCAGGATTGGAGATCTTGTTCTTGGGTTCAGGCCTGAAGAAGAAGAGTAATGTCTACCGCCCGCCATTGAAAAATCACTTGATGGTGTTTTTGTGCTTCTTTCAGCTCGGGAAAAAAGATCCAAATCCCAAGACTTTAAAATTTTATATAGAGAGGGGATCGAGTTCATATGGGAAGCACAGGAGAGAAGAAATGAAAACTTACTCAGTTACGCGTGTTCAAACTTCGTCACTCTACTGGTTGCACAATACGGAGATGTTCCATACTTTTTTATAATTTCAGGGTATTTTTTCATAAATATTTATATTTAGTGGTATTTTCCAAAAATATTTATATTTTAGGTATATATCTGACTGAGGGGTTGTTTGATAACAGTTTAATGAATCTGAATAGTCTCTCGTCTGATTCGGTCAGTCATTAAAATTATTTGTTTGGCTAAATATTGATCTGAATAAGGTCGTAAAAATTTGACTAAGGAGATGTTTGATAAAAATTGAATGAAATAATTTTGAATATTTAAATAATCTGAATGAAATAGATTTTTGAATACTGAATGAAAAAAATTATTTGATAAATGACATGTTACCCTTTGAAAAAATTCAAAATTATTATAAATTTATTTAATATTACTTAAGATAATAGTTAATATTTTTTTTAATTCATTCAATTAGAACTTAACCATTCAATCAAAAAAAATTAAATTTAACCATTTAGTTTAAAATTTGACCGATTCAGTTATTTAGTAAAAAACAAGCGCCGAGTGATTAATCGATTTAGCTATTTAGTTATATTTAACCAAAATCAAAGAGCCCCTTAAAAATTTGATATTTAATCAGCTGCTTGGCTAAATGAACTTGATTGGGATTTGATATCACAGTGGTTCAAGAGTCATGGAGTTCAGTTGCCAGACTCTCTCCAGTACTCCGATAAGGATGGATTAACAGAATCTGATCGGGATCGTTTCCTCTCTTTGCTTGAGAAGAGATGTCTTCAACGTTGTTTGATCAAAAGAAGCTGCAAGGGAATTGCAATTTGACGATCCGTGCACTTTTTGGCGAATCCCTTGATGCCATACCTCAATTGCTTAATCCACTTTCTCAAACACATGTTTAGATGTGTGTTTAAAAAGTGGAGGCCAGAGGCTCCACCGCTCCATCTACCAAAAATTGGTGAAGATAACAAAATATGACATATTAAATTTTAAAATTAATATAATTTATAAAAAAAATTATATATTATATGATTATAATAATTGTATTAATTAAAATTAAATAAATTATTATTTAATTTTAAAAGTTAAATTATATCTTTAATAATTAAATATTCAACATAATTCACCGAGATAAAATAATAAAAAATTATTATTAAAATATTTCAGATATATTAATTATCAAATAAATTTTTTATTTAATATTTAAAATTTTATTTTATTTAAACATATATTTCATTCAATTTTATCAAACAACTCTCGAGTCTGAATAAAAAGGGTGGTGATATTTAATTTGACACTTCCTGTCTGGATTGCTCCACTTACATGAATAGTGTATATTATTTTGGACTATTTTAATCCATAATAGAGAATTGATAGTCTTTTAAATAATAAATAGTCCTATAAATTATTTTTTATCATTAGTAAAACTATTTATGAGATATTATATAATCTAATGATAAATGTGAAATTAATAGTCCTCTCATTTTAAGCTATTAAATGATTTTATTGGATTAATAATCTAATATTAAAAAATTAATAATTTTAAGATAAAATAGTTCAAAATAATATTAAATTAATACAAATAGTTAAATCCCAAAAATATTTTTTACGAACAAACATAGCCGTAATAAAATATATGCAATAAGATAAAATAAATTATGAGAACCATTTTTAATTTCTACCTACCCATGTGTGCACATACCTCCCAAATTATAAGTCAACTTAAAACTTTCACAGTATACAACACCACTCTTTATGAAATAAACCTGCGTAAGATTCTAGTTGAGTGAAATATACAAATTGTATATGGGGATATTTGGATATCTTATTGTTAATATGGAATTACTAAAAAAAATGTTCTTAATCTTAAACTTCACATATCTTGTACAACAATTATCTAGCCAAGTTCAAACACAAATTACTTCCACAAATTGTGTAGAAACAGTGTTGGTATAATTCAAATACAACATAATTTAAAAAAAAAAAAGTAGAAAAAGGAAAAATCAAATGGATGAGTTTGCATTACCAGCTTATGAGGATTCATCATTCAAGCACCATATTTTCACAACCTATATGGCCTGAAAACATCATCAAAGGCCTGTTTGAAATCTGAAATTGTCTATGAAAAGGAAATCTAAAAACTTATGAGATCGTTTTTTGATGATTGCTCCTCCTTAGCATGCCCCGGTTCAGATGTTCCACCGGATTTCTTGCCAAAGATCATCTCGTCCAGATCATCCATCATGTCATCATTGCTCCCTCCATGGGATCCACCTCGAGAACTCGCTGGCTTTCTAATCAGAGCAGCTACTTTCCCTCCACGGGGTGATTCATCGTGCTCAACAGCAACAGGTATCATAGCAGGTTCTGGTGCTGTTGGAACCACCGAAGGTGCCTTCATGTCTTCATACTTGGATAGGATTTTCTGGATTTCATCATTTACGCTCAACGCTTCAAACAGCAGAGCCTCATCATCCCCAGCCGTCTCAATGATTCTGATGACAGTATATTGGGACTGACGACACTGTTGTTCAAGCGTGGTGGTTAAGTCATCCTGCCAAGACAATGTAACATCAGTATGCAAACCTTCCAACCGAGAAAACAAGCAGGAAACATTTGCCATACAGTTTTTTAAGGGATAAAATATTCTTCCACTACTGGGTCTACTGCATATCGAAAACTTCAACATATGCTGATCCAAGCAACCTTTTTTTTTCCTCTTCATGTGTGCGTCTTGTTTGTGAGTGTGTCTTGTTTGTGAGTGTGTTAACTGTATGAAATGAATAATGTCCAAGTTACGTGATACAATCTACATCGATCCTATTGAACAATCCAAGATGTATCTAAGCTAAACACTGCAAACCAAGAACACAAGATAAACATATCCAAAAAAACTGATGGGTAGATATCACTATGTCTTACAAATCTCACAGGAACACTTATTTAAATTACGACAAGAGAATACTGAATCATTCTTGAGAATCAAGTCTAACATTTTTTGATTTTTTTTATATTTCTGACCACTAAATCTACAATTCATATTATGCAATGAGAAAGGATCTAACAATCATATTGAAATCAAGTTAAAGTGTCAAACCACCATTTAGAAAGAAAATTGTGTTCCGCGGCTAGAGGGGGGGGGGGGGGGGGGGGGGGGGGGGGGGGGGGGGGGGGCGCTTGGGAAAATGTATATGCAAAATGTTCCCATGTGGTTGAGAGCCAATTCTGCTTCTTGAGATCCGAATGGAATAGTCTACAACTTCATTCCCTGAGAAGCTAATTTTACTTGTGTTGCAACTTGCAAGAGAAACAAAGTTAAATGAAGAATGTTTGGTTGGAGGGCCGCAACGATTGGGATACTGAATGAACACCAAAGGTCAATGTGAGCTGACAGTACTATAACTTGTAGAGTTGAGGAACTTACTCTAGGCCAAGACTAATTTTGCTGATGATAATTACATGCAAAAGGGAGATAGAACAGGATGCAGAGAAGAGAGGAGAGGGTGAGGGTGGGGGTGGGGGTGGGGGTGGGGGTTAACCTTTTCATCCTATAGCTGCTAAATTAGTCTACTGAAGCCAAAAGCAGTAGTGAATTGAAAGGCGACTGGTCAAACGGAAAGAAATTTTAACACTTTAGGGGAGTAGTCTTTCACGAAATATACGTCATTCCATAATCTTGTTCACCGATATTATTCAGGTGTATGTGTCTGTTGTATTACAACTACTAGAGCCTGCCTTATGTGAAAGATTTGCCAGAAGCCGGTAACAATTAATGAAACCCATTCAAATGTGCATCATACAAGAGAAAAAATAGTAAGGCTCCACCCGAAAAACTTTAAGAGGGTTTTTGTTACAGGTCATGATGGATACCAACCTAGACACGCTACTGGGTTATCTGATTACGGGTAACAGAAAATGGTCATATTGTGTCATTTTTGTTTGGCAGAAGATATGTGATTTATCGGTAATTGCTCTTGTGAGTGTTTGATATGAATTCAAGATTACTGGATGTATTTTTTCTAATATTGATCTTTTACTAAAATATCTTCGTACTAATTTTAGTTTAATAATTCACTCATATGATTATTGTTAAATGTAATCAACAATCATTAAAGTACTATTGAACTAAATAATTATGTATTACATAGTAAATTGTATTAAAAAATTTAACATGTTTATAAAATAACAATTCATGATTTATTCAATTATTAAGCACAAAATCTTCAAGTATGTCGTTAATAATAAACAAAACCTATAATAATAAATAACAACACCACATATTTTGTATGGACAATAAGTTATTTTAGTTAAACTAAACATGTCAACAAACTAAAAAAAACAAAAAAAATAAAAAATAGATGTAAATTATGTGAGTAATAAGGATATTTTTGTCTAAATAAAAAATTCAAGATGACCATTATGTGGCAATCTCATATTACTACCTATTTTTTGGTCATATAATTACCGGCAATCTTTGACATTTTATCGGACCAACTCACATTATTGGGTATTTAAGATGACCACTTTAGATGACCTGTAACAAATGCCCCTTGAACACCAAGGGAACTCTAGAATGTAATCCTGCACAAAATTAACATGGTCTAACAAAATAACATACATACTTTCCTTGCTTGGAACACAAGCTTACACATATGACGCTCCATCTCAAAAACATATCAAGCTCATTTAAAACACCACAAAGCTCCAAATAGTGAACTGAATTCAGATTACTAGGATCAACTTACTTGAATTATTTGCATTTATCATCTTGCAGATCTCTTTATCATCCACATAAGGAATTGTAGTAAATGCATAAGATAACGTATGATTTAATATCTCAGTGAAAAAATAGTTATTGTGGCCTGGAAATGTAGGTATTTCCTGCACAACTATGCTGGACCTATCAGGAGTCAAGACATATTTCAGAATAGACCAAGTTGTCATAGGTAGAGAACCACAAAGCTATTGCGCTAGTGGACTATTTGAAATTAATTTATACACTGGCATGAATTGGTCCCTCTGAACGCAGAAGCAAAACAGTTGAGAAGACAGCTTTTGCCACAACGTGAGAGTTCAATTGTGGTTTATTTCGAGAGAGACATAATGATAACACAAAAAACATTTACACAAGTTGCTCTGCCTTGATGGTATCATAACAACATTAAAGTTATTGGCTTACTTCTTATGATAAAATTTAAGCCAGCCAAAATTTGCTAATTGACTATTTTACTTTACAAATAGTGAGTAATAAGAAGTCATTCCCAAAATAACGCATGAAATAATATCAACCTACTTAGTCTAACAGATATCTAGGAATAAGATCAATGACATCTATTAATCTAATATCAAATTCCAGTTGCACAAGTTTGTAAACGCTTGCCTTTCTATCATGTGAATAGGCGACAAGAAGAACCTAAAAGGAGAATTTTGACAATGTACGTCTTCCATTAAGATGTCCAACAATTTAACTAAAAAATAAAGCAAACTACAGGACTAAATCTAAGTTTGTCTGTATTCTGTAATATGATGCAAAATAAGTATAATTTGTCAATCAACTAGATCGGGGAGAAAATGTTATTGGTGAAGCCTGATCTAAAATTAATTTAGAGGTGATTATAAATCTACTCAAAAAGTAATTGGGCATGTTCCAAGAGTGGAGGGTCGATCAAATTTGGAAGGGTGGTCTTGTACTTTCGAGTTGAATTAGAGTTTCTTATATTGTGTTATATAAGGAGAGAACCCTGCAATTGTAAGTGTAAGATGTACAAAATTTCAAAAAGATAGTGAAACAGATCGGCCGCCAATCATGTGCTAGCCTAACGTTTAGGTGAACCACCTAAATTTTGTGTCTTGTGTGATTTTTTTTTCCGATTTTCTCTTTGCTATTGTTTTCATTGCGTTATTATTATCTAACAAAAGGACCCCGTAGGTGTAAATGCAATTAATTTTACAAATCATTAATCACATACAATTGATAAGGATAAGGTGATTAAGATGGAGTCGATCGAACTTTCTAAAATGATGGTTTTTCAAAAGACATATATGGAAAAGTCAATCTTGCATAATTAATTGTAGCTTGACCAAGTCAAATATCTATATTAATAAAGCGGGAGGAAATAAGGTAGTTTTTTTTATGTAATATGAAAGAGTTGAGCCTTTTTACTTTCCTGTTTTTCCCTTAACATTTATTAAAATATAAAAAACGGTTTAATTTGTTTATAAATTGATCGCTTACTTACTTTTTCACCTTTCTCTCTCCCATTATCTTATTTTCTATCTTTTTGGACTACTTCACACTTTTAACACACACGTAAGTGTGCACGTAAACTAGTAATAATAATACCTGTAAAGCATCTTGCTGCGGTGAAGAGGATAAAACGGTGGAAAGAAGTTCAATGCAGTTTCTTGCAACGTCAAATGCTTCCTTTGTTTGTTCAGCTGAAAAGCGCTGCACTGGAACCTCACGGTGAATTTGTTGTGTCAGGCTAGCATTTGGTTCTAAAGCAGGGATCAAACTAGGAGGAGTAAATATAGGAGCCAAACTCTCAGTATCACGTCCCGGAAAACGTATACCTCTTGATCTCAAGCTCTATAGAATAAAGAAATGAATTTCACATATGGAAACGTGTTAAAAATATTGCCAAAAGATATTCAAATCACAGAAAATACATAAGTAGCATTTGAGTTGTCCAACCATTATTTAATACGGTAATATACCTTGTACGTCTCTTCATAAACAGGCAAATAGCGGAGCTCATTAGAAAACTCTCCCCATGCTTCGATCAGAATCAGAGCCTTGTTTCGATTATTAACAACAGTATGAGGATCCTCAATCAACTTCACCATCTCATCAAGCACTCTCTCTGCCGCAATTTCTGAAAATGCCTTATCACAATTTTTAGCAACAGTCTCAAGCAACACCAGAGACAAGTACTGAACCCTAGGAATCTTCAACATGATCCTTTTCTTTATACCGCGAATCAGTTCAATGCTACTGACCCTTTCATTATTCATCATGTCACAGAGCTCGAGATTTGCAGCCCAGTTAGGCTCTTCTAAAGTTTCAGCAGTTGCTTCCTCTACAAGCTTATCAGCCTGACTTGGGCCTTGAAAAAACTCCTTCATCTTGAAACTAACAGAGCTCACACCCGCACTAATCTTTTGACCGACCTCAGATCCTCCAATCTTCAACCTCTCGCCGAGAGCATTGACTTTTTCCATCAAATTGTCACTCATTTCTCAAAACCCTAGCTTTAAAACACCTCTAACTAAAAAAAATCCCAAAGCTCCTTCAATTTTTTAAACTACTCTCCCACTGTAAATTAAAGAAATGCAAAACCCTCGTTAGATTATCGCAAGTAAAATCAATATTGAAACCCACAACAGATGAACAGAATCAACAAGTTTAACTACTAATCACTTATTTTTATTATAATTTTGAAAAACATGAAACTATAGCAGAACCCGTATGAATAGGCCAATTAAAATCATACTTAAAATATACACATTCATGAATTCTTGAAATTAAAATTATTCATCACCGATCAAAAACCAAATTCATATACCAAGAATATAAAAAACACAACAAAAGTGTTATAACGTATATATGATCAGATCAAAGAACTAAATGAACAATCAAATCTAAAGGAAGTAAATTCAAAATATTGGCGAAAAAAGAAAAAAAGAGAACCTGTGAACTGCAGGTAAAAAGGGCCCGAGTTGATTGGGAGGAGTTTGTTCTTTTTGAAGAGGTAGAAGACAACTGCCAAAGACTATTAAGGAAGCTTCCGGAGTTTCTTTGCATTGCAGGCCAGTCTAATTTGGAATACATTAGTGGGAATAAATAAGAGTATTCTAAAGTTCAAAGAGTAGTAATGATAAGTAAAATTATATTTACTATGAAATTTACAAAATTTAAAAAACATAAAAAATAATAGGAGGATAGAATTCCTTTATATGGCCAATCAAAGAAAAATATATTTGCGAATTTAAGATTATTTTTTTATTTTATGTGTTAAACTTGAGTATATTTTATTATTTTATATTATCAATAATAAATTAGACTATTTTTTATTAAAAAAATTATAAATGAGGCTCTCTTTTTTTAACTGAAAGAAGCATTATACAAAAAATCTCATTTATATTTTTTACAAATATTGAGAATATATATTTTTTGTTATTCATCTCTAAAATTAGTGATTATTGATTTATAATAGTGGCATAATAACGAAATTGTGGTAAGTTATAAACATTGTATTATTTTATATTTTAATTAATTGAAATATTCTCTCTTTTTCGCAAATGATATGTGAGACCCTTTTTTCTTTTGGTGTAATGGAAGGAATAAATTTTAAAAATTGTTGTTTTTAAACATATATCTATAATAATAGAGTATAAAATGCTTAGAAAAATAAATTATCTAAAAATCGTTGTTTTTAAACATATATCTATAATAATAGAATATAAATAGTAAAATTATATTTTATCTGTACTAAAAAGTCTCGTTTACTCTTAAATTTGTTGACACAAGTGATGGCATGATTATAAATTTTAAGAATTATGTCATTTAATATTAACATTAAAGTAGATAATGCTCTTTTTAAGGGAAAAATATTTCAATAAAACACTTTTTAAAAATGAATAAAGTAACAAAATGTGGAAATATATATATGTAGGTGACTTTTATTGTTTCGATATTTCACACTTATTATTTCTCGATTCAACTTATTGGCAAATTGTGACGGCAAATTACCTTTGCAAATTAAAAATAAAGAAAAAATTAATATTTTTATATATATTTTTAATATTTATATATAATTATTTTTATATAAATATAAAATGTCTCCCACCTCACCATCATAAAAATAACGAAATAGTGCTCTCCAATAAAGATTGTTATAATATAAACAAACATTCCTTGTACATTTGGAGAATTCAGAAGTAATCACATTGTTTATTTATTTATGTCATTTACTTTTTCAACTTTCCCACTTAATCAATTGGATTAGTTGACTTGAACATCGAACTTGACTTGACTAAATGTTGGGCTGGGAAAATAATGTATGAACCATTTAACGCGAGACTAACGTGTAAAATTGGACGCCGTGACCCCGTCATACACGTTAAAAGTCTTGACTAATACTCTCCCATAGCAGGTTCCCCTCCGGACTAATTTGGTCTATAATAGATGCGTCTGTTTAAGACATCACATCTGGAATATAATTTATTTTTTTTAGAATTTATGTTAATTTATAATTAAAAAAACAAGAAAACAGTGAATTATGCCAAGTAAATTATTATTTTTTTAATATAAAATCTAATGGCTATTTGTTAGGATGAATATTTCGCTAAGCCTGGTCTGGTAAATCTATGATGGGTCAGGCCAAACGGACCGTCAGCTTGGCGTATTCTTATGAGGATTTCTAAGTCCAATAGGCTTAGGATAGGTCCCTAACCAATCTGGATTGTGGCTATTTACTATATCTAATCCGAATTAGAATAGGAGTCAGGTTCTTAGATGGTTTAGGAGATTACCTTCC
The DNA here is from genome assembly GCA_947179155.2 of Hedera helix. Lineage (NCBI taxonomy): Eukaryota > Viridiplantae > Streptophyta > Magnoliopsida > Apiales > Araliaceae > Hedera > Hedera helix. The sequence continues at coordinate 1,271,038 of OX359265.1, read as the reverse complement.
TATTCAAACTATACCACGTTGAGGGACAATCCTAAAGGGAATCGGTAAGAGTCAGGTATACACTATAAATACCCAGTCAATGATGGAGGAAAGGGTTACGTACACATACACATTACTACTATACTAAATACTTGGACCTCCATTGTTGACCTTTCTTAGAACCTTCACTAACTCTTACACCGGAGGAGTCCACCAACGGCCCAAGCCGTTGGGACTTTTGTGCAGGTATCTTATCCGGACGGCCAGCAGGACAGCCGGACAAAACCAGGCGTCAACATTGGCGCTAGAAGGAGGGCTACCAAGTAAAATTTCCATCAATCAACATTGACCCGGTCCGTATAGCAAGGACGATCGAATTGCCTGTGATTTTCGGGACTGCCCCAAAGCAAGCTTCCATCATGGTCCGTTTCTATGTAGTGCAGGTGGAAAGTAACTACAACGCCATCTTGGGAAGAACGACTCTGTCAGCATTGAAAGCCGTCACCTCTATCCCGCATTTAAAAATGAAATTCCCAACAAAGAATGGGATCGGGGAATCTGTCGGCGACCAAGATCTTTCCCGAAGATGCTATCTGCAGACCATTCAGGCATCCCCTATCATCGACAGCAAAAAGAAAGTCACCATGAAGATTGTGCTCGAACCTTTCATTGAGGGATGCACTGAACCAATAGCAACACCTGACAAAGATACGGTCCAGGTTCCGTTATTTCAAGAAGATGACGAGAGAACAGTACAGATTGGGACAGGCCTCCAGGAAAAAACCAGAGCACGGTTGGTGGCCCTTTTACAACAATACTCGGATATCTTTGCTTGGGTCCCAGCCGATATGCCAGGCATTGATAAGACTGTGGTCGTGCACCAGCTGAGTGTAAAGCCGAACTCAAAACCTGTTAAGCAAAAGCGAAGGAACATAGCTCCCGAAAGACAACAAGTAATTGATGACGAAATCGATAAACTACTGGCTGCTGACTTCATCTTTGAAATCAATTATCCAGAATGGCTCGCGAATGTGGTACTAGTTAAAAAGCATAATGGGAAGTGGAGGATGTGCGTGGATTATACAGATCTGAATAAAGCGTGCCCGAAAGATTATTACCCTCTCCCGAATATCGATCAACTGATTGATTCCACATCGGGTCATACTGTAATGAGCTTCCTGGATGCTTTCTCGGGATACAATCAAATTGCCATGCATGAAAGCGATATCCCTAAGACATCCTTTATCACTCACCGAGCCATCTACGCGTATAAAGTGATGTCCTTCGGGTTAATCAATGCGGGGGCCACTTATCAGAGAATGATGAACAAAGTGTTCAGCGGCCAGATCGGGAGAAATATGGAAGTCTATGTTGATGACATGATTGTTCGAAGTATGAGGGAAGAAGATCATCTAGCCGACCTGAAAGAATGCTTTGAGAATGTCAGAACGAACAACATGAGACTTAACCCAACTAAATGCACATTTGGCCTCGGGTCAGGTAAATTTTTGGGATATATGGTTAGCCGAAGAGGGATTGAGGCAAATCCCGAAAAGATATCGGTTATCCTTGAAATGCAACCGCCGAAGAACTTCAAAGAAATTCAACGGTTGACAGGGAGGCTGGCAGCTCTTCGGCGGTTCATGGCGCGACTAGCAGAGAAATGTCTCCCATTCTTCGGAACTTTGAAGGGAGCCCAGAATCAGAAAACTTTTCAATGGACCGAAGATTGTCAGGAGCCTTTCGAACAAATTAAGAGATATATCTCTTCACCTCCGATTCTGAGTAAAGCACTGCCCGAGGAGGATCTACAAATATACCTCTCTGCCACATCCTTGGCAGTCGGGTCAGCTTTGATCAGAGAAGATTCACAAGGGCAAAAACCAGTCTATTACGTAAGCCATGCTCTTCGGGATGCTGAAACAAGGTACCCAAATTTAGAGAAGTTGGCTTACGCACTGGTTATCTCCAATCGGAAACTCAGACATTACTTCCAGGGGCGGACTATTATCGTCCTCACTGACCAGCCATTACGGAAAATCCTTTATAGGCCCGAATCGTCGGGAAGGCTTGCAGCATGGGCCATCGAGCTGAGCCAGTTTAATATAGAATTTCGCCCTCGGACAGCAATCAAAGCACAAGCACTCATTGACTTTATCATCGAGTGCTCATTCCGTAATGATCTAGAGGACAAGGAACCCGACTGTGATAAACTGACATCAACACCCGAAGAAATTGTATGGACTATGTTCGTAGACGGGTCCACTACTGGGACGAAGAGTGGGGTCGGCATCATCCTCACTTCTCCCGAAGGTTTCAAAATACAACAATCTATACGATTTGGGTTCATAGCCACAAACAACATCGCCGAATATGAAGCATTGGTGGCAGGGCTAAAGCTAGCCCGAAGCTTGGAGGTAAAGAACTTGGCAGTATACAACGACTCCCAACTGGTGGTGAAACAAGTGTTGGGAGAATATGAGGCAAAAGAAGTTCATTTACAGGCCTATCTCCAATTAGTTCGGTCATTATTGACATTCTTTGCAAAATACCAGATCATAGGGGTAGTCAGATCGGAAAATACAATGGCCGATGCCCTTTCCAAGTTGGCAACCACCGATCAAGGGTGTAAGACCCCGAATTTTATGAAATACAAAATTTAATTTTTCTTCATATATATTTTTTTGAAACAATAAGTGGTTAAATCGATCAAGTTAAAAGTTAAGGATGTTATCTGCAAATTTTATTTTGTCGGACAATATTCGCTTTGTCGGGGAATATTCGTTTGGTCGGGGAATATTCGTGTCGTACGACGGCGCCGAAATAACAAATTATTGGTGGACCCCACAACGGAATATTTGTCGGATATAGAAAACGAAAGAAATAATCTTTTTAAATAAAAATAGTCAACGGAACTATTAAAATATCGGTGATAAAAGAATAGTAGCATACGGTAATTTTTGGTATTTTCTGTAGCACACGGTACTCTACAGTAACACACGGTATTGCATAGTGTCTCATATTATTGGTCTGATAATTGACACCGTAACTGTTACGCATCATTTCATCGATAATTGTCACTGCATAATATTTTATATTATCAATTCAATAATTGTTGTTACACAGTATTTTGCATTATTGATTTAATAATTGTCATTACACTGTATTTTATATCATTGAGTCAATAATTGTTGCTGCACTGTTTTTAAAATTATTGAACCTAATAATTGTCACAGTAACATATGCACAGTAATTCACATTATTGAATCAATAATTGTCATTACAGAGTAACGTATGCTTTCTTTTACATTATTGTTATCTCTATTATGATGTTATTTAAACAGTTGTATTTCATTAATTTATTGACTTGATATCTAAGAGCTAACTATACTGTATTTATAACAATTAGTCATAATAATTGAATTGATAAAGTTATTTGTTTATAATATAAAGTTAGGTGATTATTAGGTAATATGAAATGAATGGTGTAGATTAAAGTGTGAATTATTGTTGAATAATTGAATTGATTTGTTTATAATATAAAGTTAGGTGATTATTAGGTAATATGAAATGAATGGTGTAGATTAAAGTGTGAATTATTATTGAATAATTGAATTAATTTGTTTATAATATAAAGTTAGGTGATATGAAATGATTGGTGTAGATTAAAGATAATATAAAATTTGAAATGGATGGTGTAGATTAAAAGATGATTTTTTTAAATGAATGGTTTAGATTAAAGAAATGATAAGATTTTTGGCTATAAATAGAAGCCTTAACTTAAGGATTTTTCATAAACTTCCTTACTTGTTCTTTCTTTCTCTCTCTAAATACTTCTTGTGAAAGTTCTCTCTAAGTGTGCTTAAGTCATCTTGAGTATTTGTGAAGATCTATAAGTATACGTGTACTGTTCAAGTTAATCAACCTCATTTAAATCAATATCCAGTCACGTGTTGAGGTAAGGGATACCATCTTTTTCATCTTCCATTATTCAAACGTACTATGGTAAGGGATTATCATTATTTGATTCTCGAAAATAATATTGTTTCTTTCTTACTCATAAGATGTGTCATTTATTTCCATGTATTAAATTGTGGGAATAACCTTACGGAGCGGATTGCCGCCTGTTGGTGAATAACCTTTCGTATTCATTCATTATTAATCTCTGAGAATAACCTTACGGAGCGGATTGCCGCCTGTTTGGTGAATAACTCTTTGTACTCAAATTCTATTAAATTGTGGAAATAACCTTACGGAGCGGATTGCCGCCTGTTGGTGAATAACCCTTTGTATTAATTTCCTTCACCTTTTGTTAATCAAACCTGCTACGGTAAGGGATATTATTTTCTTTCTCCTAAATCAAAATTTATTATGGAACTATTGCTTCTATAATTCCTGAAAATATTATATGTTCCATAATAGTTGAACTTCATTATTTCAACTGAACCTTCCTATTTACGTGAACCTTTCTATTAAATTGTAACCGTTATTCTGAACTGTGGATCTTGAATATCATTTTTAAATTTCACTCCACATCATGTTGACAATTTGGACATTATTTGAATCTGTACAAAGTAAACTTCCGATACTTATTGTTATCCTATTTCTTTTGTTCATCATTTATATCATTCTAATCATCCAAAAATCAAGCTGTTGTGAATATCTGTGGCCGGGGGCACAGATGTGATATATTTGTTGAACAGATGATAGGTTAAAGGCGATATAATAGGTTAAAGGCGATACATCTGTTCGGTGTCTTTTATGGCACGTGGTGAAAGTTCTCTTTGACCCGTAGTGCATAGATGAACTGTTGTTTGGTATGATTATCACCAAAGGCTGAATCTGGTATAATCATGACCGCTGGTGCTAAATTAAATATCTTTGGCCCGTAGTGCAAGGATGAACTGTTGATTTGCATGATTATGATCAGGAACTGTGAATTTTTATTATCATGACTAATGGTATTTCAGATGATAAAAATTGATGATGTTTTTTACGAAAAAGAGAAGCGAGTGGACATTATAATCTGCATTATTCTTCTAATAGATTGCTCATTCCGCTGCTATTATTGATCTGAACATTGTTTAAGAATTTAACTGCAGTTTTTGATATAAACCTTGTATTCTATTGTATTCTATCAAGAACTCAACTGTTGAAGGCTAATGATAATTTATTCGTCATTATCTCAGTCATGATATTTCTTACTGGGCTATTTGAGCTCACCCTTTCTTTTGTTCCATTGTTTTTCAACAGGAAATGAAAACATAACAGGGTCTAGCCGGGGAATGGAGTGAGGGTCCGAGGAATAGTTATCATAGTCTTCACGTTTTGTAAAATAATGTGGCAATAGTAGTGAAGACTTAGTTGTGTATTATTATACACTGTATTGTAGTACGTTGTGCTTTGTTGTAATAATTTTGTTGTAGTCTTTTGACGACTCAAGTTTGGGCTGTGTGGGCCCAGATTTGGGGGCGTCACAGTTGGCATCAGAGCTTAGGGATATGGTCTTTAATGGAGATCTGGGGTTAGAACTAGGAGTGGAGAGACGAATAGAATCAATTACTAGTGTGTCCTACCTAAATTAGATATTTTTTATCTAATGAATCGATTTGAATGTAGGAATATGAAGAGATGAGTCAGTTTATTTGAACTAACATTTATTTTGTGACCACAGTTAAGTATGGCATCTGGAAATCAGGAGGTTAACTATGAAATTACCGAAACAAATGTAGCTGCAAAACAAGAGGCGACGAATAATCTTCTTACAAACTCAGAGTTGAATCATTTGCCTAAGGCAAAAATTATGCGTGTTCTATCCAGTAAGGATGAAGGTGAAAGCTCTGCTACAGTCGTTCCAGATCCATTCTTAGAAGCAATTAAAGGAAGTAACGAACTTGCGGAAATTATTGCCTTTAATTTACTCACTAATTGGGAGAGTGATATCACCTGGTTATGCTCTATAACAAAGGATCAGAATATATGGACTTTTCATATTAGTCTTTGGGATTTATGGTGTTCCAGCTATGATTTTCAAGATTATTTAAAAATGATGTTTCTATACTTTTGGGCGTTATAATTTAGAGGAATTCAGGTTAAGTTAGTCACTATCGTGGAAACTGCAGTCTATCGAAAATACTATTTTAATGGAAATCATTGGTACCTTACTACTGATGAAGTTGATGAACCCGAGAAACAGTTTGCTAGAAAATTATTCAGTGGTATTCCCATGGTTGAAATACGTGAAGATCCGAATGAAGTATTCGGGATTCGATTTGACGATAACAGTCAAGAAACCGAATGAGGTGATAACCGGTAAGCTATTCATAAATTCTCGTGAAGTCTATGCCATATTAGATACTGGCTTTATCCACTCTTTTATCTCACCTATATGTACTCAACGTTTAAATTTGACTATTGAAAACTTAAATCTTGTCTTATCAGTTGAAACCTCATTGGGAGAAATACCTATTACATTTACTATCTATAAATCTTGCCTAGTTCAAATCAACAACCTCACATTACCTGTTGACCTTATTTCTTTGGAGATGCGTGAATTTGATGTGATTTTAGGAATTGATTGGTTGACAACCCATCATGCTAAAATTGATTGTTTTCATAAGATTATTAGTTTTCATATTCCTAATCAATCTGTCATGCAAATTCAAGCAACTAAACCATTGAAATCTATAACTGTTATTTCTAGCCATAAAGCCATTCGTTTATTGAAAAACGGATGTCAAGCCTTTTTAGCTCATGTCACTGATTTGAACAAAAATACATCAAACTTGAATGATATTCCCATTGTTAATGAGTTTCCTGACGTTTTTCCTGAAGAACTTCCTGGCTTACCCCCAAACCGTGAAATTGATTTTTATATTGATCTTGAACCCGGTACCAAGCCCATTTCTAAAGCACCCTACCGAATGGCTCCCATTGAACTTCAAGAGTTAAAAGTCCAACTACAAGAATTGTTGGATACCGGTTTCATTCGTCCGAGTGCATCACCTTGGGGTGCTCCTGTTCTATTTGTGAAGAAGAAAGACGGGAGTATGAGATTGTGCATTGACTACCGAGAATTGAACCATGTCACCATCAAGAACAGGTACCCGTTACCTCGGATTGATGACATGTTTGATCAATTGCAAGGTGCTCAACATTTCTCAAAGATTGATCTCCGTTCTGGATATCATCAGTTAAAGGTTAAAGCTGAGGACATTCCAAAGACTGCTTTCAGAACTCGTTATGGGCATTATGAGTTCTTAGTCATGCCTTTTGGACTAACTAATGCTCCTGCAGCTTTCATGGACATGATGAACCGGATATTCAAGGAACATTTGGATCATTTTGTGGTTGTCTTTATTGATGACATCCTCATATACTCCAAGAGTCGCGAGGATCATGAACAACACCTGAGATTGATACTACAAAAGCTCCGTGAAAACAAATTATATGCCAAGTTGAAGAAATGTGAGTTCTGGCTTGAGGAGGTCGCGTTTCTTGGGCATGTGATTTCTAGTCAAGGAATATCAGTCGATCCTGCGAAGATTGAAACGGTACTAAATTGGGAACAACCCAAAACAGTAACCGAAGTCCGAAGTTTTCTAGGTCTAGCTGGTTATTATCGGAAATTCGTAGAAGGATTTTCTCGAATCGCCACTCCATTAACGCAGCTTACTCGGAAAAGCACAAAATTCATATGGAGCGAGGAATGCGAGAAAAGTTTCCAAGAACTCAAGAAGAGACTGGTTTCAGCTCCTGTTCTGACCATACCATCAGGATCAGGAGAATTTGTTATCTACAGCGATGCTTTTGGCAAAGGTCTAGGTTGTGTCCTTATGCAACATGGAAAGGTTATAGCCTACGCCTCTCGACAACTCAAAGATTATGAGAAAAATTATCCTACTCATGATCTAGAGTTGGCAGCAGTCGTTTTCGCGTTGAAGATCTGGAGACACTACTTGTACGGAGAAAAAATGGATATCTATACGGATCATAAAAGTCTCAAGTATTTCTTCACCCAGAAGGAACTCAACATGCGACAACGACGTTGGCTTGAGCTGTTAAAGGATTATGACCACACAATCCAGTATCACCCGGGAAAGGCGAACGTTGTAGCTGACGCTTTGAGCAGAAAATCTTATGCAAGTACAAGTGCACTGCTGACAACACAAAAGTGTATTTTGTACGACTTGCAAAAGATGGAGATAGAGCTAAAGACACCAGGGACCCACTCGAAGATTACTCACGTGCGAGTAGAACCAACTTTAATCGATAAAATTAAAGCTGCTCAAGCTACCGATCCAGAACTGATAAACATGATAAAGAAAGTACAAGAAGGTGTCATTCCCGAAGCAAGAATCGACGAGAAAGGAATACTTCGAGTCAACTCTCGACTCTGTGTTCCTAACGATCCTGAATTAAAGCATAAAATCATGATTGAGGCACACAACACGCCGTTTGCAATCCACCCAGGAGGTACCAAGATGTATCGAGATCTTCGACATACATTTTGGTGGAACAATATGAAAAGAGAGATTGCGGAGTTTATCTCAAGGTGCCTAACTTGTCAACGTGTCAAGGCAGAGCATCAAGTTCCTAAAGGTCCATTACAATCACTTGAAGTTCCCGAATGGAAGTGGGAACACATCAATATGGACTTCGTGACGGGTCTTCCAAAAGTTTCTCAAGGCTTATATGCAATTTGGGTGATCGTAGATAGATTGACCAAATCTGCTCATTTCTTGCCTATACGAGAAAACTTTTCACTTGAACGTCTTGCCGGTATGTACATAAATGAGATCGTGAGATTGCATGGCATGCCAGTTTCCATAGTTTCTGATCGAGATCCTAGATTCACTTCACGCTTTTGGATCAGTCTACAAAAAGCTATGGGCACTGAACTACGTTTTAGTTCTGCATACCATCCTCAAACGGACGAACAATCGGAAAGGACGATCCAGACCCTCGAAGATCTTTTGAGACTTTGTGTATTAGACTTCAAAGGAAGTTGGGATAAGTACTTGCCATTGGTGGAATTTTCTTACAACAACAGTTACCAAGCAAGCATAGGCATGGCTCCATTCGAGGTTTTGTATGGAAGGAAGTGTCTCTCTCCAATATGTTGGAATGAGGTAGGAGAAGCAAAATTGTTGGGACCCGAGTTGGTACGCTTGACGACCGAAAAGATCCAAATGATCCGACAATGAATACAGACCGCACAAGAACGACAAAAGAGTTATGCTGATCTTCATCGGAGAGACGAAAGCTTCAACGTCGGAGATTATGTATTCTTACGTGTTTCTCCATGGAAAGGGGTTACGAGATTCGGAAAGAGAGGAAAGCTCAACCCTCGATTTATTGGCCCATTTGAAATCCTCGATCGAATAGGAACTGTAGCCTACAGACTAGCCTTACCACCAAGTATGTCTCGCATCCATAACGTTTTTCACATATCTATGTTACGTAAATATGTGAAGGACCCAAACCACGTCATTGAGTTAGAACCAGACGTTATAGCAGAGGATTTAACATACGAGGAGGTACCTGTTAAGATCCTGGATAAGAAGGAGCAGATCCTACGCTCAAAGGTTATACCTCAAGTCAAGGTTTTATGGAGGAACCAAGATACTGAGGAAATGACTTGGGAGCTAGAATCTGAGATTAAATCTAAGTATCCTTACCTCTTCGATATGTCAGGTACGTCAATTTCGGGGACGAAATTTCATAAGGAGGGGAGGTTGTAAGACCCCGAATTTTATGAAATATAAAATTTAATTTTTCTTCATATATATTTTTTTGAAACAGTAAGTGGTTAAATCGATCAAGTTAAAAGTTAAGGATGTTATCTGCAAATTTTATTTTGTCGGACAATATTCGCTTTGTCGGGGAATATTCGTTTGGTCGGGGAATATTCGTGTCGTACGACGGCGCCGAAATAACAAATTATTGGTGGACCCCACAACGGAATATTTGTCGGATATAGAAAACGACAGAAATAATCTTTTTAAATAAAAATAGTCAACGGAACTGTTAAAATACCGGTGATAAAAGAATAGTAGCATACGGTAGTTTTTGGTATTTTCTGTAGCACACGGTACTCTACAGTAACACACGGTATTGCATAGTGTCTCATATTATTGGTCTGATAATTGACACCGTAACTGTTACGCATCATTTCATCGATAATTGTCACTGCATAATATTTTATATTATCAATTCAATAATTGTTGTTACACAGTATTTTACATTATTGATTTAATAATTGTCATTACACTGTATTTTATATCATTGAGTCAATAATTGTTGCTGCACTGTTTTTAAAATTATTGAACCTAATAATTGTCACAGTAACATATGCACAGTAATTCACATTATTGAATCAATAATTGTCATTACAGAGTAACGTATGCTTTCTTTTACATTATTGTTATCTCTATTATGATGTTATTTAAACAGTTGTATTTCATTAATTTATTGACTTGATATCTAAGAGCTAACTATACTGTATTTATAACAATTAGTCATAATAATTGAATTGATAAAGTTATTTGTTTATAATATAAAGTTAGGTGATTATTAGGTAATATGAAATGAATGGTGTAGATTAAAGTGTGAATTATTGTTGAATAATTGAATTGATTTGTTTATAATATAAAGTTAGGTGATTATTAGGTAATATGAAATGAATGGTGTAGATTAAAGTGTGAATTATTATTGAATAATTGAATTAATTTGTTTATAATATAAAGTTAGGTGATATGAAATGAATGGTGTAGATTAAAGATAATATAAAATTTGAAATGGATGGTGTAGATTAAAAGATGATTTTTTTAAATGAATGGTTTAGATTAAAGAAATGATAAGATTTTTGGCTATAAATAGAAGCCTTAACTTAAGGATTTTTCATAAACTTCCTTACTTGTTCTTTCTTTCTCTCTCTAAATACTTCTTGTGAAAGTTCTCTCTAAGTGTGCTTAAGTCATCTTGAGTATTTGTGAAGATCTATAAGTATACGTGTACTGTTCAAGTTAATCAACCTCATTTAAATCAATATCCAGTCACGTGTTGAGGTAAGGGATACCATCTTTTTCATCTTCTATTATTCAAACGTACTATGGTAAGGGATTATCATTATTTGATTCTCGAAAATAATATTGTTTCTTTCTTACTCATAAGATGTGCCATTTATTTCCATGTATTAAATTGTGGGAATAACCTTACGGAACGGATTGCTGCCTGTTGGTGAATAACCTTTCGTATTCATTCATTATTAATCTCTGAGAATAACCTTACGGAGCGGATTGCCGCCTGTTTGGTGAATAACTCTTTGTACTCAAATTCTATTAAATTGTGGGAATAACCTTACGGAGCGGATTGCCGCCTGTTGGTGAATAACCCTTTGTATTAATTTCCTTCACCTTTTGTTAATCAAACCTGCTACGGTAAGGGATATTATTTTCTTTCATACTCCTAAATCGAAATTTATTATGGAACTATTGCTTCTATAATTCCTGAAAATATTATATGTTCCATAATAGTTGAACTTCATTATTTCAACTGAACCTTCCTATTTACGTGAACCTTTCTATTGAATTGTAACCGTTATTCTGAACTGTGGATCTTGAATATCATTTTTAAATTTCACTCCACATCATGGTGACAATTTGGACATTATTTGAATCTGTACAAAGTAAACTTCCGATACTTATTGTTATCCTATTTCTTCTGTTCATCATTTATATCATTCTAATCATCCAAAAATCAAGTTGTTGTGAATATCTGTGGTCGGGGGCACAGATGTGATATATTTGTTGAACAGATGATAGGTTAAATGTGATATAATAGGTTAAAGGCGATATAATAGGTTAAAGGCGATACATCTGTTCGGTGTCTTTTATGGCACGTGGTGAAAGTTCTCTTTGGCCCGTAGTGCATAGATTAACTGTTGTTTGGTATGATTATCACCAAAGGCTGAATCTGGTATAATCATGACCGCTGGTGCTAAATTAAATATCTGTGGCCCGTAGTGCAAAGATGAACTGTTGATTTGCATGATTATGATCAGGAACTGTGAATTTTTATTATCATGACTAATGGTATTTCAGATGATAAAAGTTGATGATGTTTTTACGAAAAAGAGAAGCGAGTGGACATTATAATCTGCATTATTCTTCTAATAGATTGCTCATTCCGCTGCTATTATTGATCTGAACATTGTTTAAGAATTTAACTGCAGTTTTTGATATAAACCTTGTATTCTATTGTATTCTATCAAGAACTCAACTGTTGAAGGCTAATGATAATTTATTCGTCATTATCTCAGTCATGATATTTCTTACTGGGCTATTTGAGCTCACCCTTTCTTTTGTTCCATTGTTTTTCAACAGGAAATGAAAACATAACAGGGTCTAGCCGGGGAATGGAGTGAGGGTCCGAGGAATAGTTATCATAGTCTTCACGTTTTGTAAAATAGTGTGGCAATAATAGTGAAGACTTAGTTGTGTATTATTATACACTGTATTGTAGTACGTTGTGCTTTGTTGTAATAATTTTGTTATAGTCTTTTGACGACTCAAGTTTGGGCTGTGTGGGCCCAGATTTGGGGGCGTCACAAAGGGGAACTAGATGGAGCAGTATATTTAGAAAATCTTCAACATCCGAGCACCTTGGTTCAAACAGTAATGGATATTGAACAGGTGAATTCTTGGATGACCCCGATCATACAATTTCTTCTGACCGGTGAATTGCCTGAAGACAAGTCTATGGCCCGGAGGATAAGGTACAAATCTACCAAGTATTGTATCATGAATGATCAGCTATACCGAAGATCTTATTCATCCCCACTACTTCGGTGCCTCGACCCAAGGGAATCTGATTACACTCTTCGAGAAGTCCATGAAGGTATATGCGGGGACCATGTGGGAGCAAAGGCATTTGCCCATAAAATTTTACGACAAGGATATTTTTGGCCGACCATGCTCGAGGATGCCAAAGACTTCGTCAAAAAATGTCACAAGTGTCAAATCTTTGCATCTGTCCCACATCAACCTCCCGAAGATCTTTCTCCGATACTATCTCCAATACCTTTTGCGGTCTGGGGAATAGACATCTTAGGCCCGCTCCCACAGGGTAAGGGACAGGTCAAATTTGTGGTCGTCGCTATTGATTATTTTACTAAATGGGTAGAAGCTAAGCCACTCGCCAAAATCACCGAACATACATGTCTTCAATTCTTCAAAGAGCAGGTAGTCTACCGGTTCGGGATTCCGATGATTTTGGTCTCGGATAACGGTCTTCAGTTTGTCGGCAAAATATTCGAAGGATTCTTAATCGAGCTTAATATCCAACATCGTCGGACTTCGGTAGCCCACCCGCAGGCAAATGGCCAGGTAGAAGTTACCAACAGGACACTTCTCCACGACATAAAGAGAAGGTTGGATGATGCGAAAGGGTCATGGCCCGAAGAGCTTCTACATGTTCTCTGGCCCTACAGAACCACTCCTCGAACTACCACGAGGGAAACACCCTTTAAGCTAGCTTATGGCTCCGAAGCCCTGATACCTATTGAGATCGGGATACCTTCATCCCGAGTCCTTAACTTCGACGAAATTCTCAATAGCGAAGGACTTCGACAGAACCTCGACCTATTAGAAGAAGAGCGTGACGTGGCGGTCCTCAGGCTTGCTACATATCAGCAGCGAACCGCCCGACACTTCAACAAAAATGTGAATAGCAGAACATTCCAAATAGGTGACCTAGTCCTTCGGCAAGCCGAAGCATCTACACCTCGAGAAACTGGAAAATTGATGCCTACATGGGAAGGTCTGTACCTGGTAATTGAAGTCTTACGAGCCGGGACTTAAAAGCTTCAGGACATGAATGGAAAGAATGTTCCAAATACTTGGCATGCCGTTCGGCTTCGTAGGTATTATCAGTAGTTGGGTTACTTTGGATTTGTACTTAGTCAAATTTTGAGGCTGCATTCTAGCCGATAGGATTATCTTTTTCGATATTAATGAGAATATTATTTACATCGTATTTCTGTATTTATGTTTTGATACACACTTTCAAATTTATCTTCTAGCCTCATCGGGTCTTCACCCGATTAGGCTAGAGGGGGGTAAAGCAGTATAAGTAAACAGTTATACATGCAGACGATAAAATATAACTCATGAGAAAAGGGTAATAAAATAAACGATGAAGGCAAATCATTCAATTACAAGCAAAAGTTGGGACCAACAAAGTCTTAAAAAAAAAAAAAGATGATGATGACAAGTCTTTTACAAAAGAAATCAGTCTTCGGGAAATACAATCCCTAGCTGATCGGGATCGTGACCCTTTCCCCTGGCAAGCTCCCGAGCATACTCAAATCCATTGCTGAACTCGTTCACGATGGAGGCATAGATGTCCGTTTGAAAATCATCCGAAGCTTTGTATTCCTCTATTACTTTTTGACGAAGCTCCGGAGTTAGGACACTCGGGGAGGCGACAGCTATCGGCCCTTTCAACCAATCAGCCTCTTTCGATGCCCAACCTTCGACGATCTGCTCGATATTGTCCTTCAGATTTTTCATCCGATCTGTTTGAAGGTTGAGGAGGTCTCTTGATTGATCAAGTTGCTCTTGTTGGGATCGAACCTGAAACTCGAGCTCTTGACGGATCTTCACAAATTGGGTCCTATCCGCCTCGGCTTGCTCGAGGACTTGCCTCATGTGCTTCTCAGCATCCAATATTTGAGATTCAAGTCGACTGATTTCCTTTTCTTTTTCGACCCTAGTCTTCCGAGCCGCCTCATAATCATTCTTCATAATGCGGAAGGCGTGTTGGTGAATCAGTTGCTCTCGAATCTTTTGGTGATTTCTCACCGCTTCAGCACGCTCCCTCTCGAGCACTTTCTGCTCGTCAGACACCTTCAGGAGAATCGCGTTTCCCTAACAAAATGGTGGTTAAACGATGATGAATAAGTGAGAGTTTTAGTCAATATTCAACAAGTAAAATCACAAGCAGGCTTTTTACCTTTGCGTGAAAGGAGAACAACATCTCCATTAGTGTGTTTAGATCGGCTCCCTCGGTATCAGCGGCAGCAAATGGAATCATCGAGGATCCCAAGGCATTGGTGTTCAGTACCTCCTCGGTCCTTGTACCTTCGGTACTTACGGGGGGGTCAGCAGGACCGTCTCTTTTGTTCGAAGGCTCTGCACCTTCGGCTGTTTCTTTTTCCCCAGCTGGAGGAGAAGGGACGGTTGACTCCTCCGGCTGATTGAGGACGTCCAGCTCGACGGAAAGATCGGTTGGGGCCTTGGGAGGGAGTGGAACCTGTTCGGTTCTTGCCTCCAGGGAGGATTTCAACACTAGTCTTCTCCTCTTAATCCTCGGTCTGTTAGACCCTGAATCCTCAGCAGCAGACGCCTCCCTTCCCGTTGGCTTGGCAATATCAGCTCCCGGGGTAACTTCTGGAGCGACAGCAGCTTGAGTCGGGTCTTTTGGTTTTGCGACCCTCAAACTGCAGCTTGCCTTCAGCTTTTCAGCCGCACTTAGCTTACCCCTTGGAGCCCCGGCCGCTTCGAGTACGGCCTCATTGTCGGGATGCTTTCCTTGATCGGCCACTGTAATATAGTCAGAACAGATAAATGAGTATCTTGAACATAGTCAGAATAAAAGAAACAAGTTAAACGGAAGACTTACGACCGAATGAATACAACCAATCTTGATCATTGAGGAGATCCCGGTTCCACTTCATGGATGGTCTCTTGGAATACAAGACCTCGAACTCCTCCGACCATTTTCGGGTGATCCTCCTCGGATTCAGCTGGTCTTTGTTCGGGTCAGCCCAAGGTCCGACCATCTCAGTGTCCGGTCCCTTAACGAAGAACCAGTCCCCGTGCCATCCCTTGTTACTGGAGGGGGTGTCCATTAGGGTATCTCGTCCAGGATTCTTTATTACTTGATAGAATCCCTTTTCCTTATTATTGGTGATGGAAAAGAACTGAAAGAAGAAGTTTAAGGCTGGGAGGGTCGACTCGGAGGCACAGAAGGCAATAAAGCTATTAATATGAATGAAAGAATTGGGGGATAACTGGTTTAAGTTGAGCCCCGTCGTGTGTAGTAATTCAAGAACGAATGGGCGAAGTGGGAATCGGACCCCGTATATCATAATCTGGCGATGGATCGGAATCCATCCCCCCTCTAACTGATAATACATCCTCTCACCCGCCCCGGGTCTCTTAATTTCATACGTTTCAGGAATATAAAATTCTGTATGGGCTAAATCGAAGTGGTGGTTACGGATGGAAGAGGGGGTGTTCGCCACTCTGTATAGGAGAGTGAAATATTTACTCCTATTGTATTCTTCTACATCCCTCATCCTCTCAATAATTACCGGCTTCCACGGTTGACCCTCTGGGATCCCTATTTCGGCGACCGTGACCTCGTCTTCAACCCGGGAAGACGAAGTTTGTGCTCTTGTGTCTTGTGTACTTTTAACCATTGTGAAAATATGGGAATAGAGTGTGAAGAACTTACTTGATACAGAAATGAGATTGATGGAGTGGTGGGCAGGTAGGAGCAGAACGGGAACAGAGCAATCGAAATGATAGATGTGAGTCTTTTTCTCTCAGACGTCTTTTCTTTAGAGTTAACTGCTTCCAGTAGAAACGGCGATTGTTCGACTTCCCTTATCTTATATGCCGTGTTTAATGGTCCGGATGCAATTGATCTAACGGATAGGGTGTCTTATCAGGGTTTTACAGTGGCGTAATAAATGCCCATTCCCGCGTGCACGGGTCCAGCTGTCTTGGCACTATTTTGAAATTCAAACGAACGGAAGCTGAAACGGTAGGGTAAATTATTGGGCTGAGCACGGTGGGCTTAGCAAAGATTTGGGCCTGGTTATTGCGTTTGACCCAACGTTTGAAATTTCGTTCATAAGGGCCTAGGATCACTTTGCAAGAACTTTTCCCATCGGTCTGATGCCTCCGGGCACCCGATGGAGTTATCCCATCGGTCTGATGCCTCCGGGCCCCCGATGGAGTTATCCTATCGGTTTGATGCCTCCGGGATCCCGATGGGGCTTTCCTCCTCTGTTACGTTGCTCCAGAATTCCTGTAAAGTTCAAGAAGGGTTTGTCTTCGGTCTAATATCTTCTGTGTTCCTACACTTGGATTCCCGAAGAGTTAATTTCCTTCTGGAGCTGACCGTTTATATATACTTTTGGAGTGATTTATTCTACTCCCCCAGCACATTTATGTACTGAGGGAGTGGGGGGCAATGTTAGGATGAATATTTCGCTAAGCCTGGTCTGGTAAATCTATGATGGGCCAGGCCCAACGGACCGTCAGCTTGGCGTATTCTTATGAGGATTTCTAAGTCCAATAGGCTTAGGATAAGTCCCTAACCAATCTGGACTGTGGCTATTTACTATATCTAATCCGAATTAGAATAGGAGTCAGGTTCTTAGATGGTTTAGGAGATTACCTTTCTATTCAAACTATACCACGTTGAGGGACAATCCTAAAGGGAATCGGTAAGAGTCAGGTATACACTATAAATACCCAGTCAATGATGGAGGAAAGGGTTACGTACACATACACATTACTACTATACTAAATACTTGGACCTCCATTGTTGACCTTTCTTAGAACCTTCACTAACTCTTACACCGGAGGAGTCCACCAACGGCCCAAGCCGTTGGGACTTTTGTGCAGGTATCTTATCCGGACGGCCAGCAGGACAGCCGGACAAAACCATGCGTCAACACTATTCATTTTATAAAATCTAAGTTGATGCCCATGTCCCCGTTGAACAATGCAATATCGACGTCACCACCAGCGTCACGTTATTACAACTGGGAAGTAGTAGACAACTTTGATATCAATTATTACAAATCTTGGGAAAGACACACTTTAAAAACTAATTATTAAAGTCAGATAATCCAAAATTTATAAATATCTCACATCAAAATTTCATTGATTCGATATGGGATACAAGTCCCATACATTGCAATTAGAATCATAATAATTAATTACTGGATCTTGGTTGGGGGAAAAATTAAATAGAAAAAAGGAAAGTAAGAGAGGTTGAATGTAAAAAAGAATACGATTCACTTCCATTTTTTTCTATTTTTTATATTATTTGTACACATTATTTTTGTTTATAGTTTGTATTCGTATCATTACTCTTTAAACTTATATTATGTTACTGTATTTGAGTATAGACGGAGAAAAAAAATAAATAGACGAAAAATTTGATCATTTATCTAGCCAAAATTCAAAATTCAAAAATATATGAATTTGATAATCATCTTTTAAAGTTTTTAATATATCCTCTAAATTATACACATAATAAAAATTAATATAAAGGTAACTTAGTAACGTAAATATAAATTTTAAGTTTTATTTCAATTTTTTTATGAATTTATAAAAATTATACAATTTTCTTTCTTTCAATTATAAATTAAGTTTTCTAAATTTTTTTTTTATCCCAAACTTAAAAAGACAGTATGAATGACATATTTTTGTGTTTACTTTTAGGGAGGTGTATTCAATTAGAATTTGTAAATACTTATAAAAACTTTAAAAATTTAGCTGTATTCAATCAAGACATTTAAAGAGTTTATAAAAGTTCAGTGGTATTCAATTACAATTTTTCTAATGTCTTTAAAAGTTACGTGGTATTTAATTAAGACTTTTACAAAGCTTATAAAAGTATTTCGGTATTCAAAAAGTCATAGATTTTAAAGATTTATATTAAATGGTAGAGTTTGATAGACTTTAAAATAAGATTTATTCATATTCAAAGTCTTCCAAAGTTTGACCTCATGCCCAAAGATTTTTAAATATTTGCCAAAAAATTTCAAATATTTGAGAAAGGGAGAAGATGAAAATAATATAAAATAAATACAAATAAAATTAATAAAAACACATAATAATAAACAATTTTCCTAAAGTAAGAAAAATACTTAAAAACTAACAAATAAAAATAGTATTAAATAATATAAATTAATTGAAAACTCACAAAATATATCAAAATCAAATTAAAATAAATATTAATACATTCAAGTACACAATAATTACAAAAACTTAGCATTTAGGGAATAAAAATATAGCATAGTTTATCCTCATCAGCTGTGTAAGCTTACATGTTAGTGTTGATTTAATATATTTTGGGTGTCATTTGTATTGGTGATTTGAAAATGCCTCCTATAAAACTTTTGATAAATAATGATATACTAAGTAAACTATATAATAGAATTGTTCACATTTTAGCAACTGTTTTTATGGAGAATTTTCATGAATAACCCCTCATTTCATTTAGTTGCGAATGTCATTTTATGTTGTTGAGTTAAAATTGTAATTATAATATTTAGGTACTAGCAGTAAAAAAAACAATAGAAAATTTTAAAGTTCTATGTAGTTTATAAATTTTTTTCATTAGAGGACAGTGTGTAATTTTATCTAAATCAATTATCCCCTTAATTTTTTATCCATTTGTGATTATTGAGTTATGTGATATTCTATTATGTCAAAGGTGTAAAGATGGGGATGCTTCAAGACCAAACCAATCTATCTAGTTCATCATATCTATAATTTTCTTCAAAGCATATTATTCGACCTCTTTAACAAAATGCTTAATAATGTAAGTTACAAGATATATTAAAAGTATATAAAAATCTATCAAATTTTTTAGTAAAAAGTCTATAAAAGTATGTCACTTATTTTATGGAGTCTTTAAAAGTCATTTTAAAATATTTTAAAGTAATTAAAAGTCAACAAACTTTACAAAAATCTGTTACTTAAAAAGAGTCTTTAAAAGTTTTTGAAAGTCTTAATTGAATACAGCTCCCTTAGTTTGCAACAAAAATAGTAGGTCTTGTTTGGTTAGTACAAAACATAGTGGTTATATTAAGTTATTGTCCAAATTTACAAATACAACACCCAAACGCCCCCTTTGTAGTCCTAG
The DNA here is from genome assembly GCA_947179155.2 of Hedera helix. Lineage (NCBI taxonomy): Eukaryota > Viridiplantae > Streptophyta > Magnoliopsida > Apiales > Araliaceae > Hedera > Hedera helix. The sequence continues at coordinate 1,251,103 of OX359265.1, read as the reverse complement.
TTAACTGGTGTTTCTCTCTTCCGTCGCCATAGCAGATAGAGCTCTCCCACAGTGGCTACGTGAGTTCAGAACCGTCTGATCTATAGGGCCGATCAGTCGGCCAATGCAGTCTCTTTATACTATCCTAATACAGGTTCTTCTCATTATAATCTTACTCGTAGAGTGTTATATTGTGTATTTTCAGTGTGCTGTTTGCGTGGATTATTGTCTCGTTAACAATGTTTGATTTCTTTATTTATTTATTGGGAACTAACATGCTTAATTTGTCTATTGAAAATTTTAATTTCTGCAATCTGCGTAGTTGTGTAGATGGAATTGTGATTAGTTTAATAAAAAGATCGAAGCCCTAGGCAAGAACTGTATAGGCTTACTCTTTTGATTGCTTTGAAGATAATTACTTTTCATACTTTTTGTTGAGACCGGAATGGAGGACTAAGGCCCCGCAGTAGGTGGATAGATTAAATTTATATGTGTATATAATATCAATTCAAGTGTGATTCTTTCTTTTTGGGATGTCCTAAAAAAAAGTGGCTTCAAAATTTTTAGATACAAAATTAATTTTTAGTGAAAGAGAAAACAAAAAGTTACAAATTTCAAATGATATTTACACTTTTATAGTTTTATTTTAATTTTATTCTTTCCCAATTATAGCCACTATTGCATCATAATTAGTCTTTTTAGATTTGTTAACAATATACATCCTAATTCCTAAATGAAATTTGTTTTCATGTGCATGATGTGAAACTTAGCCTAATGTTAGCTAAACCAAAATTTATTGAATAGAGGCCATTCAATTTCATACCGGAATTGATGGCCGTGTTTTGGTACATTGTCACAGTGTAAACCTAGTTCTCACCACCGAAACGAGGTGATACATATGCAGCTAGTAGAACACCATGCCTGAGTAATTGTCAACAGGGTTTACAGCTCAAAAAGGTGGTATTTGCAAAACTAAAAAGAGGCCAAAGAAGGAACTGTTTTATTTTATTTTTAAAAAAATTTAAGGTTTACCTTAGTGATGTCTAAAGTCCTTCATTTAATCAAACAGCGGGCAATATAGGCTCCAAATGTGAAACTTAAGTGACATGGAACTCCAAAGCTTAATAAATAAAGATAATTTATTCTTGCTGGAGTTTGGAAATTTAAAATCATACAAGTAGTTTACATGTCATTGTTTGAAACTATATTTGTGGCACGGTGTTTAAGATGTGCTGTTGACACAATTGTATATACAACAATATTTTTACAACACTCTTTTGAAATTGCACTTTAAATGCTAATTTTTTTTAGAAAAAGCTATACTACAGAAATATTATATTTTTAAATGTGTTATTGTCACATCTTATAATCAGTGCCACAAACATATTTTTGAACCAAGAAATTCAAAGTGGAATGGAGGGAGTAAATAATTTCCATTTTGGTCATTTTTTTTAATTGTATCAAGACTTGCAGTTTAGATCTGCCTTGCCTTATCCTTATATTCAGTTCAGGGTGTTGGTTCAGGTTTTGATATGATAGACATGACATGGCTCAGTGCCATTTTAGTTGGGGCAGGCTGCCTTGCTTTGGGATATATTATTGGTGTAAGGCATCCTGGTCGTGTACACTTTATGGCCAGAACTGCTAAAGATACTGCAGTTGTTGTTGATGGAAACAAGAAAACCCGAGCCAAACAACCACTCGAGGTTGAAAAGCTGGCTGAGATTCTTGAAGATTTTAAAATGGTGCTATATTCTATGCCCTTTCTATAATTTTCTCTATTATATTCATTTGAGTGTGCGTATACTGTGTGACAGGCCTAATAATTATTGGATTTACTTTATGCAGGTTTTGGTTGTGAGGAATGACCTAAAGATGGGGAAAGGGAAAATTGCGGCTCAATGCAGGTAGCCATCGATTGCTTTATTGCCTTAAGCATGATTTCTTTTTCCTTGCTTTTGACTACCTTATCAAAGTAACTTATAAAAAAGAAGGAAATCTATCGAAGTATTACGAAATTTCCATTCTCTATTTCGCTCTTACTTTTTGTAGCGGAAAATCTGTCTACAAAAAGTACGTGGAGCGAGTAACTGACTTAGAATCATTACTTAAGCTTGCTGTATTTGGTACTTGCAATTTAATGTGATGTGAAATCATGGTTGTTCCTACTAAACTAGTACGGAAGCCTTCAAACAGCGAACTTGTAGTGTGCATAACTTCGCATATGTTTTTGTGAATTGATATGTTTCTTTGGATATATTAAACTAAGTTTGTTGGTTGGTCAGTCATGCAACTTTGGGACTATACAAGAAGATCCTTCATCGGGCACCAAAAGCTTTAAGCAGGTAATGTCAAACTAATATAAGTTTTGTTGGGGCCCTGGAAACTGAATAGGTACTTCTATTTTGTTGTTTATCTGTTATTAGATGCCAGTTTTTTCTTTCTGCAGGTGGGAGATGTGCGGGCAGGTTAAGGTGGTTGTGAAAATCGAAAGCGAAGATGATATGTTGGTTTTACAAGTAATGCTTATAGCACTATGATTTCAATTTTTTTTACCATATGTGTTGATCTATCTTCACTGCTTCATCATCACCTAACATGCTAGCTTCACTAATATATCACCGAGGTTCCATTAAGTACTTGCTCCATCCCATTTTATGTGGCAACCTTACTATTTTGGGATGTTTGAAAACTTTGGACTCTTTTAGACAGGAATAGCTGATGATACCTCTAGAAAAAATGATAAAAAAAAGAGTCCATGTGGACCTTTAAATGATTAAAGAAAAACATGTAGACCTCATCATATCTTAAAGGAAGGGGCAATTGCGAAATACAAGTGATTCAGCTTCTCTCTATATATGTGACCATTTGAAGTAGCCACATAAAATGGGATGGAGGCAGTATTTTCTACAGATTAATGTTTGGACTTGTTACAACCTTATATTTGTAAATTAAATTTATTCTATTCTGTCTATTTGAATCACCAACTTTGGTGGTCGCTAGTGAATTCTCTCTCTCTTGATAAGGCTTCACTGTGCTCGGCGGATTGCAGCCCTCTTTTTTTCCGTATGCCCTATTTCTTCTTACCCAAATTATAAACCTGTAAATTAGATTGAATTCTTCTGTTGTTCTTCATATCCCCAACCTTAATAAAGGTTGTAGATACTTTACTGAGTAGATTAGTTGGCACCTTCAGTGCCATTTTCTGGAGCCTTGTTTTAGAAATCTATTTCTGATTTTAGATTTCTTTCACTTCAGGTGCTGCTTATAATATATATTTTCATTCTTTTGTGTTTTTGCTTTTAATATTACTTCCTCTATGCTCTTGCCTCATGCCTTCTAAAGCGATTTATCAGGATAATGGATAAATAATCTGGCGACGAGAGTTGCGTTAATGTTTTGCTGTGTAGTTTATAGGAAGTAAAGGTAGAGGAAGAGAAGAATGGGGATCTCAGTCATATAGATCTTTGAACAAACATCCTGCGGGCCCAAACATAACCCCTTACAACCCTTTTGGAAGGACACCTGAAGTACAAAATGACTGCTTGACCCTTTAGTACGAACTATGGTCCAAAGTCTAAACTGGAACAGAAATCAATAGCTCTACTTTGTAAAATTCTTTATATAATTGACTATATGCAATTAGTTAGTGGTAACATTCAAACTACTCATCCTTAGTAGTTAGTATCTACTCCCTCTGTTCATTTCATAAAACAATTTCTTTATTGAGATGCCGAAAAATGCCAAAAGTTACAAAATAAATGTTTCATATGGAGTGTAAAAGTACCATTATAACCTTCTCTTAAATGACTTACACCAAAGGAAATGGTGACTTGCTGACTTATGAGTTATAACTAAGATATCTATATTTTATTTGACCTTGCTCATGTCCAATAAAGATACTCAACACCACAAGTGAAATTTGAATAAACTACTCATAGATCAATCAGAGTAAAGTTGGAAGTTTATATTCATATATCCTGTCCTTTGATTGCAATAAGAACAATGGTGATATAAATAGCTGTGGACAATGGCGTTACAAAAATTGAATTAGGTGGTAGGAATATTTATTTCCTCAAGGATTTATTGAATTAGTTTTGTCTGAAGGCTCTTAAGCAATATGAGACGCAGACCTATATTCTGTTCAAACATAATCTTGCATAGTTGTTCTTATTTAATTTTTTTATATCTGTTAAGTTATTACAATACTGTACACAAGTGTGTGCTAACATAGATCAACCTTCTAGTATGCCCTTTGTGGCACTTTTTAGCTATCTCTCGACCAGTTCTCAAAAAAATAAAAATAAAGCCATCTCTTGATCATTATTTTTGTCCTATGGTGATCTATCTTTCTGCTCATTGTTATTTGAAACTTCTGACTCTGACAGGAGAGAGCAAAATCACTTAACATACCGACCTATATTGTAATTGATGCAGGACGTACACAGATTGCACCAAGTAAGTTTAAATTCTTCCTGTTTGTTTATGTTGACATATGTGTGTGTGTGTATATATATATATATATATATAATTTCTTTTTCATTGGACGTCGATTTTTTGAAGTTCTAAGGCTTCTTCAAATGTAGTTTAGTTCATAGGTAAGGGTTGTGCATTCTAGAATTGCATAAGGTTAGTGTTTAATTCTGTTTTTAGGAAAGATAGTTACATCGGGGAGTGTTAAAATTGGATTCAAATTTATATTATTTTTTAACAATCTGGTGGAGAACAAGTTCTTGGAGGAAATGTGGTTCGTGGAAAGTGGAATAAGGTAATATATGAAACAGAGGAAGTTATAGAAGCAGCTAGGATCATTAAGAGACAATGTCTGGAAACATCACGAGTCCAAGAACAGGGTGGGAAGCATTCTAAGTGCCATTTATATAGGTAGAGTAAGTGTACTCTTTTGAAGGTTCATGAAAGTGTTATCCTTCCTTCACTACCATTACAAGATCATGTTCTTTTTTTGACCACCTGTTGTTCCCATTGTAATGATTGTTTGATTTTAGTCATTTAGTGAGCAATGCTGTTTTGCTTGTTAGTCACTCTTTGACTTTCCCTGAAAAAAGAAAAAAGTGCGAGCTATTCACTTTTATGTTTTTGTGACAATAGACCCATCTCTAGAGTAAGTTTTACCCGGTTTATATATGTACCTCCAGTTCTACAATTCTAATATTTTTAGCTTAACTTCATTTACATGATAATGTATCTGACTCTGTCTTGTTCTTCAGATTCAAGGACGGTGATGGCGGTTCTTGGTAAGTTTCTTTTTTGTTGTGCCTCGTGTAAGGTGTGGGCTCTTTGTGTATGTATTGGGATCTACAAGTAGGAAGTTTGATTTATACATTTCTCAGAAAAATATAAATGGAAGTTTGATATATACTAGCAAACTTATAGTTCTCTTTGGGAAACAAAAAAATTACTCCTTGCATATATTCCTTGTCGCAGTGTGTTAAGTAGAGCAGTAGATGGAAAGGGTAACATAGTAATTGGGAAAATATTAATTTTAGAATAACAGGTCTTACAGGCCATGTGAGTCAATTAAGGGGTACTTAAGTCTTTTCCTTTAATTTACATAGATGCACTTTAATCTCTCTCTATGTATGTTGAGCTAGGGTAATATTGTTAGCATGCTTTTCATATGAAATGAATTGAGAGAATTCATTTGAGTCTCCTTTATTTTCTTCTCCAAGTTCTTTTATTTTCTCAGTCCCCATTTTTGCTTTTCTCAGTCCCATACTCTAATCTTTTTGTCTTCTCAAATCCAATTCTCTGGTTATGGTTATGGTTTGGTAGTTGAATTGAGTTTCCATGGAGGCTTAACAATCTGATTTTCTTCTCTTCTTCAAGCTATCTCAGTTTCTTACTTATGTCTAACTCTATAAACTGGACACCAAGTGCTTGTTGAATTGTTTTAGTCAAAACACTCTTCTTTTCTTCTTAAAAAACTCGATATCAATCTTTTCCTCTTAAATTTCAGTTCATTCTCTCTAGATCTAAACTTCTTCTACTCCATTTTCTCTACAAACACTATAGAAAACTCACTCTATCTCAAATACTCATCAATCAAGTGGTGTCGGCACCCTTGGTTTACTTTTACAAAACCCAGAAAACTTAATTGTTCTATGGTTTCTATTTTCTTCTCAATTTTACGTCATGACTGGAGCTACATTCAAACACCAAAACCACCTACTCTAGCAAGATTTTGAGTTATAGGGAATTCACTAATGGTAAACTCCAGAGGTTGGATGAGAAGATGGGTATGTTCATGGAGCATATCAATGAGCTCTCAAGGCAAAAGAGCCCTGAGAGAGAATCAGACTTTGTTAACCCTTGTGGGGCCAGAGAAGAAGCTACTGGCAGAAGAACTACTCATGTAGGTCACATGAATGCCAAGGGATTTTTCAAATACCCTGAGGCTGCTGCAAAAGCTGAAGGTCAAAGGCCTATGACAGAGCCTTCTTATGATGAAGATGAAACTGATGATGATGGTGAAACATACCATAGAAGGGAATCTGACAAAGACAAAGACCAAGACCTTAAACACCTGAAGTTGGTGTTTCCTAATACAGAGGTGGAGGAATGTATTGGTTAGTTAAGGGATTGCAATGAATAACATATATGAGTTTAATGATGAAAGAAATGCTGCTCTAGCTTCCATGCACCTTCCTGTGGTCCCTAAATCATGGTACAAGTCTTATATGGTGGGAAGGGATAACATCACTTGAGACTGAATTCTTTGGTAGCTTTATAGCCAGGTTTGGTGAAGCTAGTACAGAGAATGTGTTTGAGCAGTTCAAATGCTCAAGGAGACCCAAGGTGTCGATGAATATTATGATGGGTTTAAGCATTACAAGGGGAGGATGCTTTAGAAAATTCCACAGCTTACTGAGGAATTTTTTGTAGCCAATTTTATTGGAGGTCTCGATGTGGAAACTAAGAAGGTTGTAAAAATTTTAGTTCTCAAACACTCTCCCAGGCTTACAAGCAGGCCAAATCCTATGAAACCCCCTTACCTAAGCCATATCACACCTTCTCCAAAAGCAAAACAGCTGCAACCACCCCTGGTAACAACAATAAAATTTCCATATCCATTCCTAGCAACTCACAAAGACCATACACAACCACCACCAACCCTGCACTTAATCCAAGACCCCACTCCTGACTTACCCAAAAACATCCAGCCTAATAGTTAATGTTAAACCTATTAATGTTGCACAGAGGGAAGAAAGGAGAAATAAGGGCCTTTGCTTTTATTGTGATGAAAAATACACCCGGGTCACCAGTGTAAAAATCCTAAAGCCTTCATGATGGTAGGGGAAACCTCAGAAGACCCAACCTATGAATCTCCACCCAAGCTTGATGTGGAAACTCCAGAAGAAAGAGAGCTGGTAGACATGGAAGAAAATGAAACAGTGGAAGTTTCCATTAATGCTATTGAAGGAGGACGTAAACACATAATCCCGGAACCATAGTCATGGCTGGAAACGTGGGAAAAAGGGTTTTTTTCTATCCTAATCGATGGGGGCAGCACCCATAGACTGCCAACAGGCTAGGGTGCACGCTACTGAAAACTTCTCCAATGTGAGTATCAGTAGCCAATGGGAACCAGCTAGTCAGTTAATACAAGTGTGATGATAGTTGGGAGATGCAGGGAGTACACTTTACCACCTGAGGATACTACCGCTAGGAAGCTATTATACTGTCATAGGGGTAGACTGGCTAGGCAGCTTGGGGTCCATACTTTTTGATTACCAATAGCTACAATTGCAGTATGAAAAATAAGGGAAGACCATCACACTCAAGGGCATCCAACATAAAAGCCCCCCAACCCTCAACATGATGACTGAGGAAGCTTTTGCCAAGAGTTTTAGACAACAAGATCATGGTTTATTAGTCCTTTTCCAGTGTTTTAAAAAGCGGGCTAGAGGCGGCAGTCTAGGCATTAGGCCCCCCCCCGGCGCCTCGCCTAAACCCATGGCGGCAAAAAAATCCCTCTAGGAAATTAGGCAGGGCCTAGGCGGGCAAAGCGTTGTGTGATGCATGGCTAGGCGGCAAGGCTGTTGATTTTTTTTCCCTCTATTTGCTTTTGCCTTCTATAGTGAAATTTATAGGTTTGTTTTAAATTTTCAATGTCACAAATTCCTTCTTCGGGAGCATCTAATTCTGCCGATGTACTTGAATCACAATTGAAATGTGCATCAAATGACGTCGGATGGGAGGGGATGTTAATTAATCCTAAAAATGTGGATAAGGTGAAATGCAAGTTGTGTGGCTTTTATTATCTTTATTATAGATTATTTTGCTTTATGTTATTATTTTGTTTGAATAAATATAAGATAAAATATTAAAATTGACTTACAATAAAAAATCTTACCTAGGCCCCAGCCCGCCTCCCGCTCAGCCCCTTTTAGAACATTGCCTTTTCTATGTAATGCAACCCCCTGGCTGCAACAACGACATGGAGAAACCCCAAAGCTATAACATAACTCCCTTAGAAGAACCTCCAGAACTGAAATCACTGCTACACCATTATCAGGATATATTCAATGAGCCCAGTACCCTACCACCAAAAAGAGCAGTTTATCATCACATTGAACTCAAGACAGATTCCCAACCCTTTTCCTTTAAACCATGGAGATACTCCTTTGACCAAAAGAATGAGATAGAAAGGCTTGTAGAAGAGATGTTGGAGATGGGAATAATCAGACCTAGCAGTTCAACTTATGCCTCTCCAATACTTCTAGTGAAAAAGAAAGATGGATCTTGGAGGCTTTGTATAGACTACAGGAGGTTGAATTCACTCACTATTAAGAACAAGTTTCCTATTCCTTTATAGATGAGCTATTGGATGTGCTAGAAGGAGCTAGATATTTTTCCAAGTTAGACTCGGGCAGGGTACCGGTGTACTACCAAGTGAGAATGGATCCGAAAGATATATAGATAAAACAGCTTTCAGGACACACTTAGGTCACTATGAGTTTATTGGTATTCTTTGATGATATTTTAATATATTCGAAATATTTGGAATCCTTCGTCTAGCATTTGAAAATAGTTTTTGACAAGATGAGGGAGTCACAACTTTATGCCAAATCTAGCAAGTGTGAGTTTGCCACTACTAAGATAGCTTACTTGGGACATATCATATCTCAAGGAGTATCAATAGACAACTCCAAGATTGACAGTGTGATCCAATGGCCTACACCAAGGACTATCAAGGAGTTGAGGGGATTTCTAGGGCTCACGGGGTATTATAGAAAAATTGTGAAAAACTATGGTAAATTGGTAATATTTCCAAGCCTCTAACTAACTTGCTTCACAAGGATAAGTTTCAATGGTCTGAAGAGGCAACTGCAGTTTTCGAAACTCCAAAAAGACATTGACAGAAACACCTATTTTGGCATTACCTAACTTCGACAAGGAATTTGCTGTGGAAACATATTCTTCTAATACTGGTCTAGGAGCAGTCCTAGTACAAGAAGGGAAACCTCTAGCATACTTTAGTAAAGCCTTGGGTCCTAAAAGCCAAGCCAGGTCAACATATGACTAGGAGTTAATGGCAATAGTGACTGCAGTTCAAAGGTGGTCGCCCTATTCGATGAATAGACACTTAATCAAAACAGACCACGGAGCTCTCAAGTTCTTCTTAGAACAAAAGATGGTAAATCTCTTACAGAATAAATGGTTAAGCAAATTCATGGGGTATAACTACATCATTTACAGAAAAGGGCAAGAAAATGCGGTGGTTGATAGCTTATCCAGAATGTTTGAAAGGGAGGCAAGAGTAGCAACAACACAACAAGATATCCATGAGGGCATGGAAGGTTTTAAAGGAGGGGAGAGTGTTAAGTAGAGCAGTAGATGGAAAGGGTAACATAGAAATTGGTAGAATATTAATTTTAGAATAACAGGTCTTTACAGGTCATGTGAGTCGGTTAAGGGGTACTTAAGTCTTTTCTTTTAATTTACACAGATGCACTGTAATCTCTCTATATATGTTGAGCTAGGATAATATTGTTAGCATGCTTTTGATATGAAATGAATTGAGATAACTCATTTGAGTCTCTTTTATCTTCTTCTCCAAGTTCTATTTTTTCAGTCTCCATTCTTGCTTTTCTCAGTCCCATACTCTAATCTCTCTGTCTTCTCTGTCCCCATTCTCTGGTTATAGTTTGGCTGTTGAGTTGAGCTTCCATGGAGGCTTAACACAGTGTAATTTATAAAAAAAATTTCACCACCCGTGGTTCTTTAGTTTTAATTGTTGATCCCATCTCATGTGCAGGACCTGCTGAGTTGGTTGATGATGTAACAGGTGGGTTGAAGCTCTTGTAGCTGTAGCAGTGTCATTTCACTGGATGTTGTTACTTTTACCTCATGGCTGAAAAGTGAAACTATCAAGGTAGCATCAGATGTTTACTTTACCCGGGTTCTTCTTGAATCATGAAAGCGCTTTTAGGGATCCAAGTCATATTGACTGGTTTAAGTTTCTTCCCCTTAAAAGAAAAACGGGAATTAAACAATCACTTATTTTTCCTTTCCATCTTTGGTGACGATGGCGAAAAATTCTGTAGTGGCCTCGTACTCAAACCTATTGTTTAGTGAGACTATCCAGTTCTTATCTGATTTGTAACCTGTTTTCCTTTTATGTGCTTCAGACTTTTGTACTTTCTTAGAGATTGAAATATCTTCGTTCCCCAAGTATTTTTGAGGTGAATTTTATAAAGGAGCAAAAAAAGATGCAGATTTCTCTTTGTAGCCTCTTGGGAAATAGTTAATTTCGTTTGAATTTAATGCTACATAAATACTGTATCTCCACGGCAGGAGCTCAATTAAAATATTAGGAGTAGACAAAAAAATTAAACAAAATAATATCCGACCTGCCGGATTCGAACCAGCGACCTAAGGATATCTGTGAGAATTTGTTTCCAACTACAGTCCTCCGCTCTACCAACTGAGCTAAGGTCGGCTTGTGATGTTTGTCGCGTAAACACCCTAATGATCATTCTATATTATCAACTATAATGACTCGCTGTCTATATTGGTATAGATTATCAATACTATTCTCTTTCATTAATAAATTCCTTCAAAGAATATCAGAATAATAAAAAGACCTCAAAACTTATTGAATATCTAATCTATTGTATCCTTTCTACAGGAAAATGTGAGTAAATATTTAAGATTTGTATTGGGCAGATCTAGATATATATATATATATATTTTTAATCTTGTTTTCAAGTTAAACTTCAAAGAGTAAAACCTTTTTATTTATTTATGTGTTAAATACTAATTTTAATACTTTTAAGAAATAAGAATTTCATTTTTAAATTAAGATTGTTTTATTTATTTTTACATAAAATAAAATAATATTTGCGGGATTTGAGTCCGATACAACAGTGCAAGCACGGAAAAAACACTATGAAATATTTAGGTTGCTTGAGTTGTCATGTTAGAATATGTATGTAGTGGACTAGTAGACCAAATTTAGTATAATGGGGCTTATTGCCTAGCTAAGGTTCTTGATAGCAAGTTTATCAAGCCCACATGAACACTTTTATCCTTTATTGTACAAAACATACACGTATAAATAAATGAATCAATCCATACATAAATTTATTTTACACCATCTTTCTCGAACGTGACTTCAAAGGACAGTGCTGGAGGGAGGGGGACCACGTGTTGATTTTATTCATGTAACGATTTTTGAACTTGTGTTTTGGAAAGGAGGGTGTAAAATAAATATATCAATATATTTATTCATAAATAAATATAAGATCATTTTTATTATTTTAGATACAGATGGGCCAGCATCTAAATACATCAAACACTTATTTTGACAACCGAATCCAATTATTTTATGCAATTAATTAGTTATCTATAGCCATCCTATTATTGTGTGAATCTGATCCTCAATACATATATATATATATATATATATATATATATATATATGACAGTGTTTGTTATAGAGTAAAAGAAGGCAATAACATTCATACAATTCTTTATAGGGATCAACGATATAGCGGATAACGGGATTATCCGCTATATAACGGGATCAATTCATACTTACATTCGTTACTATTAGAAGACTTACATCTACTATTAATAATACCGGATGATATGGAAAATTTTAATTCTTTCATCCGCTACTAAAAGGCAAATTTTAATTCTGTCATGTGCTATTATTAGAAGCAGATGACATTTTTTAGCTTTTAATCGCAGTCATAGATATACCAAATGAACACTATTGATGTTTGTCTTGTTATGATTTATAACAAGTACTTGCTATGAATCATATATATATATACACAGGTCCGAAGACACATATATAGGAGTCTGTGGGGTCAATTGACCTCACTGATTTTTTTTGTTTTATAATATTTGAAAATTTTTAGAAATTTTAAATGTTATATATAAATTGACCCCACTGAAATTTTGTAAAATTTTTAATATAGGGGTCAAATTAAAATTTTATAATTTTTTCACTTGAGTCTCAATCTCATATCATTCGTACTTTCTCTACATATGTATATTCATATAATCTTCTTAAGCTGATTAATAATCTATTTTATATAATTTTTTTTGAAGAATTATTTATTTATAAATAATTTGTCTTTAAAAAAGTTTATTATGGGTCAATATGGTGTATATATACATGCATATAAATACATATAAAGTTAACAATTATTATATTATCATTGTAATCAAATTTATGTTTTATATATGCAACCAAAAAAATATAAAATTATTCAAAAAATTTGGCTCGGGAGCAGCCGATTAAATTATTTATAGACTCATAATTTGACCACACCGAATTTTATCTCTTGCTTCGTCACTCTGTGTGTACGTCTATATATACATATATATATATATATATATATATATATCTTCCTCTCATAATTAATAAATTTATATAATAAAAGGTCATATCTATAGTATTTTTAAAAATTCTCTATTTTATTTGGGTTTGGTAATGAATATACTTTAAAATAGGAAGGATGATTAGTAAGTGATAACAAATAATACTATTTGGATAAATATATCTTTGACCATTCATAAAAAAAATAGGATGTTCAATTTTATTTATAAAGTACTATTAATAGCGGAAGAGTTATAAAATTTAAATCCGGACTGCTCCTTTTTGATTGAACGACCAAAAATATATTTGTCTCAATTATGTGAGAGTAAACATTTGATCTCTCTCTCTCTCTCTCTCTCTCTCTCTCTCTCTCTCTCTCTATATATATATATATATATATATATATATTATACAAGCTTAATAATCATAATCCGTGCAATGCGGGGTTGAGTTTTAAAAATCACATATCCAACAAGTTTTAGAAACAAATATATTTGAACAAATATTTATAATAATATTATTAATATGAGTTATAATATTGACATTTGAAAAAAATGTTTATACCTTGAGACATTTATTGATAAATTAAAAAATTAATACATCTCTCTTCATTCAGTATGATGATATTAGCGTTGATAATTATTTTTATATAATAAAATCATCTCTTTCAAAAAGTTTTTTTTAAGAGAATAGGTTATTGATCTTATAGTGATCTTGTAAAAATTTTGGGGTGTAATTTGGTATGATAAGAGTCCTATTTATAATATATAAAAGTAACATGAATGAAATAATTTTATACTTTAGGTTCATAAATTAGGAAAGATAATGGTCATAACATTATAATATTTTCTTGGTAAAGATTAGAATACAATGTATATGTAGTTAGTAAGATTAATGTATTATAACATTGCATATTAATTGAGACAAAAGATATATGGCATGTTAGTAATTTAAAACTGTATTTAGAGATTCTAAACACTCCACGTTCCAACGGCTCCAATCACTGTTAGACATTCGGGATCAACAAAAACAATTTGCATTATTATATTTTTGTATGCATGTATTGATACGTACTTTTATATATATACCTCGGAATGGGGGTGCATGCAGTCGATGAGAAGGAGAAGGCACCTTGAATGCCGGGCTAGCTGTATATATGCATGGAATACGTTACTTACAGTCTACCAGCTAATTAAGATCAGAGAGAAAAAGAGAAAGGCGTCTCCTCCTTGGCTCCTTCTGTATCTCTGTTCGTCTGTCAAATTAATGTAGCGGAGTCGAAAAGTAATTCGCGAGAGCTCGGGAGGAGGTCCTCTTTTGTACGTACGTGTGTATACATACATATATATGTACGTGTATATACTGTAGTAACTAGTAGTCTTGTCACCATCATTAATTCACACACAGAAAAAAAAGGAGATATAGGTGTATGTAAGTAATGTTAAGTTTTTAATTTTTTTTTCAAATGACGTGATAGTAAATAAGATAAATAATATTTAATTTTAAAATATAAAATTATTATTAATTTATTTAAATTTAAAATAGACGTAATTTTTTAAAATTTTAATTAATTTAATAACAAATATGATAAATTATTTTTAAAACATTATTTATTATAAAATTTATTACTTCATAATTTGCAAATAAATTATTTTAATTTTAAATTTAATTATATTAATTTAAAATTTAATTATATTAATTTTTCAAAATCAGTAGTTATCTTATAGTTTAAAACATAGTAGTTTGTATTATAAGTAATAACTTTACTATGTGTATTGATATTATCAATGATCTATAATAATTTTTGTAAAAAAGAGTAAGACCCACCATGTAAGTGGTGAATTTCATTATTTTTTGTAAAAATAAATTATTATAAAATATTATTACTCATATTTTTTTTTTATAAATAATTATATGAGTTATACTATACTAATACAATAATGTCACATCATTTCAAATTAAACAAATATATTTGATATAAAAAATTCAAAATCGTAACATTATCCATGTAAATATGTGTGTCAGTGTGTGCGTATGTATGAGGGCTTAATTTTTTATTCACTCACATCTCACACTGTCTCTTTTCGACTGTCTCCGCCTCTGTATGTAGAAGAAGAAGTGTAAAGAGTCTCTCCTTACCTTCCCCAAGCACAGTCCCTGTCTTTCCCTTTTCCCAACTTGCGTTCTCATTTATACTGCCTCTATATAATAATCTCTGTCTGAATTATAATTTTTTTATTAATTAAAAAAAAATAATTTAAGATATTATAAAATTTTAAATTGATATAATTTATTTAAAATTTTAAATTGATATAAATTTTATAATTAATAATATATTTTTAATAATCTTTAATAATTATAATTATATTGACACAAATTAAATAAATTAATGTTAATTTTAAATTTAAAAATAATTAAAAATAATTTTATAATAAAACAGAGCGGCTTAAATCCTAAGACTTCAACATCCAACGACCTCAAATCAATTTAAGCTTCAACATCCAACGATCACTAATCTATTTCTTATTTTTTCCCCCAATTCAACATTTTTTTCCAAAATAATAATAATAATAATAATAATAGTAATAATAATTATAATAATAATAATAATAATAATAATAATAATAATAATAATAATAGTAATAGTAATAATAATAATAATAGTAATAATTATAATAATAATAATAATTATAATAATAACAACAATAATAATACTACCTACTACTACTACTACTACTACTACTAATAATAATAATAATAATAATGATAATAATGATAATTATAAATATAATAAAAAAATTGTACGTAAACAACTTGGGTCACCTTTTTAGCATTGACGCCCTTTTCCTATTTTCAAGAATTGCGATCGTTATATTTTCATATGCAAATTGATTTGAGCGAAAAATCACAGGGACATTTCAGATTCATTCAAATTAATTTGTAAGTTTTTTAAGTTGCAAAGAGTATTTAGGTAATAGAGTATTTTTAAAATTTTAATCTACGCTGTGCCTTTAGACATGGGCAATTACGTGTCATCTCTTTGGTATTTTTGCAGGCTGTATTGAGAGCAACTATTGTAGTAAATTCTTACTCGTGGTATGAGAATCTTTTATCCAATTTTAAGAAAAAATATATAGGAAAAAATGTGATGCGATTTAGTTAGTGTTATGACAATATTTTTTTATTTGGACTTAGGAGGCTTATTTTATACTTTTGGATATATATACAAAAGTTTTTTTTTTTGGATTTTTACATCTTTTTTTCCCTCATTGAATCCCATCAAATGACTTGCAGTACTACCATTTTTTTTTTACAAGAAATACTGTTCATGGATCATATTGATCGATGGTTAGAGATACTAGAGATAAATAAATGCTACTAAGCTTCTTATTCTGTTTTGTCAATAAAGAAAAGGTATGTGAGATACCCAAAATTACTATATTACACAAATTTGAGTCCGCTATCATCAATCAATTAATTGTTCAAACTTGCCAAAAAATAATTTTATGTTGAGAATGAATAACAGACTAATGTTTGCCTAAAAAAGAAACTATGATTGGATTGAGTATTAATCTTTTTGTATTAATAGTTGGATTCTCAGTTCTATTATAGAACTGAGAATCCACAACAATTTAAAATTTTTAAATTTAAAAATATTAAATATAATACTTAATTATTATATTAATTACACCATACCGTCATACATGGATTATCCCTAATTAATAATATAATTTAAAACAGGGATTAGATTATATATAGATAGATAGATAGATAGACGGGTGCATGCATGAGTGAAAAGACAGTACAAAACAATGATCGTGTAATTGAGTAGTAAATCATTTGGCAACGTCTACTTGTCTTTGATATAAATACACTCCTCTGTCTTCACCTACTAGCATAGTCTGCAGTTATAGTTGTACTTGTACATTTATTAATACCAGATAGGTCAAATTTATAATATATGCTGAAATTAGGTTTTCTTTGGTAATTAATTAAAGTGTTAGTAATGCCATATATATAAATAATCTTTATTAAAGTAACTTATAAAATAATACATTAAATAATAATAATTAATTAATAATTTATTATACATAAATAAACCGAATAATTATAATCAATTACAATCTTACGTATCATTTATTATACGTTTTTAATATTTGC
This sequence comes from Hedera helix, assembly GCA_947179155.2. Taxonomy (NCBI): domain Eukaryota; kingdom Viridiplantae; phylum Streptophyta; class Magnoliopsida; order Apiales; family Araliaceae; genus Hedera; species Hedera helix. Next base: position 1,234,110 of record OX359265.1, on the reverse strand, counting down.
TATTTAGTCATACTTTACAAGTAAATTTGTTTATGACAATTAACGGTGTAATGACTCATTATTTTATTGATTTTTTTTATTTAAATATAATTTTTATTTCGTTAATATCAACTATTTCATTAATGATGGAAGACCATATATAATATATATGATCAAATCTAATTTGATTGCTAATCATGATAATTAATAGTCAATATATTTATGTGTTTTAGGGATCATATATACAAGCGCCGATGCTAATCATTACGATCCTAACTATTATTATAATACTATATAATACTATTATTTTTATTATATATATCGTTTTAGACATAATTATACATATTAAGAAATTTAATTAATATTAATATTAAATAATTAATATTATTTATACATTAATTAATTATTCATTCTCGTCTTTTTTTTTAATTATTATATTTTAAAGGATAAAATAATAAATTATTAATTTTTTTTAAGTATATATAAAATATTTTATATTTTTAAAATATATTTTTAAAAATATTCTATATAATAGAAAAGAAGGAGTATATGTTTATTTGGTACCTACCTATCTGCAGGCTGCCTACATATTTATTTAATTGTCATTCTTTAGCATTAATTAGGAATGAGGTGGAATATATTATTTACTATAATATGATTTACCAAGTTTATGGAAATCACCTTTTCATGAACAATCTTTCAGACTCTCATACCCACACTTGAGCATGCAACATATATAAAAATGAAACTCTTTTGTCCCATTTTTTTAATTATAAAATCAGTTAAATTGATATGATTATTTAAGTTCCAAAAACAACAAATTTTATATTTTGTAGTACTATCTAGAAAAATTACAATATTCACTATATATTAATTGTATTCATTAAAAAACTAAATAGAATCACAATAATTATAAATTTTAGAGTTTCACAATTTCATAACAGTTACTACCCTTTACTACCCTCATTCCAATACCAGACTCCTTTACCACCCTCATTCCTATACCAGACTCCTTTAGTACCCTCATTCCAATACCAGACTGTCGCATTGAACCAATACAAACATGCACGTTACTAATAGTAATTTATCTGTTTAATTTGGACGTTGGCATCAATATTTCACAAAGTGGCTTAATATATATAGAGAGAGCCAATTTAAAATTTTATATTCTCTCCGTTTCAAATTATAAAATTATATTATTAATTTTTTAAAAATTAATTTAATATATTTTTAAATTTAAAATTAACATGATTCATTTAAATTTTTAAAATAAAAAATCTTATAATTAATAATACTTTTTAGGTTTATTATAGTATTAATAATTGTATTGACATAAATTAAATGAATTCATGTTCATTTTGAGTTTGAAAATATTTTACATTGATTTTTTAAAAATCAATATTGATCTTATTATTTAGAACGGAAGGAGTATTATATAATACTAGCTCCTTCCGTCCCAGGATAAAAATCTCTATTACTGTTTTAGATAATTTTAAGTTAAATGTTTACTTATCCTAAATAAATTATTTTTTATAACAAATTGCCTATAATACCCTTAATATTAATTGTCATATTTCTATTCTTTATGTATATTTATAAAGTATTATTAATCATGTCCACAAAATTATGCAATTAAATAAGAATTTAAATATGAATAATTTTATTATTTTATCTTTTTTTTTAATATACATAAGAAGTCAATTAAGACTTTTATTATGGGATGGATAAAGTAATATGCTTGTGTTGGTGTGAATGCAAATATGATTTTGTCAAAGATTGACGCCAAGTATTAACTAGACAAAAATTATCTAATTTATATACACAAATCATTGCTGAATTGTACTATAAAACTTACGTACAACCTATCGATATTTTGTTTAAACAAACTAGACAATTTTTATCCAGTAACTAAGGATTTTTCGGTATCAAATAAAGATCATATTCATATGGGATATATATATATATATATGATACCCCTTTTTCTGTTGCCTTCTTTTATCTTAATTACTTTGTTCTCTTTTGCTTTTTCTTTCTTTTCTACTTCCCTTTCTTTCTTTATATCTTTTCATTTTTCAGAAGAAAAAAGGGTACCTGATTCCCATCTCCAATAATTAATCACTACCAGTGCTAGCTATATATATACTCCATCAATTAAGACAAAAAATAAATGATTAATTAATTTTAGATAATGATAATCATGATCAAAATGATCGATCAACAGGAGATGTGATCATTACATGAACTTCCCAAGCTAAAATTCAAATTAGGCTTCTTCGGTCTTATTTCAGTGAGATTTCCATATGATTGTACTTCCTGCATACACAAGAATATATATATATATATATATATATATATATTATCATGGTAAATTAAGGTAGGAAATAAAGCAAAAAGTCTGGAAATTAAATGGAAAAAACAAAAAAACAAAATACATATACCAAAATTTAATGTTTTTCACCCTCCCCTTTCTTACAAACATTTTCCTCAAATTAATTAATCTTAAATTGATCAGCGATTAACACAAAGATTTACACATGATAAAATCTCTCTTTAAAAAAAGTTATGACTCCTTCATTGATATCCACGACAATAATAATAATAAAAAAAAACTTTATATATATATATATGTGTGTGTGTGTGTGTGTGTGTGTGTGTGTGTGTGTGTGTGTGTATTTGAATTTGAATTTTTTATAAAAAAATATATGGTTTTTAAAGTATTTTGTAAACAAACTTGGCTAATGCATGCTATTGTTTAAAGTAAATACAAATTTCCAAAATTATTGAACCAAAAACTGGACCGATCTTGAATATAATTCATGCATGAATGATGATGAGTTAAAAAGTCACTATCTTTCTTCTTCTTTCATGATGTCTTAATATATAATTTGCAGACAAGTTTAGAACTAGGGCATCACTAATTGTTCTTAATTTCTTCGGAATCATTTACTTTCACACAATGAACTCGACCACCTAATTAAAGGATTGTTTATATATACGACATAATGGGAAAATAATGCATGTGTTTCATATATATATATATATATATATATATATATATCATGGAAATTAAAATTAAGAAAGGAGGTACGTATCAGTTTCAAGTAAGCAGGTAGCTACTTACGTACCTCAAAAGGAGGGCTTGCTTGACTTATAGTGCCCCTACTAAGCTTTCCATGCAACCCAGTATATCTGCAAAGAAATGAGGACAAGTGATGAAATTAAAGTAATGATTTGTGTTGCTTTATGGAGTACCTCTAGTTATATGTATGTATATATTTTTAGCTGGAAATTAAAGTAAGTGGTCTCTAAATATCGTCCACGTGATAACCACCAAACCAAAATGCATGCTTTGTAAAAATTAAGAAACTACAAGGAAGCTTCGGTATATATGTATAGTGCTTCAGCCTTAATTTGGAAAGCGCTTTATATAAATCTAGTTTGAGAGCGTACTTTTTCTCACTTGTCCTCCTGGAGTAGAGTTGATAAAGAAAGAAAGAAAGAAAGAAAGAAAGAAAATGAGGGTACATTAGTATCAGATTGCATGCTACCTCTTGAAAAAAAGAAGATTAAAATACAAAATTATATCTTGAATTTATTAATTTGTGGAGATATAGTACTTGACTTTACAATATAACAAATTACCATATATCTCGTCATGCAATTATTAGTGTAAAATTGTGACTTTTAAAATATAATTAGCAATGCAAAATAGACTAATTTTGCATTACTAGTTATATTGTACCACGGGGTAATGGTTTGCTATATCATAAAGTCAATTTTCATATCTTCGCAAAAGGGATAAACTCAGGAACAATTTTGCATTTCAATCGAAAAAAGTAATCATGTTTTAAATAAACATTTTAGAGAAAAATGGGTGGGTATTACAAAAGTTTCTAATTAATTTCTCCAAATCATTCCACTTGGACCAACTTTGATCTCTTCTTGTTGTTCCACACTAAACATATATCCAAACAGGAGAAAAATTACTTTTATGATAATCTTTTCTCTCCAAACCAAGTCACTAGCTAGGTAGCTAGCTCTAATGAAAGAATTAAAGTCTTACAATTTTTTTAATTCATAACTCATAAGAGAGCCATTATAAATAATATAAATAACTTAAAACTTTTAAGACCGCATGTACATGAATTAATTATTCAAAAAAGAAAAGAAAAAAGAAAGAAAAAAGAGAAAAGGTTTTTCTAATATTTCCCAGTAATGGTGTCTGTCACCTGATCTTCTTTTAACAGCAAGAAGAAAAGGTAGAAGTATCAATTTATCTTCTTTTTATTAACATGAAAAATTAAAGCGAGTAAAGCTGCATTTGCTTTCCCATGCTAGGTACTACATACGTGACTAAAAAAGTAAGGTCCGAATTTTAATTTTTAATTATTCAATTATGTTCAAAAAAATTTATATCTATCTATTGCATTTCAATAATTTCCATAAAAAAATATTTTCGAATCCTATAATCATTATAGACATACGTGCATACATACAGCTATTTCATTATATAAAGTTATTTGACTTAAATAACGGAAACTGCATTAATTACATACATACATACATACATACATACACACACACACACACACACACATATATATATATATATATATATATATATATATATATATATTGTAATGAATACTTAACCAACTTCAAATTAAATTACTGGAAAAAAAAACAAATTGTCACCTTGATGAATTGCTCCGTAGGCCATAGTAATCCTGATCTTGTTCTATGCTCATCGGTTTTCCTCGTTTAACTGCTGATGTCCCGGCTTCACCGAATGAATTCTTTATATGATCCCCCGAATTCTCACCCACTAAATCGTTTTCAAATCCATCCGACTGATTCCCTATATATATATATATATGCTATTAATTAACCAAGGAGCTAGCACCAATTAATTTTAATGGTGAGATGGGAGTTTATGTTTGGTGTTTGTGTGTGTAGACTTATCCTAATTAATTTGAAGCTTTAATTAATGTTTTCCTTGATGATACTTTTGTTGAAGATAAACGTCATTTATCTATTATTAATAATATTTATGAACAAAATTTAAATGCTAGAATTATAAAGCAAGTTAATTTGTGCAAAACAAGAAGATAAAGGTACGTAGGAAAATTCAGATTTGTTAATTAGCAACATAAATAATAATAAGAGAAATTTTTAGAGTTGTTACCTGAAGAATTTGCAGGCCTGTCTGTAGTCCTAATTGTGCGATACATCTTAAACAAAAATACATGAAAATTATTATACTAATACAGATAATTGCAAACAACTTTTCTACAGGACCAGTCCAATTTTTTTTTTCTTTTTTGACTCCTAAAATATTTATAATATTTATTCTGACAATTCTTTCTATAGAATTCAGTGATTTAAGTATAATTTAGATGCATATAAATAAAAGTATTATACAAAAATTATCATAATAAATATTATAAATATTTAAGAGTTAAAAAGAAAAAGAAAAAGAATTGGACCGGTTGCTAGGACCGGTCGCCCAAGACTTTTCCAATTGCAAATGTTTTCTGGGAAACTACATTTCAGGCTTTAATTAGTGATGTGCTGCCAACCATTTAGGTTAGATATATCATGCATGTATCCATATCAGTCATGTATGCATGCATTTGTCGACATATATATATATATATATATATATATTATATATATAGACACACACACACATAGCTGCAAGAAGGAGTTGCGGCAGGACCGTAAAATGTAAAAATTAATCTGCTGCGTGAAAGGATAATGGTATGGCCAATTTTACGCATAAAATAGCTTGCCGCAAGAAGGAACAGTGGCATGGTCAAATTTACAGCTAAAACTGTCTTTTGCATTGGTTGCTGAAATACTACCGTGACAACATTTGTCACCGATGAAGACCCATATATATATATATATATGCACAGTGACGGATCCAAAATTTTACTTTGGTGTAGGCAAAATTAATTTTAAAATATTTATTAATTAAGAAAACTAGAACAAAGAAAGAAATATATATATATATATATATTCACACATGCGCGCATCTCAAATTACATTAAGTTTAAAATAGGGAAATAATTTAAATACTGTATACATTTTTTTTATGTTGGATTTTAAATCACTTTTTTTTTTTTGAGTAGTTGAATTTTGACAAAGTGTCTGCACCCAAAAATTCTTCCTTTGTTCATTTAAGCCTTAAAATAATATAAAACTAACGGTTTTAGAAATCTTAATTTTAACATAATCAATGAAAATAAGTATGTCTCACTTAAAGTAAAGATATCATATTACATTAATTTTAAATTAAAATAATACGTACTTACCCATGACAATTATTTAAAAGAGGAGAAAAAATAGGAGAAAGGAAATTCATAATGAAGTATACTATATATATCTGACAAGTTTTTAATAAACACACACATGATACACACGCAGATATATATATATATATATATATATATATATATATATATATATGTATATATTAGCTAATGTAAATTGATTTTCATAATTTAGAAGTTGGAGTTGTACATAGTTATTACTACACTAGTATCCTTAAGAGAGTTAACTAAAATAAGATAGAGACTATCAAAAAAATAGGTTGGAGATTATCTAGAATTTTTAAAGAAAATCAATATATAGAAACTCTTAGTATAATTCCTACGTAACAAAAATCTACACTGACCATATACTACATCCGCCACCGTGTATGTACGCAAACAAACATTATGGGGTGAAATAATTAACAAGGGCTACACTTCCCGGTGCATGTAGGGTTAGGAAAACCCAATAATGAAGAAATCATTGAAAAATGACAGCAGTACGTAGTACTATTTTGTCCACTATGATAATATTGCAAAACAATCTTACATGTCAATTCTTTATTCTTTAAATAGCGGAATAAATAAATCATCTTTAGACAAAACTTAATGGCTACAATATTTATATAATTACTAATTCAGGAAAATTGGGGTATTTGATTTTTGAATCTCTCCAAGTGGTCCTAAATTCCTTGAGCTTTGTCTCAACTCTGAACTCATCACAGTAATGACCAGCTCGACTATACGTTCTCACTTATTATTTTTTATTATTCTTTTTCACTTTTTCCATATTAATTTGAATAATTGTTTCTTCTCCTAAACAAAAAGCTGCTTATAATATTATATGCTGCAGCAGGAGCAGAGCCATCAGATCTATCTATCTATATATATATATATAGGGGAGTGATCCATAGTATGTATTTATTATAAATTCCTATAGACATACACTATCCATACTCTTTAAAATAAGAGTAAAATGTTAGGATTATAAATTAAAAATCTACGTCCGCTACTATTAGTAGCGGATGTTTAAAAAATTCGCCTAGTAATAATAGCGGACATTCATCTGAAAGCCAAACCCTAGTAGCGGAGTCCGCTACTAAAAGCGTGTCCACTACTATTATTAGCGGATGATTTAATTTTTTTTTAAAATGTCCACTACTAATAGTAGCGGACGTTCATTTTCAGTTTTTAATCATAACCGTTTACTCTTGTTTTGAAGAATATGGATGGTGTATACCCTATAAAGATCCATAACAACTATTTACTATGAATCGACCTCTATGTATATATATATATATATTAGTAAAAATGCAAAAGACTAAACTATAGCTAAAGGTTCCAGAGATGTTTCGCCAAAACATAAAACACTGGGATGTGTAACATTAATTTCTCAATGGCTTGCTAGGTTAAAAAACTGCACCAAGAGACAGCTAGTTGATTATTTATTTTTGTTAACATAAAGATCTGATTAAAATTCCATCTTTTTTCTTTAAAAAAAATTACTATTCAAGTAATAAGGTTCTTATATACATAAAATTAAAAAAACCCATTTGAAGATTTACCTGTAAATGGGATTTCACATGAGATAAGGTAAGATCCTTCACATCCATGAGCTCAAGAACTGATTTGGGTGTAGCTCCTAAGCACCAAAAGTGTAATTTTATATATGTATTAATTAAAAAAAAAAAACAATCTTGATATTAATGGGAAGGTTGTTTTTTAAACTGATTATTAGAAGCAGCAAGAATAAGGGGAAATAAACAAAAAAATAAAATAAAAAGGAAGAAGAAGAAGAAGATAAAGGAAATTACTTTCATGGCCACCGAGTAATTGGACAGCGTGAACAAAACGGGCATGTAGGCTTGTAGTCCATCGCATCCGTGGAGCTCTGGTGGTGCGCCTTGTGGGGATTCTTGATAAAAAACGAGATCTTGAAAGGGTATTATTGGAATTTGACGAAGTAGAAGTAGTAGTAGGAGAAGAAGAATCTAATAAAGAAGTAGGAGGAAAATTAGGAGGGTTTTGATGAGTTTGATAAACAGGAATGCCTCTAATGGGTCTTAAGTAATCAAATTCTTGACCAAACCCTAGTTCTTGTTGTTGATGATGAATTTGATGATGCTGATATTTATATAGTTCAATATTAGGAGGAGGAGGAGAGAGAAAGTTTCCATTTTTGTAATTGAAAAGATAAGGAGGGTTATTATTAGTATAAGTAGTATTAGTATTTGTATTTTGCTGGTGGAAGGGAAGGGAGAGATCGAAAGCGATATCGACGGAGTCCGGTTTGAATGTTGATGATGAAGAGATGTTGTTGTTTGAGTGATGATGATGATGATGATCTAGTAGAGGCTTTCTCCAAAAACTTGTGGTAGGTTTGGTATTTGGAGGGCTGATCTGAAGAGATAAATCTGGTTGTGCTGGAAATAGCTCCATTAATTTTATTTTGCACTTGCATATAATATTCCTTGTGATCTTCTTCTTACTAAGATTGCTGGGTTTTCTTCTTCAGACAGAGTTGAAGAATTGAGAGATTAATATAGAAAGGGTGAGAAATGAATAGATGTTTGTTTGTTGCTTAATCTTTGTGTGGAGTATATGCAAGAAAATGACACTCACACTCATAAGACAAGGAGAGAGAATATTTTCTCTTTTATTACAGAAAATGGGGGTTAGGGACCTTGAGGTGGAGAAAGATAGGAGAAAAGGAGGAGGTAAATTTATGAGATTTTGATTCCATTTTACTCCTTTATTTCATGGTTTCCTTTATGGGGAAAAAATTGAAATTTTAATTAGTGCTAAACTTTAATGTAACAACCACTTTAAAATTTTTGGATTTTAACTTTAACCATCCCATCTCATTTCCTTGTGTTAAGTAATTTGTTGGTGCTACTACTTTCCTCCTCAAAACCCTAATTCCAAATTTTAAACTTGGCTTGAGGGTAATTATTTCTAGTTTGTTCAACTTTGGGCTTCTGTTTCCTCATATTTATTGTAACACATCACAATCAAGATTGAGACCCTAGAATCTGTGCACTCCTTTTTAACTTGCTTTCCTTTTGTTTCCCAATATCCTTTTTTACTTGTATAAAATCCCCTTTCATTTTCACTCCTGGATCCGCTTGCTTTATTTATTACTATACACACCAACACCACATTCGGAATCAAGGCTAGCTAGTGAAGATCGAATTCCTCCAACCATCTCCATTCGGCACGTGGTTTTAATTAGGGCTATTCAAGTGACTAGACCAAAGGATAGCTCACTGGTTTTGACTTTTTAAGGTCAAATAGATAAATTTTAAAACTTATTTTTGTATCACAATATAGACGAATAGATTATATAAAAAAAAAGTATATACAATTTACTATTAACCTGGTCTTATAATTTTAAATATATATTTTTATATGCTTAAATTATTAATTTTAAAAATAAATAATTTGACCCTAAAGAAATTTAATTTGGGACAAGGAGTAACATGTATTGTGACAACCAAAGAAATTCGGTCCCTTACTCGAGGTTGCTGGGCTTATTATAGTTGATTCAAATCATCTGAAAACCTATATTTTCTCAGAAAAATACTACTACTAGATCAGATAAAGAATTATATTAACATACAAAGGCCAAAAAAGTTTATATTTACACACAAAGGACGTACATTTTCAATAAAATTTCTATTTAAAAAAAAAAAGGTAATACAATAGGTTCACGGGTCTTTTATGTTCTGTTTGCAAAGAATTGTGCATACACAAACAAGGTAAAAGATATGCCTCAACATGACTTGCTTTATAAGATTATTATTACTACTTTCCAGCTTTCAGCCATTACGTTTTGTTTTAAACTGTGCAAGCACAAAGGTGTCCCATGACCATAACATTTTCCAATTTCATCAAACTAAACCACTTAATTATATGTATCAATGTTGAATTTATTTTAAAAAATATTATACATGTACGTGCAAGTCGGTGCAAATACATTATATATATATAATGGGAGAGGGAGAAAAATAATTGTCTCTTCTTGAGGCCCTGTTACAGTTTTTCTCTTTCTATTATATATAATCTATCTCTATTTTTACTGTTCAACTCTTACACAACCTCTTTTTCTTTTAGTCTTTTTTTTTATTTTTTTCCACACACACATGGTGTGTGCATGTAGATGAGTAGTATGTATATATATATATATATATATAGATGATTAGAGGGGCATAGGTAGAAATGCGATGCAGCTGTATTAATAGCTCCTCCGGTGGCAGGTTTTCTAGAATCCTTTTTTCTCCTAGGAGGTCTACGACTTGATCTGGTGCGCTTGCTAGCCAGCCTTAGAGAGAACAATGGGCTTAATTTTCTCCATTCGACACTTGATGCCACGGAAATTCCCACATCGATCATTGCCTTTCAGATGTCTGTAGTTTTCTAGACCTCCTCTTTTTTCCATTAGCAACGTACAGCTTCTCCGGCACATTTTCCTTTTTCAAGCTCATTCAGTCCTGCAGGAACCTGATCAAACAAAAGGATTTTATGGCAACAGAATAAATTGGTTGGATTTCATCTCCTACTATCTATAATTACTACTTGGCCACAATTGTAAAACCATGCCCAAATATGACCACAAAGGGAATAGAACAGGGATTTTGTATGAGAAATTAAACAAGGTGGTATGTGCATAAGAAACTAATTCTCCTTGTCCAAAAAGAGACCCTAACCAATTAGTACACTAATTTTCAACTGAAAGTAGTTAAAAACATATGTATGTTTTTGACACTACATCAGCATTAAACATACCTATGTTTTTACAGCAGTGAAAAATCGTACAGTACCCCCCCCCCCCCCCCCCCCCCCCCCCCCCTCCCTTTACTTTCTCATGATAAGTTCAGATAATTTATAAAAAAATGCAGTCTTTTAATTACAACTATGTTAAACACCAGCTAGCACTGCAGGAATAAAGTATCAATTGAACTTTTTTCGAGAGGTTGAATACGTATGTACAATACTTACTGTGCTGTTGTGGAAACCATATGCATCATATGGGCTAATTGCCCACCATGACTTTGAGAACAAATGATTTGTTAGTATTAATTAAGCTTAGATTAATTAGAAAAAGAAAAGTCGAGCTTGATAATATATATAGAATTTTAAACCCGCCCCCCATCTTTTGGAAAATAAAACTTAAAATATGCCCCCTTACTAAAAATATATAGTCAAAAAATTTAATATCCTCTCCATTGAGATTAAAGTGATCCTGATAAGTATCTCCATCCACATACCTAGAACCTCCATCCTCAGTTGCCAATAGTTAACTTCATCATGGCATGGAATTTTCTACTGCTTTGGTAATAGTCAGATTGAATGAATGTGTCATTGTCTACCCTGATCAGAACAAATGCTACATCGCCAATGCTAATTAATTAACACGCAGATTAAGTATTCAATAAAGTACCAACAGATGCCAAGTTTCCAGATAATATGGGCATAAAGCTACTGCTAGCTAGGCAACTCTTCCTACCCAAGTGTAATATTCCATGTTCAGGGCTATCAGAAACTTAGTCTTTAACACTATAAAAAATTAATTTGATAAATGAAGACCTAAACATTACCATTAAGTTTCACAACATAGAATATAAATTACAAAAGAGTGTGTGTGTGTACACCCACCCATTGTTCTGATGACTTTGGAGCAACAACATTCTTCACAACTCTTTTTCTCACCTTAGTAGAAGATCCTTGTTTGGCCTTTGATGTCTTTATGCCAAGACAATCACCGGTTCGATCCTCAATCGGCACCTGAGAGGCATGAAAGTTGATCCAATATTTAAAATTTACATAAAAAAACCTAGCTACAAATTAATAGTTTTATAATTTAATTATATATTAAGTTGTGAGTAATATAGTACTTCATCGTAATTAGAGCAAAAGTTAAGGAAAATTGCAACAACAAATCTAGAAAGTTTCTAAACTGCAGCATTTGGTAACTGGCCCAGGAAGAGATCTTATGAAACAGTTCCACAAAGAGGTATATACTCACACAACTACAGCATTTGGTAACTGATCCAGGAAGAGATCTTATGAAACAATTAATTCCACAAAGAGCTAGGTATATATATACTCACACAACTGCTTCACATAGTCCATAAAGAGATGCTATCAAAAATTCAGACTTCATATCAGATTTATACCTCACAATATGCATGGGATATACTCGTCTTGGATGCCAGGGTTCATCTTCTCTATCAACAAGTCAATGTCACATTTTATTTGCTGCCTGACCTCCCGCAGTATTTCTTCGTCCTGCTCAAACATTTTTGCTACAGCTAGCTTCCATATTCAATATACACAATTGCTCCCACATTGGCAATTAGAGGCTTCAACCTCTGCATCACAAATTAAGATCAGTAGAACAAATTCACAAATCAGCAAACTTGCAAGCTTAAAATTAAAATGTTTTAAGTTTCGTATTAGATGAATCACTATATAATTTTTCAATTATTCTTCTTATTCAGTAATGCAAGGGCAGCCATGGAAAGGTTTTCCAACACAACATTATCGAAATTAAGCGACATTTGCATGATTGAAAATTTTCTTATACCATGGAAAAGGCATATGGGATCAGTATGACAGCTGCACTTGATGTGTGACACGTAACAATCTCGTTTGCATAAAATGGTTCCTCGTGAATTTGGAGAAAAACTCAGAGATGCCTGCAATCTCTTGAAGCACCATCGGGCACGGTGATGATATCTTATTAAACATGCAAAAGAAATCTTAAAACAACGGCCGGCTAGAAACCAAATCTGCAGAGCTATTATCTTCATGACTTGAACGCTTTGAAAGAAGCATTAATTGCTTCTTTGCATAGAAGTTCTTCAAAAGGAACAATGGGCGTTCTTCTAAGAAGTGCATAACGTTGGCTAGCAGCTGCCCCAAACGGAAACCAGTTTACTGCCTCGGCACAGTTAAAGCCTAAACGCTTGTAGAAAGTATATCGGTCTTAATTGATATTTCAAACAAACACAAAGTAGGAATTAATTATGTGCATGGAGATAAAGGGAAAGGGGACCTTGACTAAACCCTGCATGATATGCTTTGGGAAAGGTGATTAGAAACTCCCCTGGCATTTGCACAGCCTCGTAAACAGGAACATCATGCTTTTGCAAAATCTTAGGTGGAAACATAGTTGTTTTTTTCGCAAGCCAGTCAAAAGCTCCATCCTCTCCATTAGTTGACAGTATTTCTCGACTATAAATGTAATGCTGGACAACTTTTTCAAACTCTACAGCTGCATGACCAGGAACTCCATACCAGGTTTTGGGTGCCCCACACTGATGATAATTGATGCTAAAAAAGAGTTAATCACATACATTCATGAAGATTGGAGGCATCAACAAACAAAATATAGATGCTGGAAAGTGAACAAACCTGTACAAATAATGATCTTCGACATGTCATGCAAACATACTAAATAGCATTCAAATGTAGAGCATGGGATCTGATACCCCCTGGAAAGATTATACACATTTAAGTCGCAACTGAAAGTGCTTAAACAATCTTCAGAAGCAGATATGTATTTTGTAAAATGCCGGAATTGCATATTTCAACAAACGCAATGTGGATCTTGGCAGCTGAGGAAGTGTCTGAAAATATAAATTCAAAAGGATAAAACAAAATGATATAACTGATAACACCAACTACTGATATATGCCTTTAGACAATGATGATTGACGGAAGCCAAAAAGAGAAGATGAAAGGAAAATCAGGAGAAATATTACGCACATATGTTAGATTTTTAAAAAGGTATGTGTCATGCATAAACAGGTAGAGAGATCAGAAGCACAAAGCCTAAGAGCTTTCTAGAAGCACATCAGGAAAGAAAAACTCCTATATGTTAAGCACCAAATAAGAAAGAAATTAACAGGTTAAAAACTGAACCTTCAAGTTGAAGGGAATTAACACAAAAATTCTCAAACCTGTGGGAAACAAAAATAGAAGAAAAACAAACGCCAAAAAAATATAATCACACCCACAAGATAATATTTACGTGGTTCGGCAATTTGCATACTTCACAGAGTTGTAGGGATTTTACTATTATCAAGAAAAACGACAATACAGTATTCTTCTCTCACAAAACAACAACCCCAAAAAATCCTAATCACAAAACTCCTTTTATACATCACGTGCACACTAATTTCCAATGAGATACAAAATAGGCCAAAAATTGAGCCTATCGACCCAAGCCTCCGCTCTATAGACTAGGCCTCAGAAAATATCCCATTAAAAACCACGACAACATTATTCGGGTCGGGTTGCTAACCGGATCAAAACATAACTAGACTCCACAAAACCCAACACAAGTTCCATTTGCTACTTCCTAGCTGATCATTGGAATCATTTGAGAAAGCACTACCTTCAACATTAATTCTGTACTCAACTGTTTCCTTCTTTCGACGTCCCAGAATTCCCTTTCCAAATAATATGAAGGAAGGCATCCGGAAATACAATATCTACTAGCCAGCCATTGACTTGTTTGCAAAACTCTCAAAATCACGAATGGTATAATTTCTGAAACATATAGTCAATAAAATCAGGTGGGTCATGTCTCTGAAAATGCTTGAAGTTTGAGGGGGGTACAGCTTTAAAAGGTAGCATAATACTTGAACACAAAAACTGATTAATCAAGCCTTATTAAGCATTTTACAACTAGAACTTTTTTGATAGTTAAGTCATTATATGTATTGTATTTTTAATACTCCAGAGCTTTACTTACAAATGTAAAAGTTTTTGATTTTGAAGCTCTTTATCTTTCTAGTATATCTCATATTTGTGGCATTCAAACTGTCAGGAGCCACCGCAGAGTCTTACTTTTGAATCCTTATTTGCCATAGTCTGTCAGTTTGATTTATCGACTACGTAAGCGATCACAGCATCCACCGGGGGAAAATGAGATCAGCTAATCTCATCACTCAACAGATTAGCACTTTTCCCGCACTACATAACTTAAAAGCTGAATAAAATGTTTAGTCAGACTTTATTTTATAAGGAAATTGGATTTTTCACAGCATTTGAATCAGTTTTCTTGCAACCTTGTAAAAATACAAGGGTGTTATAGGCATAACCTTCTTTGTCCTTTTCCATATTTTGTCTCAAGGGGTGGTTAATCTCCTCCGCTCCAATTTAAACAGATCAAATTTATAATTGCCTCTATTGAGGTTGTTAAATTATGTCATATATAGCCGAGGCTACTTATTTGTTGAACTTCTTTTTCTTTATGAATATAAAATTAAGGTTTACATAGAGGTAAGTTTCTTCAGTAATGTTTTCACAAGTAATAAATTATTCAAACAAATAATTTCAATTGCTAATATAAGATCTTTTTTTAACAGCATTAACCTAAGAATCTCCAACCACCATCTAATAATTTATAGATGAATGCCGATGAATAATCGAAAAATGTGAAAAACACAGAAGGAGAAAAGGAGGAGATTATACTCCATTCATTCCCAAATAGAGGATTACTTCGACTTTTTAAAGATAATTTGTGATACTTTTGATGTGATTTATTTAACTTTTAAAAATAATAAATTTTATAATTATTAGTACTATTTTCATAATAGGTATTGATGCATATCAATTCAAAATTTAAAAGTATGTCAAATTAACTTTTGAAAAATTAATATTAATCATATATTTTAGAACGAAAGGAGAATTTAACATGCAATCACAAGAATAAAAGACATCAGGAATTTAGGTATTTATAATTTTAATATACTTCATTCATTCTGAATTATAAGATCAATATTGGTTTTTTAAAAGTCAATATAAGACATTTTTTTATTTAAAATTGACATGATTCATTTAAGTTTTGAAAACAATAAATCTTATAATTAGTAGTACTTTTTATGCAGCTTATCATATTCATAATTATATTGACACAAGCTAAGTGAATTCATGTCAATTTTGAATTTAAAAATATTTAAAATTAATTTTTAAAAAATCAATATTAATATTATAATTTAGAACGAATGGATTATTTCAATATATCTGATTCAGGAATAATACAATAGGAATCTACTAAGATATGTTTGCCATCTCAATTCCAAGACTTGGAATTGTCATTTAGCGTCAAGTCTTACTAAAAATTTTAGTTTTCTGAAATTGCAAATGTACTTTCACTTCTAATTCCGGAAATAAGTTGCCAAACATAGTCGTAATGTAAATATACCCAAAAACAGGATCGTGTAGTAATTTAAAATCAGTAGTTAGGTAAAAGCAAACTGAAGAAGTAAAAATTCAAGAGAGAGTGTAGTATATAGCATTACCAAAGAGGAAAGACGGGGATTATTCCTCGGGGAAGAAGAAAAGAAGTACCACCGAGCCATTTGGCCGAATGGTATTACCACTTCTTTAAGCAAACAAAGTGGGTTCAATCGGAAAGATTATTTCAGAGTAAATTTATATAGTGTTTAAGATTAATGAAATCTTTCTATTTTAATAGACCCATAACTATAAGTATTAGGACATTATTAAAATTGAGAGATTTCACGTGACGTTACTCTAGGATCATTGAATAATTTTTTGTTCAACCCCCAATTAAAAAAAAAAGTGTTGGCGAAATAACTTGTGTGGACAATGTATTCTATTCCTGTCGGTGTTTTTATATTTATTTTATCGTGAGGTGGTTCCTTAAACGATCTTGACTAATAATGAAGATATGTAATACAAGAAAAATGAATTTAGATCCCAATTTAAACATTTTATAGGTTACTGTTAGAATTTAAGATGGAATAATAACACAATCACATAGAATATTAGATGAAGAATAAAAAAGTAAGAACACGCGATATACTCAGATTCACTAATTTGGCTAGTCCTGTTTGTCTTATGTATTCAATAGATGTCTCACACGTTCTACAATAATTTACATATCAAACAATTGCTTTTATAGTAACTAGAAAACCCTAGCTGCTATAACATGGGCTCAAACTCAATATATTAATAAATCAAAGACTGGATCACTAATAAATTTTCAAGCTCAATTACACTATTACGCTATCGTAGTGACTATTAGTCGAACCCGCAGAAGTATAAATCAATTCCAACAGTTAGTAACCATTACTAGTAACTAATAGTTATAATAAATTATTTAGCATAAAATTAAAATTTTATAAAATTTGAAAGACTTAATATAAAGATAAAAGGATAATAAAATAATAATATATTTAAAATTATAGAGACAAAAAAAGAAGCAAAAAAGAAAATCAAGTGTAATATAAAATCACTAAACTTTCATCGGGAGCTTTATAGTATAAATAAATAAATATTGTCACCGCCACAAAAATAGTGTTTTTTGGATTAGGACTCTTTTTATTATATTTGTCCTTCAATTTCTTTTGATACATATTTAGTTAAAGACACAAATATTATAATATTTAAGGATAAAATAAAATTCGTTACAAATAATTAATAATATAATAAAATTCGTCATAAATAATTATTTTGCTAAAAGTGTCATTAAAAGAAATTTTTGTATTGCTAAATTTATATTGAAGAAAATTAAGGAATAAGTATAATGGAGAGGATGAATTTCATTGTTTTTTCTTTCCTTTTTATTTCTTTTACCGTTTTACGCTTTATTAAGACTAGTATTTGTCTCTGCTTGTGTAATTGAGAAAAATAAGCAAATATTTATATAGGAATTGCAAAATATAAATGGTAAAATATTAGGGATATATTTTAGGGATAAAGAGTCTCTATAAAAAATGACACAGGTTTAAGAAAATATTCCCTCCGTCCAATTTTATTTATTTTAATTTAAAAATACATGCCTATTAAAAAAAACTATCTTTAAATTATTCATCTTAACTATTGTATTATTATCTTTTTTTTAATTAATCTTCTAACTCTCTCTTAAAATAATAAAATAGATGAGAGAGATTAGAAAAAAAGGAGTGCGATTATGTTACCAATGTGAAAGCTAATAGTGTTATTTTTTTTAAAGTACGTCATGTTGTTTTCAATAAAAAAATTTATAAAATTAAACGAGACTAATATTAAAAAAAATAAGGTTAAAAATAGTATTAAAATGAAAAGAGGACAAATAAATTTGAAAAAATAAAAAAAAAATAGGATAAATAAATTTGGACGGAGGAAGTAGTTACTTTTTCTGCTCTCCCCTAATAAATAAATAGATATCATCATAAGCTTTTTTAATAATTCTTTCTTCATATATTTTAAAATATTTAATATTCAGACAGAATATTGCACATCACAAAATACGTGGATACGTATAAAAAACAAATAAAATGCCCACACAAAAAAAATAAAACGGGCCAAGTTGGAAGATGACAATCAATTTGTCGAACTCATGGCCCAAATTGGGACACATTTACCATTCAGGCTTCGGCCATAGTCCGACCCCAAATTGGGTATCAAACTAGTGGCTCAATTATTATAATTTAAAAAGAAAATTAAAAAAATTGCAGATGATCTCAATACCATTACATATTTGGAAACTGATATTTTCACACTATTTTTTGATATTTTCATACAATAGACCCCAAAAAAAGTATTAATGACAGTTCGCTATAGACTAACATGTGAGGTCTACTGTGTAAAAATATCAAAAAACAGTATGAAAATATAGCTAAGCCTCCTTAAAACCAAAACCTAGCTACAGTTCAGTATGCTGCCTGTAGAAGCTAATAAGAACTCAAGTGAGTCTGCAATGCTAGGAGCAAAATTTGCATTATCATTTTCAGTACTTCTCCAAGGCATGCCAGTTATATGACATGGACATTTTGAACGCACGACTATATGGATCGCCAATTAATGTATAGCAACTAGCAAGCATATCCAAATCCACAAATAACCAGATCACCAACCACTGAAAGCATATCCAACGTTAACCATATAACAATCTATTGAAAACTATTACTATCATCCTAGCAGAAAAGGAAGGAAGTGCGTCTTTTTAAGACCATAGCATCAAGTAAGGCATCTATCTACACCAAATTTCTCAAATTAAAGGATCAGGCCCTGTGCAGGCTTTGGCTTGGAAGACGACTCGCTGGCGGCAGCAGCAACTTTAGGGGAGTCAGGTTCGTGCACTTGGGCATAACCATCTGCCTTTTTTCTCTCATCTTCTTCTTTGGCCATCTTTTCATTCGTCTTCTGCCCCACTTCTCCTGCAGCCTTGGTGACCCTATTGAAAGCACCAGTAACCCAGGAGGTCCCAGTCAACACATACCGGTTCTTCATAATGGCAGATCCAGCACTGCTAACCGTCTGTTCTGCAGCCGCAAAAGCTGTCTTGGTCTTTTCAGATACCTGAAACTTCTGGTCCATTTCTTTCACTTTGTCATTCACTATTGTTGCGCCTACAGTGATTTTCTCGCTAAGGCCAATCTTTTGGTCCAAAGAAGCAACTTTGGCTGTAGCGGTGGAAGTGAACTGATGCCTCTCATCGAAGGACTTTGCTTTGTTAAGTGCATCTTTTCCCAAGGTAAAGCCCTTGGCCAACATGCCACTGACAACATCCTCCGCCTTCTGCACGGCAGATGGAGAACCACCTGTATTTTGGTTCTCTGTTGCCTGACGAGATTGAACAGTTGGGTTATCCTAAATTAAATAACAAAATAAACATAAACAATTGGCAAGGTAAAACTGAAGGATTGCTCATAGGACCATACAGCTGTTGTTGCTGCAGCATTAGGTGGCAGCTTGTAATCTGGCGCCAGAGCTATGGTAACAGACTGATCAACAATTGTTGCTCCCTGAAAATAACAAGATGGTTTCATAGCTGAAGGAAAAGAGTACATTAAGTATGGAACTAAGTACACTATCACATCATAATTCATTATCAGCTGGGACTATCATGACCATCTTACATGACTAAGTCATAGAGAATGATATAAAGAGAATGAGAATAAGGATTAGGAAGAAGAAAAGAAAAAATAGATAGAAAGTAGAAATGGACGAGTACAAACAAGATGAGTGTCTATTAATCTATTTGAGAGTAGATCAAAATTCAAAACCAATCATATTTTCCACGACGTTTTTGCTATAATTTGTTAAGCCAGATGAAAAGCTCTACCAGCGATAAATAGTACAGAAATAACAAGAGCTGAAAGATACAAAATAATTAGCATTTTTTTCCCCTTGGGAAACTGAAACAGAACCATACTATCTTATACATAATTCATAGAACCATCAAAATATGGACTTAATAGAAGAAAGCAATGGTCACAAATTTTAATGTAAAGAAAATTTCGGTACCAATTCAACCAGACTTAACTAGATCTGCTCTAGCAATAGACGAGTGGAAACCAGTCATTTCTTACCCAGAGATTGATTATATTGATCCTAAAATCATACGATACTGAGGTACAACATTTGCAAGCAGCGTATGATATTCAAATTGTTTACAAAAATTAATACTCCCTCCTCCGTCCCACCTTATATGCAACTCTTTTTTAGAGCATGCGGCACAGATTTGACGATGTGTCAAAAGTATAATTAAATATTATATTTTAAAAATATTTATAACATAATCGAAAATATATCATTTTATATTAAAATATATAAGTATAATATCCAAATATGATTTTTCAATGTCTTACCATTTGTGTCGCACCCCTAATAGCAGAGTTGCAAATAATGTGAAACAGGAGTATATGATATTGCTTAAAAGCCTCTCAAAATCTGATTCTTAAGAAGAAGAAAAAAACTTGATAAAGAATACCTAAATCAAGCATGGTCTAAAATTATAATTTGATCTGACCATTTCCATGACCACGACTTGGAACATAAATTGCACAAAGAAAGTACTAAGAAAAAATATTGTCAGATCAAATACCTCCGATAATTTTTTATTTTATTTTTTTGGGGTGGGGGCCTGGACATAATTTTATCTAATAATTCACAAAATATCGAGTTTCACAAGAAGAGTTCTATTAAGTAACTACAATATGGACATACTTTATTTTATATGATGTAACAACTCCACAAATCAAGCCAAAGAAATTACCACCAGAAGGACCAGCAACAAATGAGAAACCATGAAAAATTAGTCAAATTTATTGTGCATGATCATTAGAAGAATTAACTTTTTACTTTTCATAAGTAAACATGTACATATATAAAGTCATCCTACAAAAAGCAAAAATCTACATCAAGTGGGATAGTGTGAAAAGCAATGATAAGGAAAGGAAAAATATGGTCATGTAGATCTTGAAAAGTAATTATACCGAAAGAAGAACTGCAGTCTCTGCACCCTGAGGATCCTTAAAAGTGACATGCGCAATTTGGGACCGCTCATTGCCGCTAATGAAAATGGATTGAAATAAATCCATTAGAGAAACTTTAAAACTACTTGGATTCATGAGTATTTTAAAATAACTCTAGGCAGATTCCACTAAAACTTATAGGCGACTGAAAGATAATGAATAAGCCATAAAGATAAGAAACTATTTTGCGCAACTGACCTTTGCATTTCAACATACTCAATTTCACCAGAAAAGGAAAAGAACTCCTTGATATCTTGCTCAGAAGCACCTAAGGAGACATTGCTGACAGTCACTGATCTTACCTGTGATAATGCACATCCCAATCAAGAGATATGAAAGGAAGTTAATACTGATGGGGATCAAGATCAAGTTATTAAGTATTTATTTATAGATTTAATGTTTTTTATTTATTTATGGAATTGTTGTAATTTTAGGAGGTAGATAGTATTTTATTAGTTAGGGTACTTTAAATATTTTAAGTGTTTTATTTAATTAGTAGGGTAGTTTTGTCATTTAATATTTTTAGGGTAATTAGGGTTTGTGTCCTAATTGAATTAGGATTTGTTCTTATTTAAAGGTTGATGTACTCTCAGAAAAAGGGACGCTATTATTATTAATTCTGAAATTACCCTAATTGTTGGTTGCGATCAATATCTCTCTCCCTACTGCGGTTGGGAAACCCTAGGGGTAGTGGTTCTCCTGCGGTTGGATCACCCTAGTTTTTATCAATTTTCCTTATTGAGTTACCGTTACCAGTGCATTATTTGGCCATCTATTCTCGTCCTACATCAAATACTCTTACAATATAACATAGCAGAATTAGTTAATACCCTGAAAGCAGAAGCTTAGCATAGATGCACGTAGGATTCCATGCATCTAAGGTAAAAGGTTTTTCAACGAAGGAACAAGAATTATGCAGGAATGTCACAATTTCTAGGTGGTAACCAGCAAATTCATCCACCCATTTATTATTAAGTATCAAATGAATTCACAATAGTATTGACTTTGCATAATGAATTAAGGTATTGCTGCATGTGAAATAAAGATTTAAAGAGTGCAGTGCTTGTCAAAAAATAGAGCTCAACAATAATTTCGCATGATATCATCAACCCTCTTGATAACATGAATTGAAGCTGAGTTTCCCAGTGTATATCTTATGCATAGGCATTAAATAACAAAATTTTATTGTTTCCTAAACAAAGGTAAAATCAGCATAATTGTGCTACTTACATGAAGTGTATTGGAAGAGGATGACACATCAATCAAAATTATAAAATCAACCCAACTGGCATTAGCTTTTAGCTCACGCCACTCAAAATTGCTGGAGTGCAGACTGAAGTTTAGCGGTGGTTGGTGTGGAACTAATGAGTCTAAACTCTAAAGTATAATACATAGGTAGGAAAAGTTTATGACTGTTTCTACTTCTTCATCAGGTGAACCTTTCAAATAAATCATGTTTTAAAAATATTATAGGAATTCAATGTTGCTTTCCACTCCTCATTCAATATTCAGAAATGACATTCGGTTAACCTTAGCAATTACAGATCGTGCAAAAGATTCAAAGTCCTTATACAATCCAAAAAAGAGGAAGAGGGGGGGGGGGGGGGGGAGAGAAAGCTTTGATCACAAACACTTGTGCATTAAATACGGTTAAGAATCCCATTTCAAATAAGAATTAATTTGTATATACAAGCGGCGTTAAGATCATGACACGTCACTAAAATAAGAATAATTTTGTCAAAAATAGATACTTCATTAATGACGTGTCATGATCCTGACACCGCTTGTGTATACAGTGTCAATATATCAAACTTTAATTCAAAGTCTAAACCCAAATCCATCTACATCTCCCCATAAGGCCTCCCTTTAGTAGAATCTGCAAAAAGGTGTGTGCAACCATGCTACTAAACTGTGCAATTATTGATAAGTTATTACTTACCACAGAGACTCAATATACCAAAAAAATATGTATGAAATACTGATGCAGGATATGACCACGTAACATGGTTGGACAAATACAAAATCCAGACCTCACCGATTACTGCCTCTATCATGAACAAAACCAAGCTCAGTTCAATTAGTAACAAATTCGAATGTTACCAAATAATGAATACATCAAAGTCGTAACAATAAAAAGTTCACAGTAATTTTATGTACACATCAGCAACCTCAACCTTTACAGTTTTAACTCGTATCAAAAAAAGAAAAAAAGTTCGGGTGAAAAATATGAGATATAGAGAGAACATAACAGAACGAATAGCGCTGAATGATGTCAAAGCAAGAGAAATAAAAGTAAGGACTCACCTTTACAGCAATATAACTGACAGTTTTAAATTTTTGGACATTTAATATCACTATAAACACTTTAGTTTACATTCGATGGTAGAAACGTCCCAAATATCAATTCACACAAGGATAAGTCTACATACACAACATCCAACCATAAAACTAACCATTACATCCATCTTAACCATTAAAAAGTGTGACTTTGCATTGAAATTCATGTCAAGTCACACTTTTTAATGGTTAAGATTGGTTTTGTGGTTGGTTTTTGTGTATACAGACTTCTTCTTCACACAATAGGTACTACAAAACCGGAAAATATTGGCCCATTAATCGGATCTACGAAAACAATTTTAAAAAAAATAAAATTGCAGCGAAGAATAAATCTAATTGAATACTTCAAATGAAATTCAACCAATATGATTAACAGTACAAAAGTATAGAAATAAAAAAATGAGATCAAGAAACACTCACCGACATGGAACAATCTAGCTTGAAGAGAAACACTGATCAATTGAAGGAAAAAAGTTGAATCAAACGAGTAGCGGCTAAAAGAAACACGAAAACTATAAGAGACAAAGAGAGAGAGAATGAGTGTGTATATATATGTGTGTAGAGAGAGAATGAGTAATATATGTATGTAGGGATCGAAAATAGAAGATGGAGAGGAGGTTCGCTAACGTGTGTAGCGGAGTTAAAACGTGGACACGCAGTTTCATTTTAGCCCCGTTGTTGCTACGTGTATTAATTGCCAAATTAATAATGAATTTTATTTTATTTTTCTCCCTCTTTTATCTTAAGAATTGATATTTTTATAAATAATATTTTATATTTTTGCAAACTCTTTTTTATAAATATAAGATTTATTTATTATTTAATTTTATAAAATTATTTATTTATTTATAAAAATATCAATTTTCTAATTTAATTAATTCCGACGACTCATGTCCACTCCCTTTCCATAACTTGGCTGTGAGTTCAAGCCCCTCCCCCAATATATTACTCCCTCCCTTCCTTAATATATATTATTTTAGAGTTATACATAAATATTAAGAAAATAATTATATAATATTAATTATCTATATTGTCCTTATGTTAAAATAAAAAAATATTATTTATTGGATAAAAAATAATGAGATAACTAAAATTATATTTAATACTTTGAGTAATATTAAAAATTAAACAATTAACATTTATTTAAAATTCTCAAAAGTTAAATATTAAAAGATAAAATATTTTTTTAAAAGAGACGAAAGGAGTATTATGTCCTAATTTTTTATTTGACAGACAGATTCATATTACACGATGTTTATTTATCTAAACTACTTTGCTAAGCACGCACTCATATGTGTAATTTATATTGATATTCCATATATGAGTATGCAAATATATAAAATAGAGAGCGACATATAAATTATTATTTTTTACTAAAAGTAAATTTTAAGAAAATACTTCTTCCATTTCAAAATATCATATTAATATTGATTTTTTAAAGTTAATATTAAATATTTTAAAATTAATTTAATTTTTTTTATATATTTTATTTAATGTAGTTATAATTATTACAAATTATCATTAAAAACACCATTAATTTCACTATTAGTTATTTTCTAAAATTTGTGAAAATCACATCAATTTTAAATTTACTTTTTAGAAATTCATTAATTATATATTTTGAAAGTGAGGTTAAATATGCATTGATATGTATTAACATTTTATTGAGTCTATTGACCACGTCTCGGTATTATAACTAACGTCCATGTATTTAGAAACGGAAAATAATTACAGATGGTCTCCGCCAATATGGCCCAAGAAAATATACAAACTTTAGGCCTACATTTTAAAATCTACTTTATTTTCACTCGGCCCAATTTTGACCCTGTTCCTTATGCCCCGGTCCATGAAACTCATTTTTGCAACCAAATAAATACTTGGCCTTCTATCCCGACCAATTTTAGAAGGAGTTATTTCATGTTTTTGAAGTATGGTTATTATTTGCCTCATCTTCTCACATGAAGATGGGTTCTACACGGGTCTCACCCAGGGCCGGCCCTACTATATAAAAAAAAAAGCGCGCGCTTTAGGCCCCATTTCAAAAAAGGCCCCAAATTTTTGAAGATCATAAATAATTCATATAAAAAGGTCTTATAAAAATATAAGCCAAATAATTTTTTAGGGCCCATAATTCAATTCAAATATTAAATATGTAAAAAAAAATAACAGTATAAAAAAAAACCTCATTTAAATAAAAATTATTAATACTCCCTCCGTCCCAAAATAAAAGTTCTCCATTGATTTTTATAGTCAAATTGACCATTTTTAAAATTAACAATTAAACATAGATATATTTAGATTTTTAAAAAAGTAAACATTGAGATATGTACTAAATTTTATATAATTTATAATATTTATAGGCTTTTTACATATATATTAAATAATAATAAGATATATTTATTTAAAAAATGATCAATTTGATCATAAAAGTCAATAAAAGATGTATCAAACATAGAATGCCTCATTAAAAATATCACTTTAGCATTATAAAAAAAAATAAAAAATATCGCTTTAGGCCTCATATTGTCTTGAGCCACCCCTGGTCTCACCACGTGTGGACCCGAGACCCGTGTGGACCCCGTCCTCATGTGAAAGGTGGAGCAAACTGTAATTATGCTTCAAGAGTATAGCATAATTTTTTCATTTTTAGGCTTGCTCTGACTCTTTTCTAGTATGACATAATTCGTTGCATTCATTTGATCTAAATTTAGAAATGACAATCTTAAAAAAATATATGTCATTTAAATTTGATGACGTAATATTCTATTTATTCTGTTGTGAATTTTAAAATGAATAAAAAATTAAAAAAAAATTACTCAATTTCTTTGTTATTTAATTTTTTAATGAACGAAAAGGTAAAGAAATTGATTAAAAATTTAACTATTTTTTTTATTAAACTTTTTCGTTCAAAAACCGATGAATTTAGATGAAAAGTTAAATAACATAAAAACATCTTTTATCATCCACATTATACTTTTTAGATTATAAATATAATAAAATTAATATACAAGCAACTTAATAATTTAAATATAAAACTCGATTTTTATTTTCTTTTTCTTTATAACTTAATAACAACCTAAAAATATATATATTTTTATTATTATAAATTAAATTTTTATTCTTTTATTTTCTGTCTTAAACAGTTAAACCTAGAAACTGTTTTCATGATTTAGTCAATTCATATAAATAAAAACTGTTTTCATGATTTAGTCAATTCATATAAATAAAAACTGTTTTCATGATTTAGTCAATTCACACACACACACACACACACACACACACATATATATATATATTCAGACGTAGGCCCCACTATACGAATAAAAATGGCAATCACCTTGCTTTTCTCCTCCCTCAACGCCATGGCTTCTTTTAATTTCCCACCTATATATTTTTCCGCCAAACCTTCCCTTCAATTCCAAGCAACACTGATTAAACCCTCATCTCTCTTCTTCAATAATTCTATCCCTCTCCCATGATTTCATCATCTAGTACATACTGCTGATACAAATGCATAATCAATAATATCCTTGTTTATATTCCTCAATTTGAGCAAAGTTAATTTCAGTAATTATGAGCTTTGAAGATCTTGAATCGGGTCGGGTTTTGCCCATGAATGGAAAAAGAAGGCTATTAGCAGCACAACAAGACGATAATCAGCCTTCAAGTTCAAGAGCCCTTGTCGCCGGCGTATTTCAGATAAACACCGCCGTCGCTTCATTCATACGCCTAGTTAATACCATCGGAACTCCCAAAGATACCCTTCACCTCCGGCATAAGCTGTTAGTTGTTTTTTTTTAAATATGTATTGTACGTGTCGATGTTGATCTTCAAAAGTTTTTGAACTTTTTACTTTTATTTTCTTGAATTTCTTTATTTGTTGACGAAACCCAAGTAAAAGAGTTGAGGCACTTTTGATTTGCTTATGTGTTTGGTCCTGGAGAAATTTAATTTCTACAATTTTGTATTTGTTAGTAAGGAAACATCAACGAATTGGCTTTAATTGGACTCACTATTATGGAAAAGGGTTCCTTTTGGTAAAATACATAAAGACATTTTTTGGATGCTCTAGTGTTCCTACACAGCTACACTTGAAGCATCCATCCATGTGCCTTCTCTCCCAGTATGAGAGTTCACCTCCAATATCAATGTACCAAATCTCATTATATTTCTTGAAACTAAAAAATTTGTTACGGGTCATTAATTATGCTGAAGTCAAAAATTTCCTAAAAATTATATATATTTTAAACTGGACTGTTATTCAGGGACTGATGGAGTTCTTGTTTATGTGCCAAATTATGTAGAATAAGTACCAAATCAGCCCAACTTTTTAGTTCTATTGGGAGAATCCTGCTTTCTTTCCTTTTAATATCATTTTCTTTAATAAATTAAAAAAACATATAGTTCAGTGCTTCTTACAGATGTAGTTATGCATTATTTTTGTTTTCTTTTTGAACTATTTAAGTGGTAGTTGTCTAGTTGATATAAATGGAGAAATTGCTACCTGACCTGCCAATCATTTGTTATCTATAACCATTAACATTTATTTTGATTCCTAGGCGCCAAAGTAGGCTACATATAGCGCACTTGGTAAAAGAGACTTCGGCAAAGCTTAAGCAAGCTACTGAAACAGATCAACATGCAGAAGTTAGTGTAAGTTTATGTGCTGTTTACTTTCAGAGTTCCCTATAATTCTTTCACTTTCTAATTTCATACTCCCTCTTAATTC
This sequence comes from Hedera helix, assembly GCA_947179155.2. Classification (NCBI taxonomy): domain Eukaryota; kingdom Viridiplantae; phylum Streptophyta; class Magnoliopsida; order Apiales; family Araliaceae; genus Hedera; species Hedera helix. Next base: position 1,205,473 of record OX359265.1, on the reverse strand, counting down.
TCATCATTTATTCTTGAAACTTTCACCTCACTAAACTTTAACAAAATCTTAAATTATTCGTCCATGTTTATAATTGGCAAGGGATGAATCTAAGTCCTTTAAATTTTCTGTTTCAACTTCAGGCTGCTAAGAAGATTGCCGATGCTAAGCTTGCAAAAGATTTTCAGTCAGTTCTTAGAAAATTTCAGAAGGCCCAACGACTTGCAGCTGAGAGAGAAACAGCATATGCGCCTATTGTTCCTGAGGAAGTTCTTCCATCCCGGTAATATTTACTTTCTTCTTTAAAGCTTATGCATGTTTAGATTTGTTTCTTTTTCTGGGGGAGGCGTTCAGAAATCACAATGCCTTTGTTGCTGTTCAGTTACCAGTGTGTTAAGCTCTCTGGTAAAATTTGATATTTACATCAATATTTTTAAGGGATGATTTCAGTAAGCCTCGAAATTTACAAATTATAATTAAGTACCCCCTAAGTCAGGAGAAATAGCCCTATTTTCATCTGAAAATGTAATTTTTAATTTTTTGTAAAACTTTTTTCTTTGCGGAGAGAGTAATCATTAGTTTGGAAGGAAACTGAAAGAAGAGAAAATGCATATAAAAAAGGGGGAGGAACTTGTGGGATGTGCTTCATTATTAGGTTGGTTAGTTGTGCAATAAAATCTGAAATTATCATCACCTAAATGCATCAAACTTATCTATATCACTGAATAATTGGTGCCGGTGCCACAACCAGTAACTGTCAAATGTTGATGCATTAACTGGTCTAATAATTGACAATATTATGTTTGTCAATTTGGAAATTGTTACAACTCAAATTCATCAATGAAGCATTTAATTTGTGTATCACAAGCATATATAATTTTTATTGTCTGAATTGAACTTTGCCTTCCTCGTATTATATATTTGATCTAATTCTGAGCAGCAACACTGTCAGTGAGCTGGATGTAAGTTCATCGAGGAGTCCTGAACATGTTTCTCTCCTTGTGGAATCCAAAAGGTAGGCAACACTATCTAGATTATTTTGTCAATACAGTTCACATACCTTATTTATTTGGTCTTTAAGTGTGATATATTGATTTAGACTTTAACTATTCCTTGCCATCCACTTTATGACCTGTACACAGAAATTTTAGTGGCCTCTTCTTGTTATCTTCTTGATGCTGTTTCAGAGTATATGATTCATATCTTAGATGTCTGGAATTTTCAGTACTCTTATGTTGATAACATGTGTATGGTTTGTTCATATTGATATGATGATGATCATTTCCTTGAGAGCTTTAGCTTATAGCGAACGAAATATAACTTGTAGATGAAGCTCCTACAATAATTATTAACACACAGATTATAAATTTTATAATTTTTTTATGGATTTAAAAAAAAAACCATCTATTGCTTCTAATCAAATATATTTCTCTCCTAAAAAGCAAAAATGCTGTTGGGGTTTCAAATGCAATCACGCTTTTTTTAATAAAAAATGCAATCACATTCAAATAGAGAATTTTGTGCCAGAAATATCTGCATGAATCTTAAATGCTTTATTGTATCACAAAGGTCTTATAATTATTTTTGGACGGAAAAGTTCTTATTGCATGATTTAGTGCAGACAGGAGGTCTTATTGGTGGAGAATGAAATTGCTTTAAATGAAGCTACAATTGAAGAAAGAGATCAAGGAATCAGAGAAATACAGCAACAGATTGGTGAGGTGAACGAAATATTCAAGGATCTGGCTGTTCTGGTGCATGAGCAAGGAACCATGATTGGTATGCCGTGGGCCATTTTCATTTTTTCCTTTTCCAAACGGGAAACTTCAGCAGAGGAAGCTTCCTTTATCTTTGCTTACACTTGTCTTTCAGATGACATCAGTTCAAACATTGGAAAGACTCATTTGGCAACCAAACAAGCTACATTCCAAATCACTGAAGCTTCCAAGACCCAAAAGTCTATATCATCAATGGTAATCCTTATGATTTACAATTATTGTTTTTTCTTGAAGTATTAATCCTTCGTATAGGTACATCAATATAATACAGGGTTGTGCTGAGCTGTAATATTTTGTTCCTTCGGTTAAACATCCATTAAAAGTTAATATGTAATTTTCAAGGCTTGTTTTGAGATGATACAAGTTCCCACTTAAATTTATGCAGCCAGTTGATCTATGCTAACCGGTGCTCCTGATTTTATTTTCGGTTGTCATATCTGATGCCATTTTGAAACATATATTTGATTTTCAAACATCATGTGCAGAGCTGTTTGTTGCTAGTCATTTTTGGGATCATTCTGCTTATTGTGTTCGTAGTTGTGGTGGCATGATGATGAACGCAAATAGCAAGTGAATCAAGTCAGAGGCACCGCTTCGTCTTAAACGGTGAATCAAGTCCGAGGCACCGCTTCGTCTTAAACAAAGATTCTAAACAACTCAAGACAGGCGAAAGTCAGGCCCTGCCTGTCTTGACTTCATCACATATGAGATTTTATAGCTTTTGTGACTATTTTTCATCTCACATTTGATACAACCTAAATAGATATTCAATATTTTCAAACTTGTGTCTTAAAATTAAGTTGGTTTTCTCTGGTTATAAGTAGGAACACATGCAGGTGCTTTCCTTAAAAAATGTACTTGTGCAAACTGATTGGAAAATAATAATACTCCTGGTTCTATCCGACCAATGACTTTTTGTTACTTCTTTTTTAAAAAATCCCTCAATTTTCACCCTCTAAAATACGAGAGATTATTCGGTGCACTGGAAATATAGTTACAGTATGTTGTTATGTGAGTGGGAGGAGCATACTGTAGCTATGCTCTCGGTGCATGCAATAATTTTTCCTAAAATACTTGGGACTTTCCCTCTAAAATAAGACGACTTTTGCTCCCTAAAAAATTCAATCTCTCACTAAAATTTCAATTTAATCTCCCTAAAACATAAAAACGACTGTCACAACACCACGTGGGTGTAGTAAATCACACCTCAGAATATTGGTATAAGAAAAATATAGTAATACATCAAACAAAAAAAAGGACAATAGCAGATTCAGATCTCGCTGCTTTCCAATCCGACATATGTAGTATATCAACATATATACTGAGGTGGAGTGATGAGATTTTTAGTTGCCATTGAGGGAAATGGTGTGGCTTTTGTCGAAATGGTCAAGGAATGTAGAGGGAAAATGGGGGTTATCATGTCGAGAGAGAATACTCAAAATAGCATTTGGTAATAAGAGTTTTTTTCTCCTGCCGTTATAGTTGTCTCATAAGTTTTGAATGAAAACAGACCTGACTATTGGGGAGGATGCATGACTTGTTCAGTAAGACATGATGTTTAAATGGTATGCCCTCTAAGAAAGAAATGAAGTGTACAAAATACAAGGAAATCAGACCTTAAAACGACCAGTCTTTCTCCTACAGATACGAACTCCCTTACTCGGACCAATCAAAGTACTAGAATTTTATGGTTCACGTACCGCACTACTTCATTAGCTACATAATTAGAAGGCTCATTAGCTGCCCAGCTATGACTGCATTCAACACAATTAGAAGGCTTGTAACCACCGCGTTCATACAAGTCCAGTGTATCCCAGGGTAAACCATGATCACCTTCAAACAGTGCGACGATACCCCAGAAGAGAAGTAAAGGAAAAACAAACCCTAGAAGAAACCTAAACAGAAGAAGATAAATAGGAAGGAGAAACACAAGGAATGAACTTGCGAAACCTTGCAGAGTCGCACATGCTCAAAATATAAGCCCGCATTTCTCCACCTCAGCTCCATTAGTTCATCTTCCAAATTAACTGAGGGTCCATAGAAATATAATTGCATTGAATTCCTAAAAGTCATCTACAGTCTTCATCACATTGCACAAAACAGTATTTTATACACTGTAAGGTCTATAGAAATCTTAAAGCTTCAAAAGTAAATCAACTGAGTTGTCATCCATTATTAGAAAAAGCTTTGCATGTCCAGCAGGGCCTCCGCCTGTTTAAGAACAGTATAAATATACCAAATGTGGAACTAAAAAGACTGCTTTCTCAGGCTTTTTCCAATACTATTACAAAATCAATAGGAAAATGATATATGCACTCTTTAAACTCACCAACTAATGTGGCAACTTATTACAATAGATAAGGGGCCCTACATACTGACTTGCCTCTCCTCATGTATTTATCTGATTTCACACCAATGTGTGAATTTTATGAGTTGGTAAAGCACTACCCAAATCTATATCCCTATAATATAACAACTTATCACAAGGGGTAATGGTGCTAAGTTAGTTGATATACAAACAAGGACCCTACCAGTAATGAGAAAAGAGCAGTATGTTTATAATTTAAAAGCAGTAGGACGAAAGAATGTAATAGTAACCCCATGTCCCCATGTGTAACGACCCAGATATTCTGACAAACTTCATTATTTTAAATTTTATATTTATTATTCATTATTTCTTAAACGTCCAAATTTCGGTCAGTTAATAAATCTTTAATCATCTTATTTAATCAATTAATTGACTTTACTTCATCAATTACCAAAAAATTTCAGTATAAATTTTTCTCTTTTTTTAATCATTGTATTAAAATATGCTGACATTTAAAATCTTTTTATCTCGATCCTAATCTCTGGATCGCAACCTTTACTTTTTCTTTTCTGTACAAGTCTCTCGTAAAGCTCAATATTCAAAATTTAATATTGTTCATATCCATATAATTATTCTTTGTTTCATAATTCATAATTAAACTTATAATAGTCTCATTCGTAACAACTACCTTGAACCATTACAATTCATAATTTAACTATATTCGGATCCAATTTATATATATATACAACACATATATATAAACTTTGTCAATATATCCACATTAAAGTATTATATTAAAAATATATAACCATTACGTTTACAACCTTCTATAGCAAAATCCATCTCTAACACAATCCGATATTTCTGAAATTTATTTTTTTACCTGCAAAAGTTTATATCATGCAAGGAATGAGCACAACGGCTCAGCAAGTTCAACAGTGTTTACACCTTTCATGCTTCACATAACACATAGCATAACATGCTCTGCGTGTGTGTCATACATCATGTGTTGTGCTTGTACTAAAGCAATATATCTCACATGTCTCATATCTAATTCAAATTAACAAGTACACATCGTTGTCATATTATTCACAGATCACATAACACATAATTTATATGCATTTGAACAAAAGTTAACGTACGGTAACAGATAACCAATTAACATTAAGTACTGAAGAACTTGTCTTGACGTCCAATTATTAAATTGGTAGCTCAAAACTCTTTCTCGAACAACTTATGACCACAATATAATTAATTAATAATTATTTATCTCCTTTTGATATTAATTTAATTAATTATTATCATCTATAAAGTAATTAACCCTACCCGAAGGTTTATTTTAGGGTACCAGGCTAATTATCAAATAATATAGTTAATTATATTAACCTCATCTCTTAATATATTAATTTAACTTAATATAAAACACATTCAATGCGGACAACCCGACTCACCGGATAAAATTAAGCATATTTGATTGTCCGAATTTTCATTTAATCATTTTTTAACTTTTAAACTTAATAGATTAATATTTAAAATATTTAAATATTAATCTCCAATATTTAATATTTTTACAAAAATATCAAATTTAATGCCCAAATATCATTTCTATATTTTTAGTAATTTTCTATAATTTTAAAATAAATTTTAAACATTTATTTAATTAAAAACTATTTTCTAGAGGCATTTGGTAATTTTTGCACCTTCAAGGATAAAATTGGAATTTTCTGGAAAGGCAAGGGGCATAATCGTAATTTTTGAGGCTAAGGACACGCTCGGTATTAATTAAAAAGGTTAGGGGCACGCTAGTAATTTTTAGCGTTGCCGACCGCCGCGCATTGCGCGCGACCTCCCCCCTACGCCAGACAAACGGTGTCGTTTGACCTGGCGTCACAAATCTCAGCCGCGCATGGCGCGACTTCCTTTCTGCTCCCCCCCCCCCCCAAAACGCCGTCGTTTCATACCTGATGTAGACACCCAAATTTTGCACTTCTCTACTAACCCTAGCAGGAGGGCAAAATCGTGACTTGACCCGACATGCGAAAAGGAAGGTGGATCCCAACACGAAGCTACCCCAACGACTTACGGTCAAAGCCGCCACAACGAACAACGAGCATCAGGTTACTTGAGCCGATGCAAACAGCTAATCCAGAAGACCCTGATTTGATCACAAAAGACGACTAATGGCCACTACTCTTACGATGGTCGGGGGTCTCGCTCCCCGGTGAGCGAGCGGCTACCCAGCTCGCCGGTGAGCTGGCGGGGGTGGAAGGGGCCAACGCCCCCTGAAAGCCAAGAACAATTAGCAAATTCTATATCAAGTCGCAGCCCTCCGAATTAGCCTCCCAGAACAATATGACACGTTTCCCAGGGATTTCCCGATTGCAAAATACGAGCCTTCTAGCGAAAAAACGAAAGACCGACATCAGACGCGGAAATCGAGGAAGCACCGAAGCCGGCCGCAGCTGCACCTGCGGCCAAGATCTGAAGTTCTAAATAGCCACTTTTAGTTCATTTCTTCAGAAGACGCGGACGAAAAAGAAAAAGGGAGAGAGAAAGGCGACGGGAGAGAGAAAAAAAATGAGATTTCTTCCTCTTTTGTACAATCTTTGTGTCCTATTTTGATTTTCAAGTGTTAAAGCGTCTATTTCATCGTTTGGAATGTGAAAAAATCCGAGTTTCATAGCGTCGTTGTGTTTTATATAGCAAATCTTGTAGATTTAGTTTTATTTCGTTCTTATTGTGTTTGTTGGGTGGATCTACTGTAAATCCGAACATTTGGCGTATTGTGATATTAAATATTTTGATTTTTTTTATTTTAAAGTTAAATCCAATGTAGTCAATTTACATTGTAGATCTGTGGATTAGGGACGGTTAGGGAGGATTTATTGCGGATGGAATCTCCTCCTAAGCTCCCAATGATATCCTTTTAGTTTATTTCATAGTTTTTACGTATGTAGCGATCGCGATGCGCCTTTATGTAAATATGTAAATTTTTTGGCCTTAAAACGACATCAAGTCGAAAATCAAGTTTAAAGCCCCGTGATAGTGAAAATGTGCGATTGTGGGCGTTTGGGGTTATTTGGATGGCTCACATGCCCATGAATAACTCCAATGTCATTTTAATACTTGGTTTTCCCTTTTGACGCGAGAAAATGATTTTGGAATGAAATAATAAAGATTTTCATAAAATCAATCAAAGTAGGATATTAGATCACTCGTAGGCTAAAAATAAAAATCGAAAGTATCGGATGAGCTTCATTCCTATTTGACGAAGGATTCGAAAACCTTGTTTTATAAATGTCATCATTAAAGATTTTGTTATCAAAATGAAAGTTTAAAAAATGAACTTTTCAAAACGAATTGAATCTTTCGTGAATAGGGTTAATGAGATTTCTGAAGTATTTTCGAAAAGTAAAGCATTCTGACGATTTTCATAGGCACACACGCATACACTCACACACATATACGCGCACAAACACATATTTTAGGATTTAAAGGAAGGGAAAGCATTAAGATTGCGGTAACCGTGTTTTCACGGAAGTCGGGGGGTGCCTAACACCTTCCCCTCGCTTAAGCAAGCTCCCGAACTTTACGAATCTCGGTTTGCGGACCAATTAACTCGGAGTCACATATGAGCCACTGCGATTACGAAAACAAAATTCGGATGAGTTGGTACATCCATTTCAAATATACCAACTGGCGGCTCTGGTCAATTGGCTCATCATAAAATCGATCTTTCAAATCCCATCGACACTCAAGCCGACCCCTTTTCAAAATCACATCTTAATCCAAAGGCTAAAATTGAAAAGGGTTTTTAATATTAAAAAACGAAACGACAAATCCCGGCGTCGACACTTGGCATCCGAAAATTTTTTGGCCGCCGCGCAATGCGCGGGCGGCCATATTTTCTTCTTCTTCTTCTTCCTACCGAAACAGTAGCCAATTCAAGCAATAATTCTTCCATTTTGCTTTAATTTTTCACAATATAATTACACCAAAAATCATAAAATTTATAGATACACATCCATAAATTATTTAGAATAATTATTCTAATTATTTACAAATTTTTCATAAAATTATTTTACCACCAGAAATATCAAAATAAATCAAACAATTAAATTTTTATACATTCCTCAAGCTAAAACTTCATTTGAAGTTTGATCTTTTCTCATCTTTTGATGCTGATGAAGCTCTCGGTTGGTGGTGGTGGCGGTGGTGATAATGATGGTGGCGGTGGGAGTGGTGGTGGGAGAAGAAGGAGTATTGTTTTGTTTTCATTCGTATTATTATTATTACTTTCTACATATATATATCTCAAGTGTGCAAATCAATTAGTGTAAAATTTTAAGCTCAAGTTCACCGACTTCCCATGCCACAACTGACTTAATCCTCTCTCAAAAATTCGGATAAGCCAAAAGCATGCATAATTAATTAATTTAATACATTACGTAGTTATTTCGTGTAATAAATATTTTATATAATATATATATATAATATTTATTTTAATTCACTAAAAATCATAAATTGATTTATAAATAATATTTATACCCTTTTAGGTACTTTACTTGACAAATTTTGTACACACATAATGACATGCATGTAATTATATGATGTAATTTATATATCCAAAATTCATAAAATAATTCGTACAACATATAAAAATTATTTTTCATACATTTTCACTTCGTTACATGGACAACATGTTTCACTAACATGTTCACATTTCTAAAATATTATCTCCAATAAAACTCATAACAATTCCTTTATACAATAAAATAATTTTTAATAATTTAAAATATTCTTTCTCCTCATTTATTTTCTCATTTCCTTACTATTTGACGCACTTTAATTATACACCATATAATACAATATTGTACCATTTGTACAAATATATATTTCCTTTCTTAATTAATATATTCTTCTTATATAAATTATATAATCATCTTTATATAATTTATATAATTATTATTTTCTTATAATATATATTAACTTTCCTTATATAAATTATATAATTCATATAATTACTTTTATTCTTAATTAATTTCTAAACTTCCTCCATAATTATTGATTAAATCTAAAATCAATAATTACAATTTTACTTACTCCCTCGTTAACTTTTCATTTAAATTTGAATTAATTTAATTATTAATCCCTTAATTTTCCATAATCAATAGAATTTATAATTACAATAATATATATACAAATGTATATATATACATATCTAATTCATACCTCACATTACCACATAACATTATTTAAATAATAATTTATGCACCTCCACAATAATTTTATTGTACAAATTTATTGTACCATTATATGTAAGAAAAATTTATTTTTTCATAAATTATTTTTAAACAATTTATTTACTTTTCAATTACTTTAATTCCACACAATTTATCATGATCTCTGTACAGATTTAATTTACACACTTTAATTTACATAAAATATCTCAATCATAAGTAATTTAAATAACCTTGATAATTTTGTTAATTAAATTCTGATTTAATTTTATTAAAGAAATTTCGAAAATTCGGGTTCTCACACCATGCATATCAAAAAACCTGACGCAATATTTGACATGTTTAAAAATATCTAAACCAAATTTATTATTGATAAAATACTATCATTTAGACATAATCCAATCAGAGAAATATCAAGAACCTACAGAAAAATTACATAAATATATACATATACACATCCGATGAAAATGATGGGGATAATGTGGTAAAATATAGCGAAGACTCTTGTGGCTCTCTCGACGGTAACAGCCAAGATGCTGAAGAGGAGAGCATGATTAAGGAAAAGAAAGGACTGAATCAAAACTCCACTTGAGGAATTAGTGGTCAGACGATTCTTTTAAATTCAATGAAAGGGGACTGTGGTTGAAGTCGAGCTAATTAAACTAATCTGGGTCGGTTTGAACCGTTACCTCTAGTAGAAAAAGAGGCACATATACATAGCTGGTAGCATTATATCATATCATACTGGAGCCTGACACAAGAAGCCCCATCTTTTCATTCAGATGACTCATATCCTTGGTTCTGTCCCAGCCACTCTCTCGCCCAAACTGCAGTTCCTGTTCCTTGCCAGGACCAATTTCCAGTGGGCTAGAGTGGATCTCATCAGTGTCCCCATTGAGCGGACTTGCAGAAAGAAACTGTTCCCAGAATATATCGTTTATGCCTGGAAGCTTAGGAACATCATCCAGTAAGGCATCAACTCCAGGATCAGAAGAAAACTCATCCGTTGTAACAGGGGTTTCTTTATCTACAAACCCTGATATCAAATCCATATCTTCACATGTAGAACCCTTAAAACTTATGTCGGGGACTTCAACAGTGCTTTCTGGCACAATCCCTTGTATATGATAAAAGTCAGGTAAAACCCTATCTTCATGAGAGTTGAGCACGGACGTTTCTGGAAAGTGAGTTACTATAGAATTTCCAGAAAGCACATCAGGAGAAGATTGGGTCTCAGGAATGGCAGCTGAAGGTTGACTAACAACAAAACCTGAATCTGCACAGAACTGTGTAGAAGCTGGTAGAACCTCTGAAAGGGTCACTCCAGAAATTCGATGGGAGGAGCTACCAGTGTCTAACACATTAGAAGGAGATGGTACATCCTCAATCAGGAAACCATTTGCATTCTTAATTGTTGGTTCCAGCCTAGAAGATGTATTCATTTTCAAGATCTGGCGGAGCATTGCTTGTGCTGCTTCATTCATTAATGGCTGGTACCTGACCATCTGTCCATTAGGGGATAAAGTAACATGGTTGCCACCAAAATTTTCTTCATCTTGCTTAGGGAGTCTCCTTTTCTTACTCACTCCAGAAATACACCTGTTGCTTTCATTCTGCTCTTCTACCAGCTGGGCCAGGACTCCTGGCCTTTGCATGGCCTTTGCAAGGAATGACATCATTTGTTGTTGACGCTGCTCCATTAAGTGAACACGCTGCACAACAGTTTGCAGCTGATTATCAGTTCCTTGCTGCTGCTGCCTCAACCTGACAAGCTCCTGCATGAGGTTATTCTTATCCTTTTTTAGAACTTCAACCTCCTCATCAATCCCAAACTTTTCAACTTCCACACTAGAGCCAGTTGATGTGTTCTGAACCTGAGGAACTTGTTGATGATTCTGTGCCTGGCCAGCTTTTCGCCTGCTTATACCCTTCAAGAGGTGTTTCTTGCCTCTAAGAAACCCCTCGTTTGCAAATTCCCAGCGTTCTGAATCAATCTTCCTAAAACCCTGTTTAATTAACAGAACAAGCTAACTATAAAGATAACAATAATAGGGCTGAAGAAGAACTCAACTCAACTATGCCCCTTATCGCAAATAAGTTGGGTTATGCACTTATGCTGAGAATGTATCCCTTGTGACAGCATAAAAGTCGAAAGATAAGAAAGGAAAATATATAAATAAAAAGTGAAATAAGAAAACAAAAAAAGGATAGAATGCAGCAAAATATATAAGTATATGAACAACGCCCACATAGCCACCTGTATAAACATACAATATATATATATATATATATATATATATATATATATATATATATATATATATATATATATATATGATGAGGGCATGCTTAGCTCGGATGGGATTCAAGGAATTAAAGCTTGGGGAGATCCAATTCAAGTTCCAGTTAGACCAGTTACGCGAGCACGAGCTAAATGATTCAAGGAAGAGCTTGTTGGATTAATTCATGAAGAATTGACTAATCAAATTGCAAGTTATTCAGCTATAAATGAAGATTTAAAATTAATTCATTTGTTGCAAGCAAGCACAATAAAAGATGAAAAAAGCCAGCAAAAGTCAACTTTGGACATATTGTCACTGCGCCCCCGGCATAGGTTTTACAAAGGAATATCGAGTCCCGACACGATTGGACCGAGATGAACTCGCTAGGGTGAGTTCAGAGCGAGCCCCGACAGGATATCACACCCTGGCGCAATGTTTGGCTGAGGAGACTGCACCCTGGAGCGATGCTTCGGCGAGGAAAAAATAAAGACGCGTTTTCACGAAATTTTCAGCAATTTTAGGATTTCTAGTAGGATTTTATTACCTAATTAGATTAGATTACTTATATATTTTTGTGTCCTTTCAATAGAAGGATTGGTTTTTCATAGATTAGTATAAATAAACATTGAAGCTTTGTAATTCATAACATTGATTCATTAATAAAATTATTGTGAGGTTATTCTCCATCTTCTGGTTCTTTGAAAATTTCTAAGCGTTTCTTAGTATTCTTGATATTTAATTTGTCTTATCATACAACAATTCATAATTGTGTTTAACGACTTCTACCGCATCAATCAATCGTCGATTGTGCCAAGGTAATTTTCTCATTATAGACAACGGGTTAAGGCGTTGTTGGTGTCCATATAACACAATTTTCCTTACACACGCAATTGTACCAAAGTTTGAGTCTCCATATAGACGTTGGGTTGAGGTGTTGTGAGTGTTTCACCTTACGACTTGACTAGAAAACGATCCGGATAACATTCACCTTACGCAAGTATATCGGGGACCTTATATATATATATATATATATTAAAAAGCAGACATGAAAAGAAAAAAGGGGGAGGGGGAAGAAATGGAAAAGGAAAGGAGAGAAAGGAGAAAAACATAAAACACAACAAAAAGATGAAACACACTTCTCAGTCTACAAAAGGCGACATGAATATTTAGCTTAGAAAATTTATTGAAACAGTCTAGCATGGAACAACTTCAATCTTAAGTTAATTCTTATAAGCAGAACAACCAAAAACTATGAACCTACTCAAAAAGCAATTGAGGAAGGGTTATTTATAGTTTTTACTCAAACCATTGTTTGCTAAAGCACTTATTGAGTTATCTCTAAATGATTTAGGTATACATAATTAAGTTTTTAAAATAAAAACAACAAAATTTCGAAAATAAAATTAAGTAGAAAATATATATCTCATCAGATCAACTATTAAGTGCTGGTTAGATGGGAAAATAGAACCACAAGACATCACTAGGACCTGATTAAGCCTACAGATTCCCAAAGAAGATTCTAACTAGAAACTTAAGTACAGCCCAGTTTAAGTTTGTATAAATAGGAACATGTAAATCTTTTATTTAATAAATATTTAATATCACCAAAATGTCCCAAAAAATGGGGGTAAAACCATATACACATGCTTACAAAAAGCACACATACGCCCTAATCAAGCCAAACCCCCATAAAATGAACCTTGTCAAAAAATACAAACATTAGCTTCCCAGAGCAAACTTCCCTAAAATATCCACAAAATTCACAATTAAACCTGAAAACACTTCAAGGAGCCAAAAGTACTAATCAGGACTCGGGAAGATAAAACAAATAGGATGAAATAGGGGCACATAAATCATAAAAAGGTTGCATATAAAAATACATCCCATAATAAGTTTATATCTGAACAGTAAAATTATCACAACAGTTATACAGCTAAGGATCATAGTATATACCTATTTCCATAATTTACAGATAAAAATAAAGAAAGAGATCAGATAGACCGACATATGTGTTCAATTGCCTGACGAAGCTGGAGAAATTGCTGTGCTTAAAGTATTTGGGCAAAAGATCACTAGAAAACTCCAACACGTTCCAGACCACAAAGCTGTTGCCGCTTTTAGTCCATGACACCGCCGAATCCGTCGACGGATGGTCCACCATATCGTAAGTCTTGCTCAGAAACGGCGGCGGAGAATTTGCAATTGAGCTCGCCACCGAGCTGCTTCTGGTTTCTCCATTCAATCCTTCCATCTCTAGCCACTAAAATTTATAAATTAAAAAAAAGTTTTGCCGATCAAACCAGTGTTCCGGTGTGTATAGATAATTATATGTTTCTATACATAGAGGAGAGAGAAAGAGAGCAGAAGGGTTTTCGAAGAAAGAGGGATCGTGGAGGAAAAAGAGACGCGAAGAATACTTGGGTAGCGGTTTGTTTAGATTGCGCCACATAGGCATCTTCCTTAACTTTTGCACCCTCCGTCTTTCTTAAACAATTTATGTTAACCCCTGTGGTTTCGTCATATTTCGAATTTTACCCTCATTGTTGATTTTAAACTTGCTGGGTCAACCACCAAAGTCAAGTTGAAAGTTAAATACTAACCTATAAAATAAATTTCATCACTCTTTTAATACGAAACACTATTTTATATTTTTTTTGGTGACATTCATTTTATCACGCGTATACGAACTCGGACGATATACTTTTTTCGTAAAATAGATTATACTTATTATTCACAAAATGATCTGAATTATTTTATTTTTAAAATTATATAATGTCAATAAATAAATAACGTACTCGAATAAACACGATAATATTGTACTTCTACAAATAGCTCGTAATGTCGTGTATTTTTTGAGATCATGATTTTAACTTGTTGCATATATTGATCCACTGTACAAATAATGTTTCTTATTGTAATTTAAGCGGGCAAATGACGTCCCTCATCTTGTACCCTTTAATCTATGAGTACCGACAAATTACGATTGCGAGGTTCATTCGATTATGAAATCTAATTCTTATAAGTGGTTGATACTATTTGGATTTATAAGTCATAAATTAAGTCAAAATAAGTTGTGTATGTGTTTGACTAAAATGACTTATAAGTTAAAATAAATTATAAAGATTAGTCAATTAAGGGGAAAAGAGTTTTTATATTTGGTCAAATCTATTTATTTTAAAATAACTTATAAGTCAATTTTTGAGAAATAAAAAATTGTTACTTCTAAAAAATTACTTATAAATCAATTTATAAGTTAAAAAATATGTCGCATACAAACACTTAAATAGTAAAAAAACGACTTATAAACCACGCCCAAAGAAGCCTCAAACATATGAAGGAAGAGATCTTTATCATTAAACTATCACTTTAAATTTAAATTTTCATAACATTATTTGATGACAAAAATAATAATTTTAGCAAATGATGGCCAATATGTTGATGCTAATTATGACGTCCATTACATAAAAAATAAAAAATATATTGTCATTAAATATATATTTATAAAATTTATTAGGAAGTATATAATAAAAGGGGATTAAGACAAATTAAATTGCAACATTGTCTTTGTTCATCCGATTTATATTATTTTTGCAAAACTCTCTCTCGAACTTTATTTTTGACAAAACTCTCCATTAAGGGTGCACACGGTCGGTTTTGTCGATTTTTTGGGGGAAAAAATCACCAAACCATTTAAGTCGGTTATAAAAAATTAAAAACCAAAACCGCCCAAATTTTTATATCGTAATCGATTATCGGTTTATTCGGTTTCGATTAAATTAGTCGGTTTATTTGGTTATTCGATTCCGTAATTGATAATTTGATATTTATTATATTGCCAATTTTTCAAAATAATTAATAAATCATTAACTCAATAACTACTAATTATAATAGAAGTTTTCTAAATTCGAAAAACAAAAATCACCTAACTCACTCACTAGGATAAAAGTTTTACAAATTCGTCACAATAAATGCATATAATAAATATATAATTATATAAAATAAATATTTATTAGAAAAGTATATAAATTATATTATAATTTTAAATTGTTCGGTCAGTTTCGGTTTTTTGAGAAGTCAAACCAAATCGGCCGAATTAGTCTCGATTTTTTAATTTTATAGTGTTCGATTTTTCGGTTTTATGTTTTTCGGTTTGAAATAGTAACGGTTTGATTCGGTCCGGTCGATTTTTCGATTTTAATCTATTTTGTGTGCACCCCTTTGTGACGACCTCAAATCCAGGTTCTTTAACCTCGGGTTTGGTTCTCACTGTACAATACTTAACAACAATGAAATACATAAATTGTATTCAAACTACACGGAATAATACAAAAGGTTCCTTATCAAAATGCTACACTTCTCAATGTCTATTAACCTTAATCGTACCATTACATATCTTAAGGGAAATACAAAAGATTTATAAAGGAATTTCATAACAGAAATTTACATCTAACATGCATCTACAAATCTACTCATTTGTTTTTCCCTTGCCTTTGTCTGATTTAGAACATTCGAGCATAGCTGAAATATAGTCATGATATAGCAAGAATTAACAACTAGGTGGCTCAGCAAGTTTATAAACAATAACATAAAATATATCATAATGAAGGGAAATAACTTCAAGGTTTTCAACAATAACAATTGTGAAAGATATTAAGAATCAAAGTTCAACATCAGAAGGGATTGACTCTTTACTGCTGAGTGGTCTTTAATGACCATGAACTGCTACTAAGGTAGAAAAGACATACAATGTCTGACACTTTGTTAAAAATAACGGGACACTTGAGGGGATCAGTCCTCTCATGTCATATGTATATGCATAACATTTAGATTTTTTATGCGCATTCGGTTTCCCGACAAATAAAAATCCCCTTTAACTAGGGTTGTTCTTTCTCAGTCTTACTGTAAGAATCCACACCAGCCAATGGTTTGGATAAGCTTTTATAATATTCAATTGAATGAATTTAAACATGCATTTGTCTAGCCGAAATAATTAGCTTAGACGTTCTTAATCAGTTGCAAAAACACTATGTGCGAATACAATAATCAATAACGATGTGAAGTAATTTTTGGATAATTAATTCACTCAAAGGTCTGCAAATAACTACGAGTGTAGATACTTGCTCAACAATAATTGAATTACTCAATGTAAATACGGTTGAAGAATAACTGCAACAATAAATACAAATTAAGGTGTAGAAAACTTGCCTCGTGCGTCGTCTACGGCTAACCAACTTAATTTAACAATCCTTGAACGGAACTAACAATTAAATCAGTTTGATCTTAAATTAGTATCATATACTTGTAAGTATAATGACCTTTATAAACCTTACGAACCACGTAATTTATTAATTATGGGTAATTAAACACTTAGAAAATATTATCACTACTTGATAATATTTCAAACACAAAAAACATATATTAACTATTTAATATAGTTCCTGCAATTGTCTAATATTATTAATAATTTAATAATATTTTATTAACTTTGTAGTATTATTCATCATTTAATAATACCTTATAAATCTTTTAAGATTAACTAATATTATTAATCATTTAATAATACTTTATTAACTATCTAATATTATTAATCATTTAATAATATTTTATTAGACTTCTAATATTATTAATCATTTAATAATATTTTATTAAGTTTCTAATACTATTAATCATTTAATAATTTTTTAATAATTTTTTTTATCTAATATTATTAATCATTTAATAATATTTTATTAGACTTCTAATATTATTAATCATTTAATAATATTTTATTAATTATCTAATATTATTAATTATTTAATAATATTTTATTATATATCTAATATTATTGTTCATTTAATAATATTTTATTGACTTTATAATATTATTATACACTTAATAATATTTTAATAATTTTTTAATATTGTTATTTATTTAATAATATTTTATTACCTTCACTATATTATTATTTCAATAATAATATTTATACACCTTTAAATCAATTATATATATATATATTCAAAAATATATTTATTAAGTCCAAAAATACTAAAATAATTTTTGGAACGTTTTTCATTTTCTGACCTGAACCAGACCCGACCCGATTCAGATTTTATTATATTTTCGACAGAATGTTTACCGCTGCGGCGGTGAGATCTACCGCTGCGACGGTAGTGTAAAATTTTCTGATACAGTGTGTTTCACCGCTGCGGCGGTGACACTGATTTTTAAAACCCTAGTTTTTCTTATTTTGATCTTTTTGGTTCTAATATTGATAAAATGATATCTACACATCCAAATGACATCAAATCAGTGTTGATGTGTTCCTAACTTCTTGTTTCACAATATTTCATGGTTCGATCGTCTTTTTGGAAAACGTTATACACGAAATTTATGGATCAAACCACTTAGAGTTTAAAAACAACATCCTTTACAGTAAAAGCCATAACTTTTTCGTTATTCCATATTTTTGTGAGATTCAAGTTGTGTTAGATTTATAACTCACTCATAAAACTTTCTAGCCATATAAATCAAGTATTTAACTTGTACATTTCGAAATGACACAAAACATAGCACATAACTACTTAGAGTTTTATCGGTAAAGTGTGATATGAACATTTATACTAATTTCATGCTTTACACATATACCAAAACATGATATAAACACCTCAAACTATGAATATACATATATCACATAGATAAATACCTCTAGACCATCAAAACGAGTTTTGATCGGTTAAAAAATAGATTTTAACCGTTCAAAATCGTTTTAGGCCATAAAAATAAAATAAGAAGAAGTCTAGAGCACTTTTAAACCTTTGAGATTTGTTTGCTTTCCTCCTCCTTCTTCTACCAAAGTATGTTGTGTAGCTTGAGGACATGCACTAGGACCTTTTTTAGCTTTTTCACACAACTCACAAGTGTATTTTCTTTCTAGCTAACAAATGCTCTTTCTTTCTCTCTTTTATGCTCTAGCAAATGAACCAACAAGCTTGTCTCAAGTGTGGAGCATCATATATATAACCATCAACTAACACTTCGTTAGCTTGCTAATTCACCCGTGTTGGTGAAATTAAAGACTAATCAAGCTTACTATTCCATTGAACGACCAATTGATAGACATATGGAATGACTAGGGTGGTTGAACAACTTATGACATTGTGTAATGTAGAAGCAATCTAGCAAAACAAGCCACCCAAGTGGGCCCCCCAAGCTTGGTCGGCCATCTCCTATTTTTTACCACATTTTTTATTTTTTTTAAGCTTTAATGTGCATATATACATCTATATATATATATTTATTTTGACCAAAGTTTTGACTTCATTTGGACTCCACATTGGGCTTGGGAATAAATTCTATTGGACTCATTCAATTTAGATTGTTTGGGCTCAATTTAAATAACACATTGGGCTTACATTAAATATTCTAGGTTACATTTAATTAAATCAAACATTGAGCTTGTTTAATTAATTACATGGACTAGTAATTAAATTAATTACATGGGCTACTAGGTTAATATCTTTGACCTAGTTTATCAACTCATTTGAATTTAAAATATAATCCAATTAGATTTATTTTAATTAATTATACACCTTTCTTTAATTCTTTAAATAAATATACGCATACACAAGTACATTTATTTAATTATCTAAAGTACAATTAATTAATACAAAAAGTTTAAATTCATTGCTAAATATTTATTAAATATATTTATAATGACTAATGAAATTCGTGGTCATTACACCCTTACTCTCCATTCAGTTTGTATTATGTTTGCAAAACTCTCCCTCGAACTTTCTTTAAGCAAAACTCTAATTACAAGATGTATTAGTTAGGCAAATGAGATCCTTATATATATATATATATATATATTTTATGTGAAGTTTATTTTCTATTTTGTAACTAAATAAATGATATATAATTAAATAAATGACTAATTAAATATAGGAATTAATTAAATGACTAATTAATTATAAATAAATAAATAAATGACTAATTAAAATTAAATGACTAATTAAATAAATGTCTAATTAAAATTAAATATGCTAACTAATTAATTAAATACGTAATTAAATAAATAACTAATTATATATTTCCTAATAATATTAGATTAGTTAAAAGAAAAGATAGCTAGTTCTCAAAAAATTAAGGATCTACTCCACTTTCCTCTTCTACTGACAATAATAGTTTTGTTTTTCTATGAATGATTTTTAATTATAGGAAATAAACTTCACATATTTAATTAAAAAAATAGGAAGTTTATTTCCTATCATTTTTCATGTGAATTTTATTTCATATTTTGTAATTAAATATGTAATTAAATAAATGATATATAATTAAATAAATAACTAATTAAATATGAGAACTATAATATCGCAGATATTTACAAGATTTGTAAATAAGATTTTAAATATTAATTAAAGGTTATGGTTTAAAACCTATAGTTGTAGAAGTGAGATGTGTGGAAAATGGGTGAACATTTTTTTTTTAATATAATGTATTTGTTAGAAATTAAATGTGAAAATATTTTAATGATGCATGTAGAGAATTTATTAAGGAAATAAATTCAATTGAGAAGTGAATGTGGTTATATTAATATATAAATCTAAAGTGTGATTGTCAGCCAAATAAGAAGAGGAGTAAATTAATACTCAATAAAACTAATAAATTAATTAGTTTAAATATGAAGTAAAGAGGAAAGTCATGAAATATAATTAATTAATTAAATTATATTAGTTATTGAGTTAAAGTTATAGAAGAGCTAGAATTATTGCCTAGGATGGCAATAATAAGAAGTGATTAATTAAGTAATTAACTTAATTATTAAGTTGTTATATAGAGTCCATTAATGGATTTAAAACAAGCCTAAGATGGGAATAATTGCATGAAGGTGGGTAATTAAATAATAAGCCCAAATGTTATGTTAATTAATAATCCAAGAGGTAATTAATATAAGTCCAATTAAATTATGTTGGCAAGTATTGTGATAGTTTAATTAAATTAACTATTAAGCCCAAGTTATAAATGATATGTGAATTGTGTTGGGTAGCCCAAGTAATTAAATAAGAAAGCTCAATGCAAGGTAAGTTATGTAGCCCAAACACTTAAAAGTCCAATGTTAGTCAAAGTGTGGGGAAATATTATTGAGTGTAGAGAATTAACTAATGTAGGGTAAGTTTAATAACCCTAGTTGGTAGACAAGAGAGAGAGCATTAACCAAACATTGGTTAATTGCTAGGTAAATATGTTTGATGATAAGAATTAACCATGTATGAGTTAATTATGTAACCCAATGTAGGAATAACTATATGGGTATGGGTAATTATATTATAAAGCCAAGTTAATGATAAAAGGTAGTTAATGAATTAAATTTAATCAAGTCAAAGTACTTGTATTAATGTGTATTAAAATTAGCACTACTGCCGCAGCGGTGAAACTTTCTGGAATGTGAAAAATAAAACTACCGCCGCAGCGGTAGTAACCACCGCCGCAGCGGTGGTACAGACTGTTTGAAAATTAACTTTGAATAAGTTAATTTAGTAACCCAATGTGGTAGATTAATTTAATGCAAGTCTACTTGGAGTATGTTATAAGTCCAAGTGATGTTTTAATCTCGGTCAAATAAATTTACCTAGTAGTCCATGTAATATTTAAACAAGCTCAATGCTTGTTTTAATTAAATGTAACATAGGGTATTTAATGTTAGCCCAATGTAACAATTAAATTGAGCCCAACCAAATTTAATGGATGAGCCCAATATATTTAAATCCTAGAGTCCAATGTGGAGCCCAAATGGGTGTCAACATTTATATATATAAGTATATATATAT
This sequence comes from Hedera helix, assembly GCA_947179155.2. Lineage (NCBI taxonomy): Eukaryota > Viridiplantae > Streptophyta > Magnoliopsida > Apiales > Araliaceae > Hedera > Hedera helix. Next base: position 1,184,080 of record OX359265.1, on the reverse strand, counting down.
ATATATATATATATATATATATATATATATATATATATATATATATATATATAGATGTATAAATGTATATTTAAGCTATAAAAATAAAGCAAAAATGGGGATTAAATCCCATTTTGCTGAGATTTAGTGGTCCCCACAAGGGGGTGGCTTGATTTGTTTGGTTGCTTCACTTGTACACAATATCAAAGTGGTTCACCAACCCTAGTCAATCACCTAGTCATTCAAGTGGTCAATTAATCCAATAGTAAGCATAATTAACTCCTAATTTGACTATGTTAGTTGATTAGTAGGAGTTTATGGTGATTAAGGGAGTGCTATATATAGAGAAGAGAGAAAGAGCTAGCAAATGTTAGTCATTTGCTAGCTAGTTCAAGTGTTGTAGAGAGAGAAGCTCTAGCGAAAAATAAGAGCTACTTTGTGAGATTGATGATCCACCATTGAAAAATGTTGGAGGATGATCAAGGTGGAGTCACAAGCCAAGATCATGTCAAGAGGAATGATAGCATCCATGTATAAAAGATTAAAAAGTGCTTTAAACTTTATTTAGTTCATTTTTATAGTCTATATATGATTTAAACGGTTAAAATGTATTTTTAACCGATCAAAAGTTATTTTGATACTCTAGAAGTCTAAATATATGATATATAGGTAGATTCATGGTTTAGTATGATTAAAACAAGTATTGGTATGTGTGGTATGCAAATAAATGGAATAAAATTCCATATTGCGATTTACCGATAAAACCCTAAGGGGTTCGATCTTTAAATTTTGTGTCAAACGTTTTCAAAAATATGATTGAACCATGAAATATTGTAAAACAAGAAGTGAGAAAGACAACAACACTAAGTTGGTGTCATTTGGATGTGTAGAGTTTATTTTATTCAAGTTTGAACCATTAAAACCAAGGATTTGTGATTTTAGTTTTCACTTTGTCCTTGTGAGCAGTTTTTAGTCTATTTCCGTTAGGAATTTGGATTTGTGATACAAAGAGAAATTGTAGAGGGGGAAATTCTGATGAGAATGGAGTCAAGAATCACCCCAAAATATTTTGAAATGAAGAAGTTATGGCTGTCGGAGTGTCGGAGGGTCCGACAGTCCCCAAATTAGGTTTTCGAAAATTTTGTACTACCGCCGCAGCAGTCAAACATTCTGCCAGAAACAAGTTTTAGACGTCCGGGTAGGGTCGGGTTGGTCCGGGTCGGGTTGGGTCCGCCCAGGTTGAGTTTTTAGTGGAAATTTAAGTTGAAATACATGTAAAATGAATGTATTTGAATACCAAACCTATATATGTAGAGTTTATTAGTGACTTAATGGTATCTAAATGTATAAAATAAAGACTAAAGTTAACACAATTAAAAAGTTAACTATTGGTAATATTTGAAGAATATTAAAATATTATTAAATGATAAATAATATTAGTATAAGATTAAAAGGTTATTAAATGTGTAATAACATTTGTATATGATGAAAATATTCTTAAATAATTAATGACGTTATTAAATAGGTAAAATATTATTAAATGGTTAATAATATTAATAAGTGATTAAATATTATTAAATGGTTAATAATATTAATGAGTGATTAAAATATTATTAAATGGTTAATAATATTAATGAGTGATTATTAAATGGTTAATAATCTTAATAAGTGATTAAAATATTATTAAATGGTTAATAATATTAATAATAGATTAAAATATTATTAAATGGTGAATAATATTTGAACTTAGTGGTATATTATCAAAGATAGATAATATGTTGGGGTATTTGGTACATCGTTAAATGTCCGAATCATTAAGAAGAAAGTTTAATTGAATTAAACAAATGTAATTAATCCATTTGTGACTAATTTAGACAACCTATTAAAAGTGGGTCGTACGAAGATTGTATAATGAAAGCGTAAGCTAGTTAAGCATGCCTGATATGTCCAAACTGTATTTGGACTAGGGTTTTGTCCGGAACTTAAGGGTTCATTGTCGGACATCTTAAAAGTTAATAATTTGAAGTTAAGGTCTTAAGTTAAGACTAATTAAAAGTCCTGGTAGCTAATGATTATGTCAATTTGTTATATAAATTGTAGGTTGAGCAAATGACGCAAATAAGCGTAAATGGTAGAAGCGACCAGACAAGTTTTTCAAAACTTACTCCTACGTGTCTTGACATGCTATGATGTGATATTAAATTGTTAATAAAAGAATATTGATGATAATTGTGATATGCCTGATGTATGATTACATGTAAAATATGAAGTATGAAATACTAGATGTTATATGTGATGCATGAGCAGTATGACATAAACTGAAATGCATAAAAAACATTATGTAAGTATAAAATGCAGAGCATGTATAATATATGAAGCATGTAATGTGTTATGTGTAACTGTTAAACTTGCTGAGCCGTCGTGCTCACTCTTGCTTAAACCAATATTTTCAGATAGTACAAGTATTTGAAGTCTTGATAAGGATCAAGAAACAGGAATGCATATTACATTCACTGAAGGTCTAGCACGACCATTGTAGATATCAGTCCGAATTGGACAGGTAAAATGATTGTGTAGTATGAGAATTGGTTGATATGTATTATGAATGTTAAATACTCAAATTGATTGTAATAGAATGTCGTATCATGTATGATATTGAGACATACTAGGAATGTATAAAGATTGTGATTCTGGAATAGAAAAAGATGTTGTAAAATTGTAAATAAATAGTTATTTACCAATTATAATAATGTTGTAATTTATGAACAATAAGAAAAATGTTGTAATTTATGAACAATAAGAAAAATGTTGTACTCGTGTTGAACCGGATCTGAGGTTCAAGGAATCCGAATTTGGGGTCGTCAAAAGAACTATTTAAATGACTAATTAATTAAATAATTAAATAAATAAATGACTAATTAAAATTAAATATATTAATTGATTAATTAAATATGTTATTAAATAATTAAATAATTAAATAAATAATATGTGGTTCCTGTGACGACCCCAAATCCGGATTCCATAACCTCGAGTTTGGTTCTCACTATTCAACACATTACTAACAATTAAATACATACATTGCATTTAAATATCGCGGAATAATACATATTGGTTCCCTTACAAAAAGGTTACAATACCAGGGTCTATTAACCTTAACATAAACAGTTCTTATCATAAGGAATTACAAAAGGTTTAACAACAGTAAACACAAATTTAAGCATCTAATTAGCATGCATAAACTAACTTAAGTTCTGGTCTTTCATTTTCCCTTATTCTTCTTTGAGTAGTCAGGTCTATTTGAAAAATGGTTCATGATATAGTAAGAATGAGCAACTAGTTTGCTCAGCAAGTTAAGAACAATCATAGAGATTTAATATATCATGAATGAATGGGAAATGTCATCAATGGTTTCAACAATAGATATAACAATTGTGAATGGAACAAGACTCAAATTTTAATAAACAGAATATTTGAATCTTAAAATACTGAATGGTCGCTAAGGACCCTGAACTAACGAGGGTATAATAGACTTTCCTCTGACCCTTTGAGTAGTTTGGTTTTCAAGGGGATCAACCTATTCAACCTGCTGTATATGCATTACATTTAGTCACTGGCGCCAAAGTCGGTTTTTCGACACAAAATTCCCTAATTTAGGGTTGTTCAATTCTCAGACTTAATATAAGAGATCCGCACCCAACAATGGTTTGAATAAGTTTTTAAAAGTATTCAAGTTATTGAATTTAGAAACGCAATGTCTAGCTGAACTATTAGCTTCAGACATTTTTAATACAGTTCATGAATTAAGAACTAACAAGCTTCAAATGCACTAAGTGCGATTGTATAAACAATATGGATGTGGAGTAATTTTAAATAATTACACCACTTCAAGCATTAACAATAATTCCAACTATAGAAACTTGTTCAATGATAATAATTGAGTAGGGTTAGAGAACTTGCCTTGTTTGCGACGTACAACTAACAAATTCAACTAATTCCCCTTGAGTAGACCTAACAATTTAATCATATGTTGATCTTTAAATTAGTATTACGTAGGTATGCTGATATTTTATAACTCTCTCAAACCACATAATTTAATAATTACGGGTATTTAAACACTTAATAAATATTATCGCTATTTGATAATATTTCAACACAAAGTACCTATATTATCTATTTAATATAGTTCATTCACTAATCGAATATTATTAACAATTTAATAATATTTTATTGGTCTTGTAATATTATTATTCATTAAATACTATTCAGTTAATATTATTAATCATTTAATAATATTTATTAACATTATAATATTATTAATCCTTTAATAATATTTTATTCATCATATAATATTATTAATCCTTTAATAATATATATTAACCTTATAATATTATTAATCTTTTTAATAATATTTTAACTACACTTTAATATTATTAACTATTTAATAATATTTTAATCCTTATTTAATATTATTAACCATTTAATAATATTTTATTAATTATCTAATATTATTAATCATTTAATAATATTTTATTCGTCTTATAATATTATTAATCATTTAATAATATTTTATTCATTTTATAATATTATTAATCATTTAATAATATTTATTAACCTTATAATATTATTCATCCTTTAATAATATTTTATCAATCTTATAATATTATTAATCAATTATATATATATTTAAAAATATATTTATTAAGTCCAAAAATACTAAAATAATTTTTGGAATATTTTTCATTTTCTGACTCGAACCAGACCCGACCCGACCCGGTTCGGACTATTTATTTTTCTGGAAACAGTAGATGGCGCCCCGATGCAGTGTTTTGTTCTGCACACTGCGCCCCGGCGCCGACTTGCAGAAACTTTCCAACTTTTTATTTTTTTGACAGTTTTGATACTTTTTGATCAAATATTGATAAAATGAAATCTACACTTCCAAATAACACCAAATCAGCGTTGATGTGTTCCTAACCTCTTGTTTTACAATATTCTATGGTTCGATCGTCTTTTTGAAAATGTTTTACACGAAAATTACGGATCAAACCACTTAGGGTTAAAAAACGACATCCTTTGCGGTAAAAGCTATAATTTGTTTGTTATTCAATATTTTTGAAAGGTTCAAAAAGGGGTTTTCTTTAAAACTCGTAGATCTAACTTTCTAGCCATAAAAATCTAATTTTTGATTTGTACATTTCAAAATACAACATCAAACCTAACATGTAGTGTTAGGGTTTTACCGGAAAAACTTGTTATGAATGTTTATACATATTTTATGCATTTTTCACATACCAAAACATGTTATAAACACATAGAGTTATGAATATATATATATTACATAGTTAAATACATCTAGACCATCAAAACAAGTTTTGATCGGTTAAAAATAGATTTTAATCGATTAAAACACATATAAGCTATAAAAATTGAAATAAGAAATAGTTGGAGCACTTTTAAACCTTAATGTTTTGTGTGCTCTCCTCCTCCTCCTACCAAAATATGTGATGAGATTGTTGGACATCTACCAAGCACTAGCTCTAGCTTTTTCTCTCAATACTTGGGTGTTTTCTTTCAATACTCTCAAATGCTCTCTCTTTTCTCTTTGAATATGCCTAAGCAAATGAATAAACAAACATTTCTAACATGTAAAGCACTCTATTTATAGAGTCTCTTTAATCACCATCAAGTCTTCTTAATTAACCCATGTTGGTGGAATTAGGAGTTAATTAGGTTTACTATTTCTTGGATTGACTAGGTGAAAGACTTGTTGATTGACTAAGGTTGCTCACCAACTATGACAAGGAGTAAATTAGAAGCAATGTGGAAATCAAGCTACCCCCCTTGTGGGTCCCACCATGGCCGGCCAAATGGACCAATTTTGGCTCCATTTTTGATTTATTTTTCATGCTATTAATGTGCATATATATATATATATATATACATGTGATCAATTGTTGACCAATTTTGACTTTCTATTGGGCTCCATGTTGGACTTAAGAATTAAATATATTGGGCTCATCTATTGAATTAGTTTGAGCTCAATTTAATTAACACATTGTGCTAACATTTAAATAACTATGCTACCTTTAATTAAAATAAGCATTGAGTTTGTTTAATTAATTATATGGGCTACTAGGTTAATATCTTGGACCTAGTTTATCAACTCATTTGGATTAATATAATCTAATTAGATTTGCTTTAAATTAATTATACCATTGCTTTAATTCTTTAATTAAATATACGCACATACAAGTACATCTATTAAATTATCAAATGCACAAGTTATTAGTACAAAAATTTTAAATTCATTGCTAATTATATATTAAATATAATTACAATGTATAATAAAATTCGTGGTCATTACAGTTCCTAATAATATTAAATTAGTTATAAAAAAAGATAGTTAATTTTCAAAAAATCATTCATAGAAAAATAAAAACTATTATTGTCAGTAAAAGGGAAAAGTGGAATAGATCCCTAATTTTTTGAGAATTAACTATATTTTTTATAACTAATATAATATTATTAGAAATCATATAATTAGTCATTTATTTAATTATATATTTAATTAATTAGTTAACATATTTAATTTTAATTAGTTATTTATTTAATTACATATCATTTATTTAATTACAAAATAGAAAATAAATAAATAAAATAAAGATATAAGGGTTCTTTTTGCCTAACTAATATATCTTCGAGGAAGAGTCTTGCTATAAAAAAATTTGAGGGAGAATTTTACAAAAATAATATAAATTGAAAGGAGAATTTTACCAAAAAAAAAATATAAATTTTTTTTTATAAAAATAATACAAATTGGAGGGATAGTTTTACAATTCGGTCGATTAAGACAAGACTACACGGGTCCTTACGTCCACAAAAATGCATTATTGATTTTTTTTAAGTGAATTTATAAAATTATAAAATATTAAATAAACTTTGAAAAAAAATAATATCGGAACAAGAGAGTGGAGATACTTTATTTTTAAGGGAATCCTTATTTTTATATCTATTTTTTAATATTTTGATATATATTTTTTACTTTAAATTAAAATAAAAAAATATTATGTAAAAATATAAAAAATATATGTAAAAATATGAATTTTTAATTTCAATTAATACATTAATAGACTAGAGTAGAAATTGTATGTAATAATCTAATCCAATCTAATCGGCATCATCGTATCTTTATTCTTTGGTATCGTCCGTCCGTAAGCGTCATTCCATTAATAGGAAAAAGTAAGAAGATGATGATACTCACGGCGCCTGATTTCTCCTCTTTTGCCTCTACCTCACGACTTTCTTCTCTCTCTTCTACGTTTCGACGCAAGCCTCTGAACTTCTTATTCTTTAAATGTTCCAACTTCAATTTGCAGAACCCAACTCCGAGTTATGGAGGCTGTAGAGCGAACCTGATCACGAATTCCGATTATTTTGAAGTCGGAAAGCTCATTGGAAGCTATGGTTTCATGAATATCACTAGGTATTTACTCCTATTACTCGTATTCTCTCGTTTCTGGTGTATTACTCTATTGGTTTTGGGCGTCTACAATTTTCTGAGAAATTGGGAAGATACAATTAGACTTCATTACACTTTTTAGCTCTGACATTGACTGTTTAAAAGAAAAGTATGTTGTATAAAATTTCAATGAGAATTAATTTTTTTTCTTTTTCTGGGTTTCATAGTTACAGGCATTGTTGATGGATCCTGGTAGGTACTAATTCAGAAACTTACATTAGGTATTTTTATTATGCTTAATCTGCTTGAATAGGAGTTCCAGAAAATTTCAAATTCAGTGGGTAGTCACCAGTGTATAGTTTTTGTAATGAATATCATGTATTCATTGTATTGCAGCAATTCGGGTTTTGATTAAAATGTCAAACGTATGATTTTTCTATATAGAAGATTGATGGCTCCAGGCTCTGTCCTCAAAATATGAAGTTTCGAATCAGAAGTCAAACACTGGAAATATATTTTTATATAATCTAATGAATGATGAAGACCAAAACTTACTTGAGTGATGTGAGACTGAGTAGCTTGATTTCAAGGTGGACTCCTTTTTTGAGAGGTTCCTAAGAGGAAAATTAACTCCTAATTTCGGACAGTTAATTTTCAAATGTGTGAGGCATTCAAGATATGTTATCAGTTATAGTAAGAACTGAGGGAATTGGTGCCCATCGCTTTGACGTTTAATGGCAGTTTTACTTTGGTGGTTTTAGGAGGTTGTGGTTTGTTAAACTAGAGGAAAAGTAAGGGGATTTGGCCATGTGATTTTAGGCCACTACAGTAAGCTAAGCCGCATATGCACAGTTGCACATTGAGGCACTTCTAGACTGTAGTGCGGTGCTACCCTTTCTATAGCCAGTGGCTTATATCTCAACGAAAATAAAGGGAATAACCACTGGATATATGTTTCTAGCTTATATTTGGCCATACATGTGACCTATGCTTGTATCCTTTTTTCATAATAGAAGGGGAAGTTTTGGACTTTTGATCTCATTTCAAAAGCACAATACTTACAATGGAGCCTGGGATGTTCAGATTTCAGATCATGCCTAACCAAACTGAATGTTAACAGTGTTAATACAAATGTTTATAAAGCATATCTTTTTTCCTTCTGTTATTTAAGTCATGTTGTTCAAACTATTAGTTTGATTTGTTTAAGGTCATCGTGAGTTGCCTGTATTATTTTATTTTGATCCATGTAGAGTTCACAAGTTATTTTTCTTTAATTTCCTAGATTCTTGTTGCATAGTAACTTTGGCTTAAAATCGCTTTTTTTAAATTAATCAAGGAGAGTTTCATGCAGTTTCTCTGGATTCCCATCAGGGTTGGACAATGAATATGCACCAGGAGATATGGGGAGATTGAGAGTCCAAGATGTAGGAGAAGGCAATGTGAAGATCAGGTGCATTTCATGGATAGTTTTTTGTGAGATAGTGGGACCATAGTCTTTTTTTCCTTTTTGCTACTGATGCTGGCCTGGCAGTTCTTCTGTAGGCTTTATGAAGGGAGAATAGTTCAGGGTCCACTCAAAGGCACTCCGGTTATTTTTAAGGTTATACATTTTAATTATTACACAATCTCTTAAAAGTTACAATAACCATATGCTATATATTTGTGACAAATGAACCTTATTTTCTATGCTTTTTATATCAACATCCATAGATCATGGTGTTTGTTATGCTCCATGCTTATTATTATACTTAATGGAGAACAGGACAATTTGGGTGACTTCTTACTACTAATTATGCTTATTCATTATACTTTTACTTGAAAATTTATGCGTACCACTTCACACCAATTTTTGGTATAAGTTCCAGTTCAACCAGTAAGTTATAGGTTTGCTAGAAGACATTATCCATAATCTAGTGTTAGTTTTATGAAAGATACTTTTAGAATCTATCGTTATGAAATGTTAATAAAAATCCTCTCCGTTTATGTTTCTAAATTTCTCTTGGCAAGTAAATAAACAATTAGTTGAGTTTCCCTGAATCCCCAAAACACAGTAACTGTTTGAGATGCTAGAAACTCGTGGATGCAAATAAATTTTTTTTTTAATACCCCCCCCCCCCCCCCCCCCAAGGCGGCTCCCCCTCGCACGGGTTTTGCACTTTACACTGGATGCTTAAGCATTCTTTCTTTCTAATGAATCTAGTAGTTTCTACTTGGGCAATGTGAGTTAGTTTTAAGAAAAAGACTGATATCATCAGGAAACATTAGCACCAAAATTAAATAAAAGTTTATCTTGCCCTTTCCTATAATTCGATAGATGTAATTCTTTTCAGTAAGTGTCAATACTAACTCATTATGAAAAATGGAGTTGCAATTTTCTTTTGTAAAGTAAACAACTTGCAACCTCTAGTCTCTCTTTTTCCCAAGAGATCCTTTAATGTCGTCCATTTCTGAACATTTTCTTGGAGTAAATCTTTCTCCTCTATTTTATTAATTTTTTATTTATTTATCTTAATGCTATCCAAGTGGTTATATAAATTATATCTATAGATATTGCATAGTTTTGCTTTAGGTAAGGAGGGGAAGATTAGCAATCTTAATTTTTCGTCTCGTATGACTTTTATCAAGTTTTGGATTCAGTGGCTTGAAATGAGGGGTATAAATTATGAAGGCGTTGATTTTCTATAGTCAATGAGTAGGAATTTATTTTTGACATAATTTTTGACTCCAAGGAAAATTATGCTTTTAATGCATCGATATTTATTAAGAAATTCACAGATTCTCTCTTTATAGTAACTTCTGATCAGTTGATCTCTTTAGAGTTTAGATTATCATTTTGTTCTACCAAGTCTCACATTATTATACAGGTATATCCTGGACAGCAAGTTGGCGGCACTGAGGCTGACATGATGGCAGCAAATGAGCTAAATGCTCATACTTTCCTTCAGGTGACTATATATATATTACATTAATTATAGAAGGATCTCTACAATATCTGAAAGAACTTTTTTAACCGTATCTTCCCCTCTTTATGAATATTCTCTGCAGAGCAGTTCTAAAACTCTGTCTCAGAATCTCCAAGTTCTTCTGGGGGGTTTCGAGACGAAAATGGGGGAGCAGGTCTGTTTTATCAATTTATAAGAATTTCAGCTGTATATATTGTAGTATTTCCTCAATTACTTGTGTTATTATTTCTTTATTTGTCTTGAAAGTATGTTTACTTTAGTATCCCATTTTATATGAACTTTGGTCTTTACAGTGGCTTGCTTTTCGTAATTATGGGAAATACAGTGCTGCGGATTATGCAAAACTTAAGAGTGAAAAATTTTCAAGAGAACAGGGGTCTTGGAATCCTTTTGAACAAGAGCTACTTATCAAGCGTAGGAGATTTTTTATTGTTAAGCTCCTTCATGGTGCGTTCAGCGGCTTAGCATACATGCATGACCATGACAGATTGCACCAGAGTCTTGGACCTGCTTCTGTTGTTCTAAAGTATGTTTTTACTTGTTTGTTTCTCCTGTAATCACTCTCTTTTTTAAGCATCACATCAAGTTCTGTTAATCAATTGCAGTACAACGGCCGAGAGAGAAGCTGATTATCTAATTCCAAGACTCCGGGATCTTGCCTTTTCAGTTGACATAAGGTATGCTTTTGATTAATATTATTGGCACTTCACCGGATCCAATCCCTATAATTGGCACTATTACATCTTAGCCAAATGGCATTTTCTTAACAACCTAACGACTCTTTTCTGTCGTTAACATAGAGTGTGCATGATGTAGAACTGAACTTCTATTGAGTATCTTCAGATAGTTGTTATAGTATCTTATATAATGACATATTTTCTTGTTCTTGTTCTTTTTCCTCCTTTTAATGAAAACATTTTTTTTTTTGAATCTTTGATAAGAAGCTTGTCAAGCATGTGTATAATATTTCAAAGCAATTATGTTGAACTTGTGGTGTTCCATATCTGTTCCTTTGTATGCAGTGATTTTTTTTCCCTTTCAAATTTTTATATTTGCTTATATTTCCATATGCTGTAAAGGCAATGATCTTCTTGGACACCCGTGGTTCGTGGGTTATTAAGTGCACTTGATGGGTTATTAGTGGCTGCTTCACCATCATAATAATAAGCAAAACATCTCAGTATGCTGTATGATTTCTATTTGAAGAGTTAAAGAAGGGTGGGGGTGTGGGGAGGGGAGGGGAGGGGAGGAGAGCTTTGTTTCAATACTTATCCAAGATTCTGCCTTTCTGGTTTGTCAGTTTGGCCAAACATTTAAATTATTATTATTGTCATTATTGTTACTATTTACTTGTTTTGTAATTTTTTAGATGCTCATGGAAATTTGGGTTTCTAGGTACTCAAACCTTGGAGAAAGTTCAGGTACACTGTCAGAAGGATTATGGAGAAGGGCTTCTGCTGCTGGTGCAATCAGTCCTATGGAAAAACGAGCCTTCGGAATAGCAGATGACATGCAAATACCTAATTTTATTTTTTGCTATCAGATTGAGTTCATTAACTAAATATTTACACTTCTATTTTCCTCTATGCAGATATGAAGCTGGTCTTCTTTTTGCATACTTGGCTTTTATTCCATTCTGTGAAGCAGGAATTATGGATAGTCTTTCGTTGCAAGTATGCTTTGACTAAACTATAAAAGCTTTCATATTTTTTCCTGTTTGGAGATGCGAATCTCATAGTACTAAAGGAGGTTTTCCGTCCACTCTATCCTAATGTTTATCTATGAATTTGCAGAGGCTTCTAGAGAGCACATTTCGACTTGATCTTAATGCTACAAGAGAGTAAGAAGATTTCTCTGATATTCTATGACGTAAAGCTCCAATTATCACAAGAATACACACACTCACACACATGCTTATACACATATATCAATAAATGAGTTCAGGGGCCATGCTTAATGCAGTGGTAAAGGTTGGCACCAACCTTGAGTTGCAGGTTCAATTATGAGGGAAGTCACTTTGTGCAAATAATGCCACAGATAAGATATATCCCCATTACTCATTATCCCCTCCCCTATGAACAACCAAAATTTGTGGGATCAAAACCTAGTATCGCCTTTCTGATACAATATTTGTATGTATCTTTGCGTCTAAACCTATCCCTAATTGGGTGATTAGGAAGTTTAGACACCTGCAATACTTGGACAACAATTGCTTAAAGGCCCTTTATTAGGCTTGATCCAACTCTTCTTATAATATATTTCTAATAATTGAGAAGGTATATACTCATCATCATGGATTGATTTAAGCTGTCATACCACTTGAAAAGGGACAAACAAATAGTTTTTGTACCGTAAGGTCTTATTCTGTTTACAATCTTTTGGCAGTTACTGTTTAGCTGATGACCGTTTCTTAGAAGCTGTCAAGTTTCTGGATCTTGGTGATGGTGCTGGTTGGGAGTTACTGCAGGTTTTATTACATCTCTTCTAAAACTTATGTTGGCTGATTTGTTTTCTCATTTCTATAATTGCATGATTCATTGTAGGGTAAAGCATGGTATACCTTAATTCATAATAACAAATGAGAAGGGAAATTCCAGTGAACTCTGTCCTTTCTGTTTGTGTATTTTAAAGATTTAAGTGTAGAGTTAACAGTTTGAAGAGGAAACATCAAGATAATAGAATAGACTTTGACAATAACTTAATTTCAAGAAAAACAAGACGACTTTAATATCTAGGTGAAGCTTCAGCTCATATTTATTTTACATGGACCAGATTCATAAACTTTTGTTTTTGAGAATAGATTTGTAAAATTTAAATGCCCGTTTGTTCACATAGTTAATGGTTCAAGGTTTATTTTTTCTTCTTTAAAGTGAAAACTAGTATGGCATACTCGGGAAGCCACTACCTACGTTGATAATATAGGAGTTGAACTTGTAAGGTTTAGATCGCTAACTGCTAATGTAACCTGTAACCCTGATACCACTGTAGGGATTTCGGCACATAAACGCAGCGAAATTTCAAATTTTTAAAACAATTTTCAAAATTCTAAAACAGGATTCATGCGTAAACATATTAATTCAGATGTTTAGATTTGTTTTATCGTTTATCCGAGCTTGAATGGAGACAATGAATGATTCTGGAACAACTTCGAATCTTCAACGCAATCCAACGGAATTGCGCCTCTACAGTATTCACACGAACGTCCCGCGAATCGTCGCACGATCTGCAGCAAAAAGAGCTGCGGTACTAGCCGCTAAGATTTGAATTTTTCTTAAGTTTTATCTCTAGTCATTTTCTGAAAGCGACTAGGGTTAGGTTTTTATTTTTTCCTCACTCGTAAAATAGAAAGTTGCTGATATATATATATATATATATATATATATATATATATATATATTTATAGCAGTCAAAAATGAATTAACCAAAACCTAATCCAATTAGAAAAATAAAATCCGAATTTATATATATTATATTTTAATTAAGTTTTACTTAATTAATATACATATATATACAAGTTATCCTATTAATTTAAATTCGTAATTTAAATTCTATCAATCATATTGACATATTTAAATCATTACAATTTAAATTAACTCCCTTTTAAATACGTTCTAAGTGTGTGACCCTATAGGTTATTATTATGTTGGTAATAGTTTTAAAATCATATTATAAAATTATAAATAGTGAGCAACATCTAGTAATGCATCACTGCTATCCAAATAATAATAAGATCGGTGATTCGATGCAACCTTTTCGTGACCAATGTTTTAATGTAATTTAATCCTTTTAACCTTGACATCCTAGATTAAATTCGAGGCATGGAATGTGTCATACTTTTCATAATTTAATCTGAGTTTTATTGATCAATGAGTAGACTATATGAAACAAATCACTATTTGAGTATGATCATGTATTTCATAGTCCTACTCAATCAAGAGGCATATGGATATCACCCCTAATATACAGGAGGGTTAAATTCCATCTAGATCACTTATATTCCTCACACGATTTACGATGCATCCAATAATTACTTTTATTATCCACCCTATTAAAAGTGACATTTGATAATATCAAAGTATATAAATTCTCGTGTAATAATATAATGATTTTAGGTCAGAGTATCACAATAGGATGTGAAAGGAAATAACTTCTGAATTTGTGTATTTTCACATTCAGGCTTGATGTTTTTGGGTGCGTGATGATTGTTGCTATGCTACTAACTTGTACACTTTGCTTTTGGAGACTATTATCTCTAGCATTTGTATTCAATTTTTTTTTTGAAAAACTTTTTTTAATTCCTCTACATGGTTACTATATGTACTGTGTATATTATCGACGCAGGCAATGTTGAGTCCCGACTTCCGGCAACGGCCAATTGCAGAAGCTGTAGTAAACCATCGATTCACGACCGGTGCTGTTCTTTGAGTTCTAGTGCTATTGATAGACTTGTATACAGAATAATTGGAGTAGCTGGCAAGTACTCATCTATAGAATCATGTATTTATTTAATTTAAAAGAAGAAGAAGAAGAAGTGTGTAATCTATGATTAGTGTGATTATATGGATGAAATATAAAAGATATCATTTGTACTCAGATGGATGATGGCAGAGGGCAACCCATTTGTATTGGTGGCACATGCTGCACAACATATCTATGATCGGTATGTAGACAATCCACAAATTCAAGAAATCATTCATTTGGTTTAAATTAACCTTTTACATTTATAATATGGGGATGCAATCCATTATTGTATTAATTAATGACACGTTAATAAGTTTGATAGCTCAAATTTGTAAAAACCATTTGACTCCTTTAACATTTACTATTAAACTTATAACACTTCGTCACCTTGGAGAAGAAAATGAGAATGATAAAAGATTTGTGTGCGGGGGCAAGTGATTTATTTTATGTATCAATTCCCTAAAAATAATGTCGTTAATAATCCACGAATAATAATTATGTTATTAGAATAATAACTGTGTTAAAAATTTAAAATATAGTTGAAATAAGTGTGTAAGTGTTGATAAATGAATATTTATTGTGATAACATAAAAATTATTCTGACATTATCAACACAAAAAAATATAAAGTAATATTAGCAATTTTTATATAGATTTTTAAATGCGTCACAAGTAATATGTCATTAAAATGATAAATTGCCAATATGTAATGTCATTTGAGATAAAATAAAATAAAATAAAATTGAGACCTTTAATATCAAATGATATTATTTAAGATAAAAAATTGGAGACTCTTAATATTAAATTATACTGTTTAAAATAGAAAGGCTGAGACTCTTAATATTAAATAACTAAATTTATTCAATATAAAAAAATTTAGATTAATGAAAGGTTGATTTTTCTAGAGTATATTTTAATTTTTAACTTAATTATTCATTTGTTGATGGATGATAAAAAAAGAAGATATACTTTGCTTATGTGTTGTCCTTAACATTATGGGAAAAAAGAAGAAGAAGGCAATTTCGTAAATTGGCCTAAAAAGAATGGAAAATGCTTCACCGAGTCAAGTCAACAATGGGAAAAGAGAAGGTTAGACTGAAAAAGGAAAGGATTCGATTCCAAATATCTTTGCACTTTTCCGTTTAAACAAACAAATAATTACGCCAACTGAAAATTGGGTATTTTTAAACTCATAATTCCATTCCTCAATTAGCTACTAATTCTCATCCGACTTGTAAATCTCCTGTTTCTTCATCTCCTCCTTTATCAATTCAGCTCTATCTCTATAACTTTAATTTACACTATCATAATTATTGTTGTTGTTACGAGATCAGTTCGGGACAATTCGCCTGAGAGCGGCTGATCCAGGGATTGTTTGACCTCGGTTAGTATTTTCAATTTTTATTTTGCTTGGGCGTTAAGTTATACTTGTTTGAATTGTCAGCTGAGCTAATAGCATATGATTCAATCCTTTTTCTCTCTTGTCTATTTGATAAAAAGTATGAATTTTTAACAATTAATTACTGGTTTAGTGACTATGTGAAGTAGAAGCACGAGACTTTGAAATCTATTTCTAGGCAATGTATATGATCAAATTTGGTGGAAAGGTGATAAAGTGAAGTAGCAGTGATGATTTTGATATTCTAGTTTGATTTATATTGCGCTTCTGCATTTTGAATAAGAGACGACGTAGCATTCATCTGAATCAATTTATGTTAGGTCAGGATTTGAATTTTAGAAGTGCTAATTTTATAATTTGTCAAAAGCTTATTTTTGCTTTTAACTTGTTTTTCTTATCTCACAACGGGATATGTGATATTGAATATGATTGGTAGTTATTTTTTTAATCTAAAAGAAAATATGGTCTGTAGCTTACTATTTCTTATGTATAGTTTAACCAGTTTATTACTGGTGTCGATATGCCTGCTGTAATTTAAATGTAGTGAAAACAGGTATTTTAGAATTAGTCTTGTAGCCATCTGCAAATTGTGCGTCAACAACCATCTCTATGGTGTTTTGTGTTTTATTGGATCAAGCAAATAGGCAAGGTTATAAATCATATGTTTAGAATTGTGGTATCTAGAGCAATAATTCACTATGCTTTACTTGTTTATTTTCTATGGTAAGTATGTACTGCTCTACCGTTTCATAGAATGGTTGAAAATGGGTTACATATATTTTGAGATTTTAGGAAAAGAAAATGTAACTTATAATAAACAGCTGTTTCGTCACTTTGGTGTCCGGGACTAGACACTAAGAGCTGAGCATTAGTTACAACTTATAGCCTGTTAATAGCACAGTGTGAGAGTACGTGGAAACTGAACTGTTGAATAGAATTTTAAGCATTGTAGTTTCTGGCACCATGCTGGTTCTTCATTTGGTGTTCTGTTTAATAGCCATGGGACTTTTTCTCTTAGATTTTGTTTCTGCATCTTAGTAGTTGGCAATAGAAGGAATTCATGTATAGCAAACTATCATTACGAGGTTTCAGTTACTACTCTGTGGCCCTTGTGGCTTATATCGCATAAATGGAAGGACAAATATATGTCCAAATTCTTCAAATACATCAATTTTTCGCTGGGGACTGATGCCACAATCTTCAATGGTAAACCTGCGGGGGGCCCATCATCCAAGCATATCTTATAGGCCTATTCGGCCCTCCGATTTAGAGGTTGTTGAGAAACTCCATGGCGAACTTTTTCCCATCAGGTCAAATGATCTAATCATGCTATTCGTTTTGTTAGCAACATTAAGATAATGTGGCCACTCCTTCAACAATAAACAGTTTTTATTTTCTTAGTTACGAATCTGAGTTCTTCCTCAATGTTGTTAATGGCTGTGATATTGTGTCCTGGGGTGCTGTTGATCGGAATTGGGCCAATGGTCAGAGTGATGAACTTATTGGATTTATCACTGCAAGAATTGTTATGGCAAAAGAAAGTGAGGTGAGTCCTTACTACCCTTGTATACTAACAAACATATTGTACGCATGGCTTCTCAAGAAAATCAGAGGATCATGGTATTTTTTTTAAGACTGGAATTTAAGCGTTGAAAATATTAAGTACAGATTAGTACTTTTTTTGTGAGTAATGAATTGACATATAAGGATAATTTCAGATTAAATTTTATTATTCTACAGCCCAACTTTTTCCAATAAGTCAGGTCATCTTGATTTTTAAATCTTTTATTGGATTTTACCAATAATGTGATAAGTATTATGTGTTATTATGCACATTCAATTTCATAAGGACTTATTATCTTCAGTTTTAAGCACTTATTTATCAACTTTATCAAGTTTTCTTTGTCGAAAATGGAAACTGTCTTCAAAATTTACTTAAATCTTATAGAGTAATTTGTTTATGTTATCAAAAGACATTTTATAGCCAAAAAGGGAAGACAGGAAGACAGTTTGTGTGTGTGTGTGTGTGGGGGGGGGGGGGGGGGGGGGGGGGGTTACCCTTTAGTGCAACCCACCTTATTGAAGGTTCATTTATAAATAAGAGCATGATATCTGGTAGTAATACTTGTAAAAATTGTGGTAGTAATATATATATTGCTTGCAAGATTTATTTGTTTTAACTATCATTTGGCCTTGCAGATAGAAGATATGCTCAGATTTGATACAGCAAGAGCAGATCAAACACTAGTTTATATTCTGACACTCGGAGTGGTAGAATCTTATAGAAATCTTGGCATAGGTAATCTTTTTTTTTTTTTTTTTTTAGTTTGTTAGTTTATTTCTAATGCATGGTTTTATTGATTTGTGTCATTATTTAAAATAAGATGTCTTGCGTGGACTTTCAGCTACTTCACTAATTCAAGAGGTTATCAAGTATGCTTCAAATATTCAAATGTGCCAGGCAGTTTACCTACATGTGATTTCTTACAATAATTCTGCCATCCATTTGTACAAGAAAATGTCCTTCCAGTGCGTACGAAGGTTGCATGCCTTTTATTTCATCAATGGGCAGCATTATGATTCATACTTGTTCATTTTCTACGTAAATGATGGTCGATCTCCTTGCTCACCACTGTAAGTGTTTCTCTTTTCTTAATTTATTGCGGTAACTGAAAAGATATGACCAATTGACTTCAAGATTATTGGTGGCCCTAAATATTCCATTTTTTGAGGGAAATTTGATGGTAATTTTCTTATTTTGAAGGACAGATTTGGAGTCATTACAATAATAGAGTTCATATAAACAAATTATCATTTTTATAGAATTGTAGTCGCAGCATCCATTTTCTTTTTCCACTTGAGGGTCCTTAATAGAGATTTGATTTATTTGGAGAAATAAAGTCAATTGCAAAATACAACTTTAGTAGAACTTCTTAACATTCCTGCCAAAGTTACAGAACATAGATTTTTTTTTCCTAGAAGGAGCAATTTATTATTGTTTTCTATATTTTCAAAAGGGAAACTAGGGTTGGTTAAAAGTAAGAGAGTACCTGAGGAAGATGAAAGGTCCAGTGTGGGCAGTAGAGAGAGAGAGAAAAAAAATGTATAAAACATTGCATGGCCAAGATAAAACTTATCCACAGTATAATTCCATCCACAAACTATATGCACTAGGGTTTGGCAGATCGCGATCTAGTTTGTAAAAATTACCTATCAAAAACACAATGCATGCCTGATAAGTTATGTGCCTCAGTTACCAATCTTTGTTGCTGCTTTGGTAAAGAATCCAATATTTGTTTACTTGGAAAATTGGACACTTGTACACCAAGTCACTTGGAAGGTGCTGGACAGATTCGTTAGAATATTATTAAGAATAAAAAATAAAAAGTCGTTACGATCATCCTAATAATAGTGTAAATAGGATTTCCAAGTATATATGATTCAAAGAAGATTTAAGATCTCAAATATAATTAAGAACTTCTTACTTTGCTATCTTTTATAGGCTAAACTCGATAAATGGAGCTATGGAAACAATGCTGAGCTTGATGATTTGATGATGTATTTGTATAACATCAAATAGCATGATAAGTTGTTACAATGTCTTATCATCTTTCTGTTCTGCAGAGAGCTTATAATGATTTTGGTGGCTTACCTAAGGAGTGGATTTAAATCAGCAGTTTCACGGTTATGGAGGAAGAAAGAGAGGAAGGTTCCCAGGTGGCTGAAATGTAAAGAGAGCGGCATCGGACTTCTTCTGATGACGACGCAAAACAAGAGAATCTTCACAACTGAGGTTAACGGATGTCAGTTTGTTTAATCTCTTGATTAATTATCTGGCTAGCTAGTGTTGTAAAATTGAGCTGAACCATCAAAAATCATTTTGTATATTTCTTGTAGTCTTAGCTGTTCTTGTTTATTTATTTATTAAATTTTATTTTCCCCTATAAGCTAAGTTATAATGTCTCTGTCCTTTTCCATATGATTTGTACATGTAGATCTTATTATTTATTTTTATTATTGGACAAATACCTTTGCTAGCTGTAATATTGGTGGTTTATTCTTGACTTGGCATTGTTGCCGTCACATAATTAATGAATCGGGCAAATCATGTCAGTGGAGCACTTTACTCATGGATGAAATTAAATAAAGAAGGGAAGACAAGTTGAGACGGCTCATTCCAAGTCTATAAATGGATAATGCGTTGCGTGGGGTCGGGTCAAATATGATTGGAAGGAAATTAAATGATCAAAGTTGATTGCCTCAAGTGATCTTACAAAACAAAGATCCACACTGATTCTCACTCCTTAAACACTACTGATTGTACAAAAATCAGTATAACAATTATAATGAATTATCCTGATTTCAAGCGGTCTAATATAGTTGTATAATATAAAGTTAGTTGATTTTTTTACGAGAGAAATTAATATTTTTATAAGATTTTATGTGAATAAAATTTTATAAAAATATTAATTTTTTTTTATAAAAATATTATTTTTTTATATAAATATAACTCTATATTATACAAATATAATTTATTTTTATAATATTGCCCATATTAACTGCCTCGTAATTGCTCTCACCCGGCCCGTTCTTCCAAAAGAAACATAAAAAAATTAAAAATAAAGCGCCATACAATTATTGAGATTTGTAAATACAGTCGGCTAAACATAAATTTTACTCATTAAAGTTTGATATTAAAGAAGATGGACAAATTTTATAATAAAGTTGAATTACAATTTTTGCATATAAATTATAAGCGGTAATATAAAATATTAATGTGTGGGTCTTTTTATAAAGTTATTGTTTGTTTTTTTAGTGTTACTACATATTTCGTCCTAATTAGATTAGAATGTGCAGAATGTCTAAATTAGTAATCTTATTTGACTAATTCAACATTCATCCCTTATATATATATATAGTATAAATGATTGATTCCCCACAGAAGTAGCTAGGTCTCTTATGGTGGTCTGTTTATTTGTAGACACGTGCAGCGCATTAATAACTTAATTTTTAGCTATTATGATATGCATGCCACAAATAACTAACAATCTAACATCCATGAATAAACAATTAAGAACCTGAGAATTAATTCGATCAGAAAAAGAGAAGAATTTTTTTTTTTTAAAAAAAGCATGAAATATTACTCAAATTTCCTCCCGCATCTCCTCTCTCTTACCCTCAGCATCTCCATTTTTTCACCCTCATTAGCCCATAAAATAACCTACCACAATGGTCCTATTCTTACCGGAGAAATCAACCTGTCAATTCTATGGTACGGCAAGGTTAAAGAGCAGCAAAAATCACACCTTAGACTCTTCATTTCATCTTTAAACACCGATAAAAACATTACGTTTGAGCCGCGGGTGACTGACTGGTGGCGCATGGTGGAGAGCTTCCAGTTGTTGGCGGACAAAAAGTTGAAGAGCGCCCCGAAGATTAAGGTGAATTTGGTGAATGAAATAGATGATTCCACTCAAACTAATCTTCGTGATGGCGATTTTAAAGATGCTGTAAAGAAAGTTGCTGGTGACTGTAAAACCATTGCTGTGATTGTTTTGGGGGAGAAAGTTGAATGGGAATCTGAACGCTCAAGATGCTTCATGCATAGTTTTGATGGTAAAATAATAATATACTCTTTACACATATATTGTTGGATGTTTTATCCTATTATTAGGGCCGTAAATGGTAATTAAAAAATTTGTATCCGTTCGTATCTAAATTATAAAAAAAGCAGATCAATATTATTCATATTCGAAACAAAACGAATACATTCATATTCAGTTTTAAGGCATCTATAAATAAATAGATACGAATACGGGAATACAGATATAAGTATATTCGTATTTATTTAACATTCGACCGAATATATCCGACTGATAACGGATATTCAGTATCCGATATTCGAATTTGTATCCGAATAACTTATATATATTAATAATTAAATTATCAATCATCATATATCAAGTAAACATAATTTTTTCAAATAACATTCTTTACATATATAATAATTAGTTTTTACTACTATACGAAAATTATTTTTAAAATATGCCATTTCATTTTAAAAAAATAGAAAATAACATTTTTAATTATAATATTAAAAACTAAAACAAATTCATTTAATTTTAATTAATATATTTTTACTATTATAAAGTGTAAAATATCTAAAAATATATTATTTAAAGAAAAAATTATATATTATAATAATAAAATTATAGTTATTAATTTGTTACAAATATTTTATATAAGTGAGACTCCGGACAGAGTAATTACTTACCTAGCGTGCATTTTGGTTAATTGTGTGCGTCCATTGGGACTCATGCATGCATGCATGCAGATACATAAACACATGCAAAGCTGGCCAATAATCCATGAACTAATTAGTTTAATGCAAAATTTTCCTTCATTCATCAATTTGATCCGGTAAAAAGCTTGTTAGTAAATAAGCGACTTTTTTTGGAGGGGGATTAATATTTATATTTATAAACATTTTATTGTACGTAGGTGAGCAGCTGTCAATAGTAGTGGTAAACCAAATGGGAAAGGCCAAAAATAATTGCGGACGGCCATTCATTGCTCCACAACGAGGCCGGAATGTAGGGTTTTTGGTACCCGCCCCAACCGAAGAGTACGCAGATTTAATGGTCATTCATTTCGCCTCGGCATTGGCAGGGACTGTCACAGATCCTCAGGGCACCGGATTTTTCTCCGACGACAAGGAGGAAAAGGATTCATTATTAGATGTAGCAAGCTTGTGCAAGGGGATATTTGGGACAGGGGCTTTTCCAGGTTATGCTGGGCGGGTCCGAATTGACCCGCATTCTGGGGCGGGTTTCAATGCTCATGGACTCAACTCTACGAAGTTCATGTTACCCGCCATTGTGAATCCCAAGGACGGCTCCTGCTGGACCACTCTGTAATTTAATTATTTCCTGATCAATTAGCTCATGCATGATCTATATATATATATATATATATATATATATATATATATATATATATATATATGCTGTTATAGTTGATTTGAAATTTGTGCAATCATATAGGGAGATTTAGATCATCACAAGAACCATATAGTGCTACAGATATGCTTTCATTGTTATAATTACGTATATATAGACCATCAAATAGTAGTATAAATGTTAGCCTTATCCTTCCATTGCTCCATTGTTTTCAAGTATCTCAACAACTTAGGGAACTGATATTTTTATAAATAAAATTTAATTTTTTCACAAGATCTCTCTCATACTTATGTAAAAGAGATTTTGTGAAAATATTAAATTTACTTGTAGAAATATTATTAAATTTACTTGTAGAATTATCAATTTCCGTAAAATAATTATAGGCAGATCCAAAAATTTTATCCAAGGTGGACAAAGAATTATACTATAAACTCATGTTTCTGAAAATCACGGTGCGGAAAAGTATACGCATATTTGCACCTTAATTTATCAATTTTTTTAAAAAAAATTAATACCTTCAATGTTACTAAATTAAATCCAAAACTTCATTAATTGTCAAAATCTGTGACAAGAAACTTGAAATCGACGATATTACATACATAATTTTTTTGATTATGTTCTATTAAAAATAACTATATTAAATTAATTATTCTATGTAAATATTAATGTTCAAAAGTCAATAAAAGAAGTTAATAAAGTCTCCACGATAGAATTATAAGGCATGAGATCGTCAGTAATTAAAATTCTCTATGTCGATGTCTATGACAATGATTTTTAGTGTCTATGACAACAGTATGTCCTGTCACTGTAGCCTTACAAAAAAATAGAGTTATGATGACGGTACATACCGTCGCCATAAACCTTAAAAACCGTTGTCATAAATCTTGACACAGAGAATTTAGTTACAGAGGACCTCACCCCTAATTATAAAACAGCGAACCTCTTATATTAATTTGCGTGGAGGCAATTAATTTCCATTTTACAAAGATTTAAAACAAGAAAAGTTTGGAAATCAATATATATATATATATATATATATATATATATATATATATATATATTTATTTATTTATTTATTTATACGCACTGCAACGGCCTATAGAGGAGCATTTACTTAATTAGTTGTTGTTTGGTTCCCCCTTGTACCGTCAATTCCAATTTCTAGATTTGTTTTATTTTATTTTTATTTATTATATAAATCTCTGATTTATTATTTACATTACATGAATTTAGGTTTAAACAATTAAGTAATTATTATGCAATTTGATGGCACGTACATATAAAATATTGTTCAAATTAATTAAGTGCTCAATATTGTTTTTTTTTATTTTATTTTATATATAATAAATTAATTAAAATTACTACAGCATTTCAGAGAATAATAAACTAGAGCGAAGAACTCATGCAGGCACGCAATAAAAAACAGTGGAACATTAGTATCACCGCCCCTCGCCCGGCCCCAAGGAGAAAGGAGTACTATTTTGCATGCCCAGTTCGAAATTATTAAAATTTGCTTAGGCACATTTAAGCGTAATATAATATTGTTCCAACAATACATTTTAATTATTAATACTTATAATATTAAGAAAAATGAACAAAAAAAAAGTCAAAATGCTCGTATAAAAATTTTAATTCATAAAAGTAAGATAAATAAATTTTCTTTTTAAAACAATACTGAATTTTGGGAAGGAAGCAATAAGGCTTGTCAATAAGTCAGATTAGAGCAAATCATGCTATGATCTATCAAGTGTGATTATAGATCTGTCCCACGATCTACTTAATCTAACAATACGGATCATAATCTAAATTGAACCATTTCAAAAAAAAATAAAAACAATTGTACAATTATAAAATATTAGTATATTTTATAATTATTTATAAAAGAATTTTATTTAATCTCTTTAAAACTTTTTCACCCAACCTTTTTTGAATTTTTTTTATTTAATCATAAAGCACGTTCGCTGAGCTGAGAAGATGTCAAAAGAGCTTTTGGAAGTCATAAAAATGGTGGTTTCAGCAACACTCTTACCGCTAATTCTCTCTCTCTCTCTCTCTCTCTCTCTCTCTCTCCTAATTGCCTCGCCACCACAACCGCAATCAGCAATAGCCTGGCTTCTTCGTGTTGCACCAATCATATGTACAGTATAAAAATAAGAAATTGATATTTTCACATGAAAAATATTATTATAAGTTTATAACAACGGTTTTAACCATCGCTATAAATTTATAACGACAGTTTATATATAAAAATATCAAAAAATATGTAAAAATATCACTTCCCTAAAATTATTCCCCTAATCTTCAGCTTCCTCTCCAAAATCGAAACGCCCATCCATTATTAATTATTGCGCTCAGTGTAATATTTCACTTCACTCAATTAATTTTACCAACCCAATTATTCATGGGTTTATTTCAATAATCAAATTATTTGTGTTTAATGTCAATTTAATTTTCTTTGTTTTAATATGCAAATAAATTTGAACGGATCGAGTAAATACTAAGTAGACACACAGATATTTTTTTATATTTTATTTTATGTTTTAATGGATCAGTGTGCCAAATCAAATCAGATCCAATGAATCAAATTATCACAAATCAATGAATAAATGAGTTAAAGTTTGGATCCAATAATCAGGATTAAAATTTGGCTCATTGACAGCCCTAAGTTGATCCAATTAAAAAATAAAACATTTAATTATTATTAATATAATATTAAGAAAAATTAACAAAAAACATTATGTCAAAATGCTCGTATAAAAATTTGAATTCAAAAAAATAAGTTCAAGTCAAAAAAGTAATGAAAATAATATTGTTTTTTGGGAAGGAGGCAGTACTAGAGCTTAATTAGTCTAACAGATTAGATGGCTTCTTTGGTGAGAGGTTGGAGATTAAAAGAAAGTTGGTTATGCTTTTTATTAAAAATATTACTAATGTATTATAGTATTAATAATAAAGTGAAGAAGAAGTAACAAAAAATGAGGTCTAACATATATAAACCGTTGTTTGGTAGAAGAAGATGAACTGTAACACTGCCGACACTTGGGGCAGTTGGATCTCGACAGCTTTGTCAATTCTTATACTCCTTTGGTGTACAAAAAACAAAGTTTAATAATGTTATAACTTTATTTATTTATTTATTTTAATTTTGAGAACTTATTTCGTTAGAGTTCGATCGTAAGAATATATTTTATCTTAGGAGTCTAGGGTGGAAATTAGGAAAAGGGGTATTAGAGATTGTTGGATACATCCTAAGACTCTAACGCTATGTTTATTTGTAAAATATATACTTGGGATTGGATTATTTGTATTAATTTAAAGCTATTTTCGACTTTTTTATCCTATGATGATGGATTATTAGTCCCTTAAATAGTCCTTGGATTATTTTTTTATCATTCTCAAAGCTATTTATGAGGGATTATATAATCTCATGATGAATTTGGGATTATATAATCCCTCATAAATAGTCTTGAGAATGATAAAAAAATAATTCAAGGACTATTTAAGGGACTATTAATCTCTCATGATGGGATAAAAAAGTCAAAAATAGTTTTAAATTAATATAAATAATTCAATTTCAAATATATATTTTACAAACAAACATAGCCTAAAGGGAAACTGGGGAGGGAAAGGGTGAATGTGGTTGGGATTGGGCAGGTCCAGGTCCACACTTAGAATTATCTATGTTAATTCTCACACGAAACATTTATATATTGATAGCTCCACTCTATTAATTACTACTAGCTAAGCTACGGAGTATATAATTCCACGTGTAATAGTAACCTACTCTATTTGTACTGGTGCAACCTCTCTGTTAATGTCTCCTTCTTTTAGCGTATATTGACAAAACTAGTACGTACGTACGTACGCTAATGCCCTCTGCTCATCATCTTAATTGCCTTGCTCAACATCAAGAGAAAGTCCCCTGTAATTAATTGGGATACATAGTTTGCATGGTTACCATATATATTTATCCTCTCTACAAGTATAATGTAATCAGGATATGGTACCTCGTCATAGAAGAATTAATGGACACTGTTATAATTAAATAAACTTTATAATTTCATCATAAATACTGCACTTAAACAATATATTTTTAACATATTTTCTTTCCATCGTGATAAATCTAACTTTAAAATTTCTTTTTAATATGAAGTTCTTGTCTTTACCGCATAAGGGGGTGAATAAAGAAAAAATAATGTTAGATGATCAGATAAAAATGGTCTAATCTACTTGTACAAATATAAATTTTACAGAATTAAGAAGTGAAAACAAAATGAAAGGATAAACTTGTAATTTAAGCCAACAATATCAATAATCGATAATAAATAAACATCACAAAATTGTCTCTCTCATTTGGGAAAATGCTTATTTATTGCACTTGAACTTCGTTATTGTCGAACATCCCCTAACTTACGTAGCTATATATAAAACCCAGCACCACTAACACTTGGATGAATGATATCATCCACATGCACTAGCTATAGCTACCCACTGTATACAGTATCTTTCTCCATTCTCCCCTAAACCCTCATCTTACATAAAAGGTTTGAATAATATCGTCTTTTCTTGATTTTAAACTATCTGCTATCATACACCAAGTGTAATTCCAATATTCATATATATAATTAGTAAAAATTTCATTCTTTTTAGTAGGGTACATTTAATTAAAAGTAACAAATTTCCCTTCACTGAAATTATTAATTTCTGCAGGCCGGGGAAAAAATATATTGATGGTGGGAAGATCACCATGGGGCGAAGAGAGTGGGCTAAAGAAGGGGCCATGGACTCCAGAAGAAGATGAGAAGCTTATGGATCACATTCAGAGACATGGCCATGGAAGTTGGAGAGCACTTCCTAAGCTTGCAGGGCTTAACAGGTGCGGAAAAAGTTGTCGATTGAGGTGGATTAATTATCTCCGTCCGGATATCAAGAGGGGCAAATTTTCTCAAGAAGAAGAGCAACTCATCATCAACCTGCATTCTGTTCTTGGAAATAAGTGTGTACTCTCTTCTTTTCTTTCTACCTTTGAGAGAAATTTTTATTCAAGATTATATTATTTTCTGTTTCATCAGTTGTCTCGTTTCATATATTGCTCTCTACTTAATTTTTATTTAGTTATAAAGTAGTTGTATATAAATAAAAAAGAATTAAGTAACTACAAAATTGGAGTAGTCATCTGTAATTTCTCATATTATTTCTATAGGAAACTTAATTGTGTTCATGACACAATGACTTGACTCCAAGCACAAATATGATTTTTCTATTTCAGGTGGTCAGCAATAGCGACAAGGCTTCCGGGACGGACCGATAACGAAATCAAGAACTTTTGGAATACCCACCTCAAAAAGAAACTTCTCAAAATGGGAATTGATCCGGTAACCCATAGGCCAAGAACCGATCATCTAGACATCTTAGCAAATCTACCTCACCTTCTTGCAGCTGCAAATAACTTGGGAATTAGTCCGATGAATCCGTGGCCGGAATTTAATTCCCTTCGGCCACAATACTCAGATGTAACACAACTGACCAAACTCCAGTTGATGCATAATCTGCTTCAAGTCTTGAACCCCACTAATACTAGTCCAAGTCCATCTATGGGAACATTGCCATTTGAAGATTATCAGCTTAATGAATACCTTAGACATAATATTAATATTCCTCAGTTTGATATTAATGTCCCAAATTGTTTGGCACCTAATAACCCTGCCGCCCACATTATGACTTCTGATTTTTCGAATTTAGGCAACAATTATTATCAACCCATTTCTATGGAAGATAGAAAGGATTGTCCCAATATCGGAACGATTTTTAGTTCAGATTCGTTGCCTGCATTGCTCCCTGTCTCGCCTGAACGTCGCTCCAGTTTAAATGATGATGGTCAAATGGGAAATAAAATGAAGCCAAATGAAATTATGTCTAATAACCCTTCATCCACTTCTACCAACTTTGATGCTTTTGGAGATCAGCTTATGGATGATGGAGCAAGTGAGGCATATTGGAGAGATTTTATAGGGTAAGTACTATACTATACTATATATTTATATTTATATGTAATATTATATCATATATGTTCTTCAATTCTGATTTTTTTTTATTCACTTAATTAATTTACTTTTAATTTATATTTAATTAGCAATTTTATTTCTTTAATATATTGCAGCCAATCATCTTCTTTGCCATGGCCCGTCTCGTCGTGAAAGACCAACGCAGACTTTCAGTTCACGTCAAGAAATTTAGACACATTTGTAAACAAATAACTTTCCGTTTGTGCGATGATCAGTTGTTTTTGTATCGAATATTATACTAGGGTTACTACATATGTAAATTATCTATAGTCAACATATATTGTACACAGAATACCTAAGATTTATTTATGCATTATTTTTTTTTAAGAGAATATTTTCTTTTATATGTAATAGATTTTTCTATAATATTTTCTCTGTTGATTGTGGTTTCTTATGTCCAACAAATTTTTAGGCAAAGATTAGAATATGATTAGTATATATATATACATGAAAATGATTCATAGCAAATGATTCTTTTGGACATTATTACAACAAATTGATCTTATACCGTTCATATAAAGATTTAAATGTCCAAAAATAGTGTAAATTTTTACCCGTCTCTACTCCTACTAGAGACTAGCCAAATTAGGGCAATTTTTTTTCTTCTTCTCTAGAGGCCAAACAAAAATTCTGCTATAGTTGTTAGAGTTTATGTCCTAGAGGCTAATTATTTGATGTAATTGCTTAACATTTTTGATATTATATTTGATTGAATAAATGGATTATTTTATTATGATTTCATTTACTGCGTTATATAAATGTTAACATAATAAAAACCCTTAGAATAATGATACGAATTATATAGCTTTAAGTATGTGACTTGAACATGAGATTATATAATTATAATTAGTATCATTGCTCTTAAATGTCCCTAGTCGAGTATCATTGTTAATGGGACAACAATGATGCATTGAGACTAGTATGTGGATTGACTGATGGTCAAATCTCATTGGTCATAAATATATGAGATATTTGAGTCAATGCATATGTACATGTTAGAGAACAATGTACTGGACTGACCCACCATGAGAATTCTACATGGAGCATTATGCAAAGTGTCATAAGAAATTCTTATAGTGACAATGATGTAATGATCCTCCGACCTGAAGTCACTATATTATTATACGAGAATTTGTGTACTTTGATATCATCAAATGTCACCTTTAATAGGGTGGACAATAAAGGTGATTATTGGGTACATCATGAATCGTGTGAGGAATATGAGTGATCTAGAAGGAATTTAACCCTCCTATATATTAGGGGTGATATCCATAGGCCTCTTGATTGAGTAGGACTATGAAATGCATGGTCATGCTCAAATATTGATTTGTTTCATATAGTCTACTCATTGATCAAGAAAACTCAGATTAAATTATGAAGAGTATGACACATTCCATGCCTCGAGTTTAATCTAGGATATAAGGTTAAAAGGATTAAATTACATTGAAACATTGGTCACGAAAAGGTTGTATCGAATCACCGATCTTATTACTATTTGGGTAGCAGTGATGCATTACTAGATGCCGCTCACTGTTTATAATTTTATAATATGATTTTAAAATTATTGCCAACATAATAATAACCTATAGGGTCACACACTTAGAACGTAATTAAAAGGGAATTAATTTAAATTGTAAGTATTTTAAATATGTCAATATGATTGATAGTATTTAAAAATGACGAATTTAAATTAATAGGATAATTTGTATATATGTATATTAATTAAGTAACATAATATATATAAATTCGGATTTTATTTTTCTATTTATTTTAGGTTTTAGTTAATTCCTATTAACTACTATATATATGATATATCAGTAGTCTAAAAGTCACGTAAGGAAAAACTAAAACCCTAGCCGCTTTCAGAAAGAAGCTAGAGAGAAAAATAGGTTAGAAATCCTGATCTTGGTACCGCAGATTCCTTTTGCTGCAGATCGTGGGACGATTCGCGAAGCGTTCGTGTGGATACCGTAGAGACGCAGTCGTTGGATTGTGTTGAAGATTTGAAGCCGTTCCAGAATTCCATCGTCTCCTGTCCATCTCGAATAATCGGTAAATAATCTAAACCTCTATTTAATCTGGTTTCGCATGGATCCTGTTTTAGGGTTTCAAAAAAATTTTTAAATTCCGCTGCTTTCACTGTGTTGAAACCCTAACAATAGTTCCTACTAACGATTGGTCAAATTAGAAAAAAAATGTGTACCATTTTCACTTTTAGATTTTCATATAGACCTTTTAAGATTAATTTATTGAAATAGCACTTATAACAACCGTTTGCTATAAATTATTTTTCATGTATATATCCCATGCATTTTAACAGAAGGAGGTACATAAGGCTATTAAGAGCTGTAGAAACACAATGACATAAATTTTCCTTGAAACAGATTTTCAATAACAAATATACCCTTAAATTTAATAATATTCTCAAAAGAAAAAGAATTCCAAATATGTCTAAAACATGTGTGTGTGTATATATACACACACACATTTTAGACACACACACACACACACACACACATATATATATATATATAACGGATACATCTTAAATAACATACTTCTATTAAAACTACGTTATTTTGAAAATTCTTTTAAAAAATAAGTGGGGCCGCAGGTGATATTTTTATAAATAAAAGAAAAATAAGTGAGATCACTCTCTTTTAATATATATATATATATATATATTTAAAATAATCTCCAAAACGACATTCTATATATATATATAGAGGACGAATATAAAGTATATCACTTAAATAATATACTTATCTTAAATAGCATATTTTTATCAAAATGACATAATTCTAGAAATTTTTTTTTAAAAAAAATAATATTAATAGAAAATGTGACTGATGTGACATTCTGCGGCCCCACTTGTTTGCCTTTTATTTATGAAAATGCCATCAAAGAATTTTCAAAACGACGTCGTTTTGATAAAAATATGTTATTTAAATAAATATATTATTTAAAAGATATGTTTTTGAACCGTCTTTTATATATATATATATATATAATTACCATTCGGGGACAGGAGGTGTTTTTTTTTTCTTGTTTTTGTTTTTTCGGTGGTCTTTGGAAAAAAGTACTGGTAGCAAAGAGTTTAGGACATGGAGCAGTAGATTGGGAAAAAAGTAGCCAAGAGTTTTCAAAAGTCCAATATCTCTTGTTACAAATTAGGTGAGACTATTTAAGTATTTCTTTTGATCTCTCTCACCTCTGATGCAAAAGCAGTAAATTAACAAACCAAAAATCATATATAGACACGTGTGTATTCCTCATTTGTGTAATTACTTACCTTCTAGAATAAGTTTGCCAAAAAATTAAGAAACTGGCAAGTTATAAATAAATGATAAGGATATAAGTAATGAATAAGATGGTTAATGACAAGTAACATTAATTCAGATAGAAAAGAAGAGTCCACTTGAATCCATGATGATGTATTATATTTAGCAGCAGGTATCTTCTTAGGACCTTCAGGAAAACAACCAACACACCTACCTTTGCCTAATGTGTTGATATTCCATCTTTCATATGTCATCTATGTGTATAATGTAGTTGCATATTATAACGCATATGTATGGAGTTGTATACTGAACATATACGGCATTAGATCCTAACATAAAATGGAAAATGAGATCTTAAGCACAAGAAAATTCAAACAAGTAAAAAATAGAAGTAAATTTTAAAAGGCCTAATCTTCTATTGTTTTATTTTTATTATTGAATATTAGGTCTAACTTTCTATTGTTTTTAAATTATTGCAAAGAATAATATTGAAAGAATTATGATGAAATATATCATATTCAAACCTTTTAAAAAAATTACTATTGAAAAAAAAATATTTTTCTTAGAGCTGTTTGTCTTAATGTAATTCATTAAACAAGTATGTTAGTGTACCTTCTGTGTATTATTTTACACAGGACTGCTCGTCTTAATGCAATTCATTTCGAGTATGGATATATAGGGCTGGTCCTCCTTCGGGAGTTGGTTATTTGAAGTTAGGTCCAAGGCTTAAGGGGGTTAGAAATTGTGTAATTTCTCAAGTGCCAAGGGACCAAGTTTTTTTTTAGCTCACAGATTGCCCTGAGCAATTATTATAGCCGTAAAATATGTACTTATTACTACTACAAAAGCAATGTAATGAAACAATAATTATAAATTAGCTTTCTTGATAGATTATTTCTCTTACTCCCTAGCTGCAGGTGCCTGATCAAATAAGCTTATCGGCATCCTCCCCTAAGAGGCATGTTAAGGAACTCCAATTCTTTTAATTCACAAGGATTGCTAGAAGCTTTCATCCACAATGCCCCTGAGGAAATCTGTCAGAGTATCATAAAACGCATTTGAAATGTTTCTCAATTTGGTTCCATAAACTAGTTCTTTTAAGTTCATGTCAACCCCATTCTCTCATAAATTTTGAATTTTCTTCTTTTCTTTATGTTAGTTTTATATATATTGTTGGAGTCTCTTTCTATCAACTTATATTATTAGATGATTTTGTTACTAAACATGGTATCAGAGTTGCATGGACTTGGTTCAAATCTTCCCAATTAATTGCACGTCGCCCTTTATACATGAGTGTGCATGGTTCGTGTTTAAATCTTCTCGACCTCACATTACCCTTATCCAAGTATGCACTGAGTTTGTTACTTTACACTTTTCTTCTCAAACTCACAAACTGTAGGAATTTAAAGAGATAGGTTGCCTACAATGTCATAAAATAGGATCCGGTTACTATGAAGTGAACTTCATAGTTCGTTCACTTTTAGACCGATAAGGTGTTGACACGCAGTTAGAGAGAACACTCTTCAGTCAGCACCTTATTGGTTTAGAAATGAGCTTACCATAAAGTTCGCTTCATAATAATCGGATCTCATAAAATGAGAGTCTATCCAATGTTTTTCCTCCTCGTCCTGTCCACCCCTCAATCATATTTGTTTGTATTCACTCCAAACACCGTCACTAGAGCCTAACCTGATCTCACTCATTGCTTATAGTTTTCAAATTTCATTTTACTAGTTTATTGTAAAGTTAATTATTTCTTCCCTACCTGCACCTTCTTGCCATCTCGAGTCTTATTCGATGAAACTCCTTTTTTTCACTTTCTAGTAGAAGCTTTTTGCTTACTAAACTGGTTTGATATAAAGTTTTTCCTCATCTTTTCATCTACACCCACAAATGCTCAGTTAATTGGTAGTCTATATTTATCTGCAGATCAGACTTTAAAGATTTTTTTAGACAATAACCTTGTATATCTAAGTACTGCAGAACCATCAAATGGATGTCAATCAATATACACATTCTAACTCATTCATTGCCAGTAGGAACGTCACTACCAACAAGGCCTGATCCAACAGATTTTGACAACACCACAACGCATAGCATGCAAAGTAATCTAAGACTCTCTTCTACAGTATGCAGAGCAAACAAAGTTCATATCTGATAAAAGGAAATCAATGTAAGCTATTGAAATGCATCGAGTGACCTCTGCACAAATACCAAGAGAAGTTTTTTCCTTTCAAATAGCATAAAGTGAGATGCGGTTAAGGTGAAGTAAGTTGGTCCGGAAACTAATAAAGAGTTGACAAGCATGATGGAATAAAGTGCATACACAATCTGATATAAAGCAGTATACTGAAAACACTAGTCAATTTACGTACTCTCCTGTCAATTACAAAATGAATAAAATGACAAAAGCAGAAAATGATAAGGAATAAAAAAAGCATTTCATTAAAGTTGCCGACAATTTTGCATAACAAGTATACATCGGAGATTCCTCAAATAACACCTTTCCACCCACTGAAAGCATTTTGAAACGTACAAATATTTCATCTAATGTTTAAATACATAAACTCGGCAGAATATGTTTTCTTGACTGAGAATCAGCACATAATATCAGGGAATTTTATTATTAAAAAGGTGGAGCTCACCAACTTATTTGAGAAGACCACAAAATCTTCATATATAGGAGAGCAAACCACAACCTAAATCCAGCATCTCGCCACAAAAGCTAGTTGGATTAACAGTATCCAGGGTCTCAGAGCAAAAATACAGTAATTTGAGCCGGTGTATCCATAAGGTCCTCTTCACTGCATTAGATATTATCTAGGCTATCAGAACAACTCTCTTCCACGGCTACAATTGGGTTCTCATCCACAATATCCCAAAAGAAATCCGTTAAAACAGACTCATAATCCGGCAACTTTTCGTAGGCTGGAAAGTAATTAATGTCAACAATGAGATAACGACTCCTAACCATAGCATCCCTAATTATATCAAAATTAAAAAGATGCATCCCCAACTCCCGCCTTAACCCATCAGCTATTTCAGTAACAAAACTCGATGGAGGCATCTCTGCCTCTTCAATATGATCACCTTCATCTTCTTCACCATCATTCAAATTCGATATCTTCGAAAAGCACATTGAATCCCCTAATGTGCCCAATTTCTCATCAGATATATCCGGCAACGAATTCCTCTTCACACACTTCACATATTTCCCCACAACATAAACCTTGAAAATTACTCCACCATGGTTCACAAACTCCTGCAATATAACCGGGGGCTCCAGCTCTTTCAATCCATTGTTATTAAAAACAAGTGATAGTTTGTGAGAATCTGCAGGCCCATTTGCAACTAAAGGCTTGGCCAAAACCGGAAACTTAAATCCCTTAAAAGCATTCAAATCAGCCAATAATTCCGAATCATAAATTAATACCTGATTTGGAATACTCAGTTGAGACTCGTTTTCTTTAGAAATTTCCAATTCACTTACCACTTCCAGCATCGAAAGCCGGTCATGAAGTCGTTCAATTGCATCCGGCGAATCGATTACGACGGCGTTAGGATTTGTGGAAGAGAATTCAATCAGCTCTTGTTTCCATTCCTCGCCGTAGAATTTATGAACGATGAGATCGAACGGACCTTGTTCGATCAGTGGCTTGTCGGCGTCTATTTGAACGAGATCGATGCCTTTATCTTTAGCATAATTCAGCAGAGGCTGTGCTATGAAGCTCTTGACTCGCTTTTGCTCTAGAGCATAACCTATTCGCAACCTTCTCGAGTTCGGCATCGTGTCAATGGGGAGAATGAAATTTGGGATTGATTACAAATTTGAAATGAATACAAATTAGGGATGTGGCTGGGGGTTTATATAGATTGTTATAGAATTGATAATGGCTGGGGTTTATATAGATTGTTATAGAATTGATAATGGCTGGAATATAAAAGAGGGAGCATCCTTTCATATTCGGTGGTGGCGGGAAAAAAAGTAGGCTTAGGAATACGATTCCTCCTCGATTCTTAGTTATCGAATATTACGCGGATATTTCTATGTTCGGCAAATTGATTACTCCAGACAGAGCTTCCTCTTTCGTGATAGAAACATTTGTCCATTTTCATCCGTTGAATATAGATTTAAAAAAAAATTAATATTCATGAACGAAAAATTTAAATTTTAAAGAAAAAAAATTCAATTTAGTGATACGATTATAAAAAAATCAGTTCAATGATGTATGTATAAATTGGGGTTCAGTTTAATAAAGAGAAAGTGATTTAACCCGTTAGTTATATTACTTTTAATATTAAATAATAATTTTTTTTCTAATAATTTTTATAAAAGCAATACTAAGATTTTATATCCAAACTTAATCGATCAGATAAATTATTAATTATATTTTTTAATTTATTTATTTACATTCTCCTACGATCTTAAAAAATCAAATCAAATAGCGCGTAGCTCCTCTAAATCAAAGTTTACAAAAGTCAAATCAAACGATGTTAAACTAAAACTTGAGGTAGCCGAATATATCTTGTCTAACTTTATCATCCACCGCCCCTAATTCTTGAAGCAAGTTAACATGTAAATTGTAAGGGTTGAGTGGTGAAGAACAAGCAACAATATTCCTTATCGAGCCGGATCAAATAAGATTTGCAAATTAGTTTTATCAAAAATATTTTTTGTTTTAAAATTAATAAATTATCAATGTTTTGTACATGGGTCAAGTTACAGAAAATATGCTACGTAAACAAATTAGTAATCTCTCAAGTTTCATGACAAATATTATACTTAACTTCCACGGTTTAAAATTGATAGACGTGTTCTTAACTTATAAAGATATATATATAAAATCAAAAATGATCCAACGGTTAGATTTGGAGGTATTGTCCTTGCAGCAGACAACAAAATTATAGAAAAAATAAATTTTTGAATTAAATTTTTTACTTTCAATGGAGTTATTTTTCGAATTGATCTCCCCTTTCAGCTCTTTAAAGAAAAGTAGACGAAAGAATCAAAGTACCAAGTTAATATTCACCAATCAAAACCAAAAATAAAATAGGAGATGAAGAGTTGATCTTACCAAAATATCTTTATTTATTCCGAAGACTGTATCAAGCTTCCTTTTTTTTATTTTTTTTTATAAAGAGCTCCTAACAAAAAACTTTGTTTCAACGACATCAAGTTTTCTTTTTTTCTACAGTTCTATATTCTACACAATCTTATGGATTGATATATTTTATATTTAGCTCAACACAATTTTATTGCAAAACATAACAGAACTGATAAAATTATTCGTTTTCGTTTATAATGTCAACACTCAAAACATTATGTTTTGTTTTCTTCCTTATTTCGAACTATGTTTTTATGTGAACATGTATTTAGAGTGATGAATAACTAGTTGGTAAGATCAGTTTGTACATGTGTATAAAGTTACTGCGGTAGATGACAGATAAAAAGATATTTAGACTTTAGAGTTATTTATATCAAGAACTCTAGGTGGATCGGGTTTTTGGATAGGAAAATTGGACATTTTTAATTATTTTTTTCTCCAATTTTTAGACTTATAATCAAGGTTGTCCATACTGTACAACATTGATTATTTATATGCATCCAAATTATACCTAAATTACTGAATTATATGAATATTTAAGTCAAAATAAATATTATAAAAACTTTGAGAGTCAAAAAAAGAAGAAGTTAAAAATGTCCAATTTTCTTGTCAAAAAAACCCGTCTCTTTTCATGTAGTTAGGGGTTAATGCATGTGTTTTCATCTCTTTATAACGAGTTAATCTAGTGGACTATGGACCTTATAAAACTCAAAATCTCAAACTACAATTAAAAACAGAGGAAGGACAGTTAGCAGCCCACTGGCGGTGAGCAGTGGCCGAGTTGAGACTCTCGCGGCCTTATTTTTTTTTAATTTAGAAGAGAATTTAAAATCAATCAGGCAATGCAGCCCGTTGAACATTGGTCTTTGGGCCTTCCAGTTTAAGTCCGTTAAAAAGATGGGTCGACTATATATAATAGTTTAATCTTTTAACGAACTCATTCTCTTGACTTTTAATCTAAACATGCTAGTTTCTTTCGCTCCTCTTCACCCATTTTGCATCAATGCCAAAATTAATATTTTATTTGTTTTAAATTATAAAATTAATATTAATTTAAAATTTAAAATTAACATAAATTTAATTAATTTATATCAGTACAATGAATATTATAAATTATTCAAAAAATACTGCAAATTATAAAATTTATTATTCTTAAAATTTAAATAAATCATATTAATTTTGAGTTTGAAAATATTTTAAATTAATAATTTAAAAGTCAACAGTGATCTTATAATTTAGAACGGAAAGAAAAAGAGAGTATATTAATATAAATAAAGAAATAAACTAATTTCATAAATTACTTTGCTAATTTTATGAAGTCCTCATAGGTGAATCTAAGACCATATAGCACAATTATTTTATATAATAACATAGGAGTATTTGTTTATAAAAGTAAATTTTGCATAAAGAGTGAATTAAACGTAATCAATCTGTCCAAAATCTAAAGTAATGTTCTATCCGTTTTAAATTAAGGTTTCCAAGCCAAATTATATAATTTTAAAATTTAAAATTAATATAATTTTAATATAAAAAACTATATTTATTATAAATTAGTGATCAGATATTATTATTAATTATTATATTAGTTACTTTAAAAAACATAAGTTTATTTTTAATTTAAATATTTAATATTTCATGGATTGACTTAAAAAGTCATATTTATTATTTCCAAAATTCTTGTTGATTAATAGGTTTGTTTGATTGTTAGTATTTTTTGGAGTGTGCTTAAATACGTCGTATTATTTTTGATGCGTTACGATTAAATATTTTATATGTATAATAATTTTTTTTAAACAAATAAAATTATATGTTAGACTTTTAAATTAATCTACACGCTCCAAAAATTCGACCTAAAACCCTAAACCTTAGCAGCCCGTCCCAGCTTCTTCTCCCTCCTGGTGCATAATCTACTTATTCTTTGAAACTAAAAAGCTGAACTCGAGGAAGTGAAAATGGCGTCTTTAGCACTGAAGAAGAACTACCGCTGCGTTCAGTCTTTGCAGCAATTTTACAGCGGTGGACCCTACGCCGTCTCCGGTGACGGATCTTTCATCGTCTGCGCCTGCGATGACACCATTAAAATCGTCGATACTTCAAATGCATCTATCAAATCAACCATTGAAGGAGATTCGGAGCCAGTCACTGCTCTCGCTCTTAGCCCTAATAATAACTTCCTGTTCTCTTCCAGCCACAGTCGTCAAATTAGGGTTTGGGACCTCTCTTCCCTAAAATGCTTGCGCTCTTGGAAGGTATGTCAGCAAAAACAACGGAATTACCTCTTGTTTATTTGTTTCTTTATGTTTGTTTAATGGGAAGTATAGTCCCGATTAAAATTTGGTACCAAACAATATATGAGGATTATTGTTCAATCCCCAATTACTCTCCTACAAACAAACATAGACTGAATTCAATGTTTTTGAGAAATGTAAGTGATTGTCTTATTGGAATGATGCAGGGACATGAAGGTCCAGTGATGGGGATGGCTTGTGACGCCTCTGGTGGGTTGCTGGCCACAGCGGGGGCTGATAGGAAAGTAATGGTGTGGGATGTTGATGGTGGATTCTGCACACATTACTTCAAAGGTCACAAAGGGGTTGTGACTACTATTATGTTCCATCCTGACCCAAATAGGTTGCTTGTAAGTTTGGACTGAGAACCCAAAAGTTAATGATATGTATTTCTGACTAATTTTTACATCGGCCTAAATAGTATGCCTTTTAATATTTATTTTTCTTTGTATCATGGTTATGTTTTAAATCCAGTGGTATTTAAATAGAAGGTAATGGTTGGTTATATAATGTGTGTTCTGACATTTAAAGCATCAACTTTGTTAGTTTTCTAGTTGTTCTGATGCAAGGACATTAGATTGTAATTAAGTGCTTGGATTAAAGTCGGGCTAAATGTTTTAGTCCTACCTATGTAGTCATTTATGAGTGTAATGAGGCAAGTGGAATGGCAAAAAAAGATGTGAGTAGGTTGTTGAAGAGAGCTGAGATGGGTTTTGAATTTTGAAACTGATAATAAGTACATCTGAGCAAGTGAGCGTAGTTCATGCTTCTACCATTTTTTCATTTAGCAAGATACATAGCTAATTCTAATGTTAACCGTTCTCGTTCAAGAGGTCTTTAGTTGCAGCTTTGAAGCATAAAATGCAAGCATAAAAGGAGATATGTTGTGTGGTTTTGAAGAAAGCGTATGTTGTAGCCCCTTTATTATTTTTGCGTGCTTTTATGGCATTTATATCCATAAAAGATAACAATGAACTGGATATTTCCTGCTGCAGTCCACAAAAGGTTCAAGGAAACCTAAATTCGAAATGCAGAAATTTCTAGGAATTGCTTGTTCTTGATTTAAGTGAATTTTTTTTTGGGGAACAGAGTATAACTTAAGAGCTCTAGACCTGAACAATATATGAAGACCTTGAAATTTAACTTGTGCTGGTGACAAATGACCAGCTTCAAAGACTAGTAGCTTCTTAATCATTTTAGGGACTCATGTTACTTTTACTTGAAATTTCAAACTCTCAGACCATCCTCGAGACTTAAACTATATTAAAACATAGTCACAATAATAACAACCATAAAATTGAACATAAGGACATCCTAATAAGCTTTTAGTTCAACCAAAAGATTCTTCAGTTTATTCTTTAATCTAATTCTTACTTGCACTTTTTATCGACTCCGTCAATCTGGAAACCCTTTGTTTGTTGAAATGTGTTCTTTTCTTATATAATCGAACTTTATATTCATTATCAAACAGAGTTATTAATACGAGTAATATTTTTCTCTTATGCTTTTTCTTCTTATAGTCGATAAGGTGATAGAGACTTCTTTCTGGATTTATAAATGCTTCATTTAACCATAAACCCAACCATACACAGTTTCATCACTAAAAACCACAAATACTAAAGTAAAAAGCCCTAGTCCCTCCTTTGTGTGATAGTAGGAAAGCCTTAAACCCCATTTT
Organism: Hedera helix; assembly: GCA_947179155.2. NCBI lineage: Eukaryota > Viridiplantae > Streptophyta > Magnoliopsida > Apiales > Araliaceae > Hedera > Hedera helix. The sequence goes on along the minus strand of OX359265.1, from coordinate 1,142,444 downwards.
AAGGTCCACCTTGCATCATTACGCCATAGGGATCTTTGTAAGGAGTTGAAGGTCATTCTTACCCTTTTATTTTACAGGTAGTTAGGGGAAATCTATTGACAATAAGGATCTATACATTCCAGGCATACTTTGGTGTTATGAATGATATCATTTAGGTGTAGAGACCACTTAAGCATATGTGATCCTCTGCCTCTAAATATTTGTATTATTTATTGTTTAGGTGGTAATATAGTGGGTGGAAATGTGACAAATAATAATGCATCATTCAATACATTGGTTATAAGAAAGCTGTGAAATCAAGATTATCCTAGTAGTATAAGTATGTCATGGATCTTCTCTATGAACTAGGAATAGTTTGTGATTAGCCACTTATTATCCACTTAGTGAAATCACCCCCATCCCCTAATTAACATGCTTTTCTAAGTTGGGGGAATTATTGGAAGTCCTGAATACATATCATGTACTCACTTTCCATAGACAAGTGTTTGCTGAAGCAAAGTATCGTAATTGTTTGATTTGTATGGCTCTCTGATTTTTTTGGCAGTCCAAGAAATATAAATAAGTGATATATATATATATATATATATATATATATATATATATATATATATATATATATATAAACATATTTTGTTACTGTGGTTCATAGAAAGTGTTTATAATCTTGCTGCTATCTAAATTTTCAAAAGCAAACGGACAGGGACAGTGCAATTAATTCATCCTACATATGTATGAGTTTAAGCCTTAATATTTTATTATGCTTTTTACTAAGCTAAACGAGTAAGCTCATTCTAAACATGCTAGCAATTACCAGCTTGCATCTAGATATATTGGGATGTTTCTACAAATATGCATATATTACTTTGGGTTTTTATTACAATAGCCACTTGATTATTGACACAATCCTTTATAGAGGCAATTTCCATATTTTATTTTCTAAACAGAGTTTGGTCGACTATTTTGCTTGGTGTATGCAGCTTTTCTCTGGAAGTGATGATGCAACTGTACGAGTCTGGGATCTTACAAGCAAGAAATGCAGTGCAACACTGGAAAAACATGGGTCAGCCGTGACTTCCATTGCAATATCTGAAGATGGATGGACTTTGCTTACTGCTGGAAGGGATGGGATTGTATACTTGTGGGACCTTCAGCATTATGGGCTTAAGTCTAGTGTACTAGTATATGAGGCTGTTGAAGCCATTTGTGTGATAGGTTCTTTATCTCCTTTCGCTTCATGTCTGGCTTCATCTATACAACAGCGTGAGAAGAAAAGAAGTGGTCCAGGAATTTATTTTATCACTGTTGGTGAACGTGGGATTGTACGGATATGGGACTCTAATGATTCTGTATGCCGTTTTGAGCAGAAGTCTTCAGATTTTGCAGTCAGCGCAGAAGCAGAAGATATGAAAAGAGGCTTCACTTCTGCTGCTATGTTGCCCTCTGGTCAGGGGTTGCTCTCTGTCACGGCAGACCAGGAGTTTCTTTTTTATTCCCCGGCGGAATCTCCTGAAGGTTGTTTGAAATTAATCCTTAGCAAAAGGCTTGTAGGATACAACGAAGAGATAGGGGATATGAAGTTTTTGGGCGAGGATGAACAGTTTCTTGCTGTTGCAACAAGTGTTGAACAAGTACGAGTGTATGATCTTACTTCGATGTCATGTTCATATGTATTAGCAGGTCATACTGACATTGTTCTAAGCCTCGATACCTGTGTATCAACTTCTGGAAAAACACTTATTGCAACGGGAAGCAAGGACAATAATGTTAGATTATGGGAAACAGACAGCAGATGTTGTACTGGAGTTGGCATAGGTCATATGGGTGCTGTTGGAGCTGTTGCATTTTCAAAGAAATCGAGAAACTTCATTGTTAGTGGTAGTAGTGATTGTACCCTGAAGGTGTGGAGTTTTGATGGCCTCTCAAATGACGTGGAAGGAGCTTCTAAGTTGAAAGCAAAAGCAGTTGTTGCTGCCCATAGTAAGGATATAAATTCTATAGCTATTGCACCAAACGATAGTCTCGTCTGTAGTGGTTCCCAGGACCGCACCGCATGCATACTGCGGCTCCCAGATCTTGTATCTGTAGTTGTGCTTAGAGGACACAAGAGGGGGATTTGGTCAGTGGAGTTCTCTCCTGTCGATCAATGTGTTATAACGGCATCTGGGGATAAAACAATAAAGATATGGGCTATATCTGACGGTTCATGTTTGAAAACATTTGAAGGGCATACGTCGAGTGTACTTAGAGCATCATTTTTAACTCGTGGTACTCAGTTTGTTTCTTGTGGTGCTGATGGTTTGTTAAAGCTGTGGACAGTGAAAACTAATGAATGTGTCGCAACTTACGATCAACATGAGGACAAGGTTTGGGCCCTGGCTGTTGGAAAGAAAACAGAAATGCTTGCAACTGGTGGCAGTGATGCAGTTGTGAATTTGTGGCGTGACTCTACTGCATCTGATAAAGACGAAGCATTTCAGAAAGAAGTGAGGCATCCCACTCCCTTTTTAATGTTCTCGAACAAACCAACTATACCAGGAAAATTGCTACCACATAAGTATCACTACCTTCATCCCATTTTAATTGACCCTCTTATTAATTTTCCTGTGCTCCTAAGAGGTGCTGAAAACACTTTTATATTATTTTTTCAATATATATATATATATCTTATACGTATTACATTTTCAACTATATTCAAAATATATTTCACTTTCGGCACGTCTTGGAAGTTGGAATCCCTGCTGATTGAAATGGAACGGAGGAAGATATCATTTTAATTTTTACATGCAATTGGAAGTTGGAAAGAACTGGATGCAATCTTTGGGAATTTGAGCCAGTACCCCTTTTGGTTGTGTCCACGATCAATATTTGTGCAAGCTTTATAGAATGCACAAACTTTTAATACCAATAACAAATGCAAAATTACAACTACTGTTTGGATGATTTACTAGCCTATATTAATCCATGTATAAATGTTGGCAAGTTGTGCGATCATTCATAAAGTTTTATTTCTCTAGAAATATCTGGATCCAATATCTTGGCATATTTTGGCAATTAGTGTGTTACTAACCAATTACCCTCTAATAGACTTTTGTGTTTGTATAGGAGGAAGGTGTTCTGAGAGGCCAAGAGCTAGAGAATGCTGTATCTGATGCTGACTACACCAAAGCAATTCAAATTGCTTTTCAGCTTCATAGACCTCATAAACTTTTTGATTTATTTGCTCAACTTTGCAGGTAGCGTTTGTCTTCTCCCTCTTCATCCTTTTCAATTTTGTCTGCATACCAATTTATTTATGTAAGCATGAATCATATACAGAAATGGAGATACTGAATATCAGATTGAGAAAGCTCTTCGTGCTCTTGACAAAGAAGAATCCCGTCAACTTTTGGAATACGTTAGAGAATGGAATACAAAGCCAAAGCTCTGTCATATTGCGCAGTTTGTGCTTTTCCGGATTTTCAGCATCTTTCCTCCAACAGAGATTGTTGAGGTACTTGCCTAGCTGTTATATGGTATTAGTGATAGCTTAAACAGAAATTTTCATACCATCTGGTGCTCTACTTTGAGGGAGCAGAGGTGGTCCACAACATTTCATCATATATGCTATGAATTGTTAATGAATTGAGGACTACTTGTCTTAGGAACTTCTCTTGAATCATGGATTAGTGAAAGTTTGATGAATTATTTTTAGCTCTGTTACTTAATAAGAGAATTATTCCTAAAAAGATTATTATCAGATACTGGCCAGGTATCATTAGTAGTCTCATGGTTGATGCATATGATTTTGTCCTGGTCTAAATATAAGGCAAGTGATTTATATTTTGCAAAGTGTTAGGATCAAATATCTGAATTGGCTAGACAATTTTATAATTTCAAAAGAGAGTAGTTGCTAGAGCCCTTGAAGCAATTGCAAACTAAAGTTGCTGATTGTAGTACTAGCTCGTAGTCTGAAAAGGGAATATCATATTCCTGGTTTATAGTCCCTGCACACTCCTTTTGTGACACATGCACACGCAGAAATCATACAACTGTTTTCGGTCTTGCTTGTTTACTTGTAAAACTCTCCCATCCCCTCCCCTTCCCCCTTCCCTCTCCAGATGCTATTTCTTTGTTCACAAAACCTTTGAAATGTGAATCGTAGAATATATAATGTGTAGTATTTTTTCAGATAAGAGGCGTTGGAGAACTCCTTGAAGGCCTTATCCCATACTCGCAGAGGCATTTCAGTAGGATAGATAGGCTTGAAAGAAGCACCTTCCTGTTGGACTATACTCTAACAGGAATGTCTGTTATCGAACCAGAAATGAATGAAATAGAGTTGACAAGCAGTTATGTGAATCATACTAATGATGCAGAGGATGAACAATTGGGAGATGTTGCGGCAAAGGAGCAAGAGTATGATATTGTAGAGCTGAAACATAAGATCTATTCAAAGAAACGGAAGTCGCACAAATCCAGAGACATTACACACAAGAAAAGCAAGGGAGTAGCTTATGTGAATGTTTCAACTGTTTAATCGCTTGCATAACACACCGCAGGTGCTGCTTTTAATACAAACTTGTAGTATTTTTTAGTTCATTCATACATTGTTGTTAAATGTTCCATCTCAGAAGTAGGCGATTTTGTCACGTCTTCCTGGTTGAGTCCCTCTGTATTATTCGTTTTTTATTTTCCTTTTAAATTTCGTTTTTGCTGAGTCATTCTGGCTGTATAATACGACACTATAGTAGTTTCAATTTTTTTTTTTTTTACAATATATAGTCTATCATGCCTTTGGCTATTTGTTTTTGGAAACAGGAAGAAGCTGTTGCACATATCCCAGATTAATGCAATAGTTAACGAAATAGATGACATTATTAGGACCAAAAACAGAACTGGATGCACCTCTCTTTGGGTATGCAAGGAATTAAGAGACGGAGGGGTTGGAGAATTTTAATTACATATCTCAGTGATATATTGCTTGAAAAAGGATGTGGTGCACCGTGCAACAAATCACATGCAGAGGGAAGCCTGTATTGCTCAAGCTCAGCCCAATTGTTGTTGTTGCACATTTATCTATACCAGTATATGGGAAATAGAAGAAGTTAAAGAGCCGTAGTATTTTAACCGATGAAATAGAATAAATTAAAATGAAATTATATTTAATTCTTTATCGTGCGTGTGTCGGTTGTTATTTTTTTTCTTTTTGATAATTTGAGTAGAATTTTAATAATCTTTGGTTTATTGGATTTTAAGGTTTTATGTAAAGTTTTATGAGTAATTTTATCATTGAATCATACAGAACTTAGTGTTGGTGTCAGTTGCTATTTGTCATCACATAAATCATAATAAATGCTGCATTGGTCCGTCTGTCTCTTCTTTACGTTGAAATTAAAGGGGGCATTTCGTTAGCCAACAATTTATCATCCCAAATCTCTCTACATTAAATAGTTTGACAACTACTCGATTACAGAAGAAGCTCTCTTTTGTCAACTTCTATTCTATGGGAGAGTCCATTTGAACTTCTTTTTGGAGTAAATATGTGGGCCCAATTCAAGTAGCTTTCCACATTAATGGGTCCACCTGGCTTTCAATCCTCCCAGCTACGCAACCAATCAAACGGCTAGTACTAGTTGCTCATTTCCTCCCGGACTCTCTCGCTCTCTCTATATATATAGGGAGTGATCTTAGTCACTATTGGCTATAAGTCAATTTTTCGTCAATTGATCTGTATAATCACGTGTTATAATTACGGACAGTTAAAATTAAAAAAAAATGTTATTATTTGTAAGAAATTCTTGTAGGAATTTTTATATTAAAAAAAATCAGAAAATATTAGAACATTCGTTCTCTTTATAAAACTTAATTTTTTCTTTTTTCTTTCAATTAAATTTTAAAATTCAATAAAATTTTTCTTACAAATTTAAAATTTTAATTTATATATCGTTAAAAAAATCTCATTAATATTTTTTTTATTTAGCAAAATTAAAATTAAAATTAAAACTTTATAATTTAAAATACATGATTATAAACTTTGATTATAATTTTTGACATCTTAACTATATTAAAAATATCAACAATACCTCTTATTTTAAAAATCTTTTTGGGACCTTTCCAATGACTATAGATTAATATACACACATACACGTATGTCATCAAATACGTAGCTTTTTCATCTGTGAAAATTTTAAATTCAAAAACAATATAATTTATTTAAGTTTTAAAAATAATAAATATAATAATTTATAATTGATTATAATTATTATTTATATAATATACAGTAATTTTGCATTTATATTAATTTTAAAATCTACAGATTAATTCCAAAAAATAAAAATATATATTCCATTATAAAGTCAGTCAATTGTATTACATATTTTTCTTAAATAAAATTATCATTAATACTTATTTACATAGTAAACAACAAAAAAGTAGCTACATAAATTTATAATATATATTATTTTTCTTTGTAATTAATTAATTAATTTTTTATTTTTCTATTTATGAGAAGGAATACTTGCTAAAAAGGTTAACGCTGGAACAGGGTTAGACTCTTTATTAGCCCATATCTTTTTCTCTCTATTTGTGATAAAAATAAAAAAATTGCGTGTTTGCGGTTTTTATTTATAGGTCATCTTAATATGTGTCTTAAGGGTATATGTTAAGTACAAAAAATAAGATATGAGACCTATTAAATATTATTTATTTATATATTTACACTAAATTTAATACATAAAATTCATTAATATATTATTTTTTTATATATTAAATTTAATATAAATATTTAAATAAATAATATTTAATAAATTTTATCTCTTATTTTTTGTGTTCAACATAAACCCTTGCAAAAAACCTTTATTTATCTATCAAGTATCAATCAATCCTTGTGGCTAACTACCAGCTTCCCAACTATCTCCCTAACACGCCAATCTTTCAATGCTCTCTCTCACACATACACACATCTTAATAGTACGGAGTAATAAATTTTAACACGCTTAGCCAGTTACAGTACTATATAGTTTCCCACCATTCCTTCTCTCCTAAACTCTCTCTGTCTATTTGTGCTCTCTCTCTAAACCTCTGGCTAAATTAACCAAAGAAAATGGCACCTGCAGCAGCAGCTATGTTAAATGGGTCATCATCTTCCACCTCCTCCTGTTCCAGCTCCAAAAGAGTATGCGTAATGGATGCATCGGCCCGCCTTGGCTTCGCCCTGATTCACCGTCTTCTTAAAAGAGGCTACACTGTTCACGCCGCCCTCCAAAACCATGGTTGGTATTTATTTAATTCCTCTTCCAGATATACAATCCGCCCCATTATTACTAAATCAGTGTGTATTATTTTCTTGATTTGGGTTTGTTTAAAAAAGCAAGGAATAACCAATTTCATCGGACTTTATATTTTACCTTATTCTCATCGGGGACCGTTGAACGAACCAATTGCTTGATAGTCTAAAAATGGTTGAACAATTATTGCTACGACTACTAAACTCTTCATTCATTCTTAATTTAAAATTCCATTATTATTGCCATTTAGCTAAAAAGTATTTCTCGAATTTCTACAATTGGACTTTTCAGCTGAATTACGGAGTTTTGAAGGACTATCTGTTGGTGACAGCAAGAGATTAAAAGTGTTTCAGTCGGACCCACTGGATTATCACAGTATAATGGATGCACTGAAGGGATGTTGTGGCTTATTTTACTCCTTTGATCCCCCCTCTGATCACCCCATTTATGATGTATGCTCCCAAAATTTCCCCCCCTTATGTTTTTTCCTGCATTTCATTCATTCTGTAAATTAATATCTATCTACCTCTGAATCAACCTTTATATAAGAGACATAAATTACAGTGGTTCTGGAAAATTTATAGAAATAGATGGACATACCCTAGAAATATCGATTCTCATTAAGGGAATTGATATTTTCACCAGGGAAATTGATATTTCCGCAAAGTGGGGTTCACTTTCATTTGAGTAGAGTTTGCGGAAATATCAATTTTCCTTGTGAAAATATCGATTCTCATTAAATAAATGCTTGTTGAAACTTGAAAGTTTTCTATCTTTATTTATCTGTTTAACTTTTAATCACATGGTTGATTGTTTATTTTCTTTTTGACCCTAGCCTAATAGAAACATCTTAATTCCCATGTTTAATGCCCTGCGTCAGACAAATAACTAAATAAGTGTACTGTTATATAATTCTTCAGCCATTTAATTCCTAAATTACAAGATATATCAAGAGTTTGAGGAACAAACAGAGTTTATTTTACATACGCCAGAAAAAAAAGAATTTTTTTTTGCTGGTTTGAGTATTTGGAATGCATTTGAGATTTGGTCAACAGCTGTGAATTAGGTTTTCCATTAATAGTGGATGCATTTAAGATTTGGTGAACAGCTAAATTGGGTTTTAGCATTAACAGTGGGTGCATTTGGTACAGGAGCTTATGGCAGAAATAGAAGTAATGGCTGCACACAATGTATTGGAAGCGTGTGCACAAACAGAAACCATGGACAAGGTGGTGTTCACATCCTCAACCACAGCTGTCATTTGGAGGGACCAAGGTGATGCGATGCCATCTGACGTTGATGAAAGAAATTGGAGCGACATAAGCTTTTGTAAAAAATTCAAGGTGATTTTCTGTTCTAATTACCACTTTCTCTATATCACTAGTACATATCAAAATAGAACTGAAGATAAATAATGCAGTATAAATTTCTAAACCAACAAATTATGTTGCAAGTACATGTTAATAATGGTTATTCAAATGAACATGTGGGAGTTAACAAAATTATACTTGAAATTTTTGAATGGGACAGTTATGGCATGGACTGTCAAAGACACTAGCGGAGAAGACTGCTTGGGCACTAGCCATGGACAGGGGGGTAAACATGGTGTCCATAAACGGAGGGCTGCTAATGGGTCCGGACCTCACCATTTCGCATCCCTACTTGAAAGGAGCAGCTGAAATGTACAAAGATGGAGTCTTTGTTACGGTGGACCTCAGGTTCTTGGTGGACGCCCACATTTGTGTCTTTGAGGACATCTCATCCTACGGAAGATATATATGCTTCAACCATGTAATCAACTGCAACAATGATGCAGTTAAGCTCGCCCAGACGCTAGTACCATCGGACGCATCTACATTGTCAAAGGGGTTAGTTATTTCGAAAAAGAATTATATTGCGACAAATACATCTCAGACTTTTCTTCCGAGTTATAAATACTCAAAAAAGAATTATATTAATTTACAAACGATGTATTTGTGTTTGCTTGCAACAAGTGATGTTTTTGTCACAACTACGAAACTAAATTAAAGGGTATTTATGTTTAAAGCAATTTATATATGGTTCTTTTGGTTGTGTGCAGAATGGATGAGAACAGAGTGTACCAACAAAGAATAAGCAACAAGAAGCTAAGCAAAATGATGGTGGATTTTGACATCAGAGCTCAAGTTGAATGATGATCTGTGTAGTCGGCAACCGTCCCAAATTTGATACGTGTGTGTATGTATAGATATATATATATTATTTTATATATATACACGTATACACATGGAAACAAGATGATGTGCAATGTATACAGGTGGTGATTAGATATTTTAAGGCTATATAATTCAAAGTTTGAGGAGCAATCAATGTGTAAACAATGGATCAGGCTCCTAGCTCCCACTTTTGTATTTAGTGGTTGACCAAGCAAATGCATGTATGAAATGTTGTTTATATATTCTCTGTTGACTCTTTTGGTAGGCATCCATCAATCAACTTTTAGTCGCTCACAATTTTCCAACGCATATTACAAAAATATCAATTGTAGTTGTCGACCAAGTGCAGGTTCTCTCCGGACTATATGTAATAAATAATATATTATATATAAATACCCCAGGCAACTGGTGGGTGTAGTTGTCACAGGGACAAGAATTCAGAGGTATATCAACATGAAAATTGTTTAAATAATAGCGTTGGGGATGTGGATGTGGATGTCGATGTGGTCACTCCTTCGAAACCTATTTATAGAGCTCTACGCACACGGTCATTATCATGGAAAATGTGTGGTGGTATTTTAGTGGAAGGTGATGTTAAACTTGATGGTAAGGATTAACCAATTATTGTAGATGAATTAATAACTCCCTTCTGATCATATTTATTATAACACTATAGCTCCAAGTACCGTATATATATAGGGAGTCTTTAAGTTCTATTATTTTCATTCGAAACTCTGATGGGTTAAACAGGAGGAGAAGTGAAGTAACTTATTGTCAACTAATGCAACAAAACTGTATTTTAATATTGACTATGTACTTGTCTCATTGGCTGTTGGAATGGTTACACCATTCATTCGGCGCCGGAACAGACGCAAGTTGCAAAAAAAGAGCCTAAAAAACAACTGTAGGAGTTAGGGGTGAGCAAAAAACTAGATTGTTCTTGAAATCGTATTAAAAATTGTATAAATCGTATCAATTAAAATCGCACCAACAGTTTTGACGTATGTGGCAGTTTTAGGTTATTGAAAAACTGCAAATACGGTTTGGATTTGGTTTCTGAGCAAAATCGTATCTAAGAAATCGCACTGCATCATGCACTGTCAAATGAAGCATATCAAGAAGTACAAATATTTGTAATTATTCCAAATTATAATTATCTCTATTTAGAATTTTCATATGTAAGGATAAATCATTATTCATGTTTTTGAGTTCTATTTTGCTTTTGTTTAGACAAAATATTATAAGTAAAATTGTGTATTATCAAAGTGGTATTTAATATTGTGTGATTTTAAATTATTAATTTAAATTGCATAAAATTTAATTATTTCAATTAGTTTTGGAACCGAAACCGCACCAAACGAAACCGTACCACACGATTCAAAACCGCACCACACCAATCACAAGCGGTTTCATGTGTGGTTTTGAATTTGTCAAACCGCACCTAAGCGGTTTCATTTGCGATTTGGGTTTCAAACCGTACCATGCTCACCCCTAGTGGTAGTTCATCAAAACAAGAACAAGGGTGCCGAAGAAAATTTTACTCCAATTTTAGACTCTGAACAAAAGAAAACTTTAACACATTGCCAATGAGTTGGACCTTGACGACCAAGCAAAATTGAATCTTTCTCACACGAATAGTAGACGAGTCTCATGCTCATTATAGAAGACAACTTGTGAATATGTCAAATTTAACTTACGACAATATCAATTTCCTACAAAAATACTCCTGATGATCCACAAAAAAGTCGTATATTGGCTTTTCAAAATGAAATTGTGAAAGTTTAAGTTTTAAAATTGTTGTGACATTATGCAAGCGTCAAACAAAAAATTTCTATTATTACTACTTTTAGAAGAATTTATGTCTATTTAACACCCCAATTCCACACCGTAACATGAAGGGATACTTGGATATATAATATGAATTTAAGTTGCTATCATTAATACCTTCGATATTGACATTTTATTAATATTTTAGGTGAACTTATGATAGGTTAAAATAACTTAAAAAGATATTATTAAAATAATGTATTGAAACTTATTTTAATTTGAACTCAAGATTTGACCTGAATTTTTAAACTCTATGTAATCACTATACTATAAGTCTGTTGCAAATCCATAGGGCCATATGTGCATATGTATATACAACCAAGCAACATAATGAATGAATATTGATATAACATAATTGAACCTGGTCGAACTAGTTGCAGCCTTGCAGGACGGTAGTTAAAATAAATAAAGATACTAGTATAATTTACTTTTCAGGCCTTAGGCTTTTTTATGTGTAGGTAGTCATGCACAACAGGTCGGCCTGGCCCGGGTCTACCAAGCCTTGCCCTTGGCAGTTGATTAGGTCGGGTCGGGCCTTTGACTTTTGGCCTACAGGTCATGTCAGGCCGGGTTTGGTGCTTGAAAAGGGGGCCTACTTAGGCTTGTATGCCAGGCTAGGCCTTGGGTCAGGTCAAACTAGGATAGGCCGGTCCGATTCGATCAATTCAAATTTTTTTTAGTAATTTTAAATATTATAAAAACACTGATTAAAATTTTAAACTTAATTGATGTATTAATTAAAAGTAATGTATTACAATTTACAAGTTACAAATTACAATAATGAAAAAAAAAATTATACAGTTTTAAAGATATTGTATCATTTTATACTATCGTTAATAAAAAATAAAAATAAAAAGTATGAAAAGTATTTTCTTCTTTATTATTATTATTTTACAAATGACTTTCTAGTTTTTACGCTAAGTGTTTATTAAAATGAAGATGCAATGAAATGTCTGTAAAAAAGTGTAGTTTGCTAGCAAGGTAAGAAAAATCTTTATATATTACACTATCCAATGTGTTTTCATGAATTTCTTTATTCATATATAAACAAAAATGCATGAATAAACGTATTGAGATACGCCAATTTTACTTAGTTTATTGAATGAGTTGTCATAAAGAAAAAAAATTCGTCTACAGTGAGAGAATTAAAGTAACAAATAAAAAAAATTGGCAGGCCAGGCCGAACTTGTTGGCAGGCTAGGCCGGATCTAAGCCCAAAAAATACGGCCTGTTTGTGGCGTCCAGGCCGGACTGAGTCGGATCAGGTCAGGTCTTGACCAAGCCGGGCCAGAGGCCGTAAGTCATTTGTGCACAATTATGTGTAAGTGAGGAAATCGTCGCTTTATTAGGATTTTGAATTGGATGACTAGAAAAATTTATAAGGAGTATGGAAATGATCGAGGGTCTATACAGGGGAGAAAAATGGGTAGACAATCATCAAGACAACACGTGACAGAACTCTAGAAAGTCTTCTTATTTGTCTTATGTGTTTTAGGGTATGAAGAGAATTAAAAGTTATTTTATCTTAAATGAGGGGACTATTTATAAAGATGGCATGTTTGGTAAGTGGTCACATGTCTGGCATATGACTGGGTCAGGTACCTGCCATTTGACCTCCGATCAGATACCATAATTGCCCCTTGTTGCCAAAAGTGATGCCTATGTTGTTTTTTCCTTCTAATCGTCAATTCAAATCCCTCAATCATTTTTCATACAAAGTTATCTCCCTAAATCTCTTGCCTAGAAATTTACAAAGGCCCCTTTAATCTTCGATTCTAATTATTGTCTAGTTGACCAAATTTTGCTTTTTCTTTTGTTCCATCTTCATTAACATGCCCTGATCCAAAAACTTATCAATAAAGATCCTTGACAGAAGCCTCGACGAAATCCTAGGGTGGTTAAACCTGCCCAAAGGGACTGGCCGAACCCTAGGGGGCCACACTGTAGACACCCAAATTTTGCACTTTCTCTACTAACCCTGGCAGGAGGGCAAAATCGTCATTTGACCCGACATGCGGAAAGAAAGGTGGACCCCAGCACAAAGCCACCCCAGCGATTTATGGTTAAAACCGCCACAACGGACAACGAGCATCCGGTCACTTGAGGCAAGGCGAACAGTTGATCCAGAAAAGCCTGAGCTGACCACAAAAGACGACTAATGGCCACTCCGCTTACGATGTTCGGGGGTCTCGCTCCCCGGTGAGTGAGCGGCTGCCCAGCTCGCCGGTGAGCTGGCGGGGGTGGAAAGGGGGCAGCGCCCCCTGGAAGCCAGGCACAATTGTCAAATTCTATATCAAGTCGCAGCCCGCCGAACTAGCCTCCTAGAACAATATGACACGTTTCCCAGGGATTTCCGGATTGCAAAAATACAGCCTTCCAAAACAATACAGCAAAAATTGGCGATTTAAGACCGCGTGACACGGAAATCGAGAAAAGGAAGCCAGACAGCCGCAGATGCATCTGCGGCCAACGACTTTTGGGGCTTCGCGTGGCTCGAGGGCGGCACACGGCAGCCGAGGCGGCGGCTCAGACGGCCACAACAGGCAGCCGCAGATGTATCTGCGGATACATCGCCATTTTCGTCCGAGAGAAAAAAAGAGAGAAAATTTTGAAGGTTTTTAGAGAGAGAAAATGGCGGAATAGAGAGAGAAACCTTCGGGTTTGGTAGAAAATGTGAGGATTCTTCCTCATTTGTTCAATCTTTACATTATATTGTATCCTATTTCGATTTTCAAGCATTCAAGCTTGTCTTTCCTCATTTGAAATGTGAAGAAATCTAAGTTTCTAGCATTTGTGGTTTTATATAGTTAGATCTAGTTCTCATTTCATTTTATTGTTTAAGTTATTATAGATCTAATTTTTGTGCATTTGTTGGGTGGATCTACTGTTAGATCCGAAGATATTTGGTGCATTGCTATTTAATATAGTTTGATTTTGTATATGTTGAAGTTAGATCCGATGTAGTCGATATATGTTTGGATCTATGGATTATGGATGGTTAGAGAGGATTTGTTGTTGATAGAATCTCCTCCTAACTTCCCGATGATATCCTTTTAGTTTGTTTTATAGTTTTAACGCATGTAGCGATGGCGATGCATTTGTATTGTAAATATGTAATTTTCGGGGCTTAAAGCGATGTCGGATTGAAAATCGGGTTTAAGGCCCCGTAATAATGAAATGTGCGATTGTGGGCGTTTGGGGTTATTCGGATGGCTTACATGCCCGTGAATAGCCGCAACGTTATTTTGATGCTTGGTTTTCCCTTTTGACACGAGAAAACGATTTTGGAATGAAATGATAAAGATTTTTATAAAATCAAGCAAATTAGGATATTAGATCCACGAGGATTAAAATTAAGAGTTTTGGCGAACTTAAATCTATGTTTGGCAAAAAGGCTTCATTTGGTTCCAAAAGGTCATAAAAAACGATTTCGCAAATAAATAAATGTTTTCATTAAACTTTGTGCATAGGGTGAAAGAGTTCTAGAAGTTGCCTTCATTTTGTTCATTTTATTATTAGAGGGCAATGTATAGTCTCGATACCTATTTGACAAAAGTTTACAAATTGTTTTATGAAAACGACACCTAATAAAAAAAAACCCATCGCTTTCGAAATTAAAATCAATCTTTATTGTAAAAAATGAAGTCTTGTCAATTGGGTCAAAGGATGTCTAAAACGCTTTCCAGATAAACACATTTGCCATATAGAATCAAAGCAACTTTTATACAAAACGCACCACAAACGTTCATTTAGGCATACACGCACACACACGCGCGCACACACATTTTAGGATTTAAAAGGATAGGAAAACATCGAGATTGCGGTAACCGTGTTTCACGGAAGTCGGGGGGTGCCTAACACCTTCCCCTCGCTTAAGCAAGCCCCCGAACTCTATGAATCTCGGTTTGCGGACCAATTAACTCGGAGTCACATATGAGCCATTACGATTACGAAAACAAAATTCGGATGAGTTGGTACATCCATTTCAAAATATACCAACTGGCGACTCTGGTCAATTGGCTCATTACAAAATCGATCTTTCAAAACCCGTCGACATTCAAGCCGACCCTTTTCAAAATCACCTTTAATTCAAAAGGCTAAAATTGGAAAGGGAGATTTTAATAATAAAAAACGAGACGACGAAAATCCCGGCGTCGACACACACTCTATGTTCGTGCCCTCTTCAATTCTCCTTGTTCTCTCTTACGTATTTCGTCGTTTCCTCATCCTTTTGTCATGATTGTTGACCCTTTGAATAGTTTTCCATGTCACGAAGGATTTGAGGAAAATCATTTATAAATCTTTATGCATTCTTCATCTCTTCTCTTAACTTCAATCACTTCGTTTTGTCGTTGAGCCAACCAAAGTCCAATCGATGACCATTTTGAAGCTCACAGTGGAGTGTAACCCTTGGGGGGGGGGGGGGGAACCCTCGGGGACACCCTCAAGTCTCTCTTCTTTTGTTCAACTTTTTTGATCTCGTTCTCATTCATTCGGTAACTTAACTCGTTTTAAGAAAGAATTATCCATCAGAACAATTTTGAAGAGTTGAACCCCCAGGTGAGATATTGTTTAACTTTAGATCCGTTCTACTTTCCCTGGTTCGTACAGTATTGTTACTACTTCCTAATAAAATCAGTAATTTGACCAGGAATTCAATAATTCAGTAATCTAGCATAAGGCTGGCCAGGAACTATTTTCCTTGTTTAAATAAAATTTATTGTGCCAAATTCTACTTCATCAACATTTATGTTTGAATAAACAGCACCTATTAGAGATAATATTTTTTTTAAATTGTAATAATAGAATCATCCTACATAAAAAAAATTCAGATATATTATCTTATATAAAATTATGATAATTTCTTTTTAATAAAATTGATAGAACCAAAAAACTAAAATTCTTTTAGAAGTTCATTTTTCTATTAGAGATGATAATAATAAAAAAAATCCTAACGGGTTGAGGTTACTTTTGAATTTATTTTAAATTTTTAAATAACGGTTTTGTAATAAATAATATTTTTCAAATAACTTACAATATCTATTATTGTAATAAAATTGTATTGTTTTTTTACCAACTGAGCCAGAGATGCAAGCGTAACGTGTGGGATGTCTCTCTCTTTGATGGCAAATATTTGATGGCGGCAAAACTAAGTATGAGACTTGCACGACTTAACATAACTTAAACTGCTTTCAAATTAACTAGTTTACGGAAAATTATGTCATGTTTCAAGAGCATAGAATAACACCTCCTAATTTATGTATGTTGCAGTATCATACTTATAAAATTTTAATTAAATAAATTCAAATGTAGAGTTTAATATTTCACGAACTAACTAGGATTAAAGCCAAATAAAGTACATTTACAATTCATAATTGAGATAAACTCGCGTGCATTTTTAAATTTTAATACTCCATTTATTTTAAATTTTAAGATTAATATCAAATATTTTTAAATTCAAAATTAAGATGTATTCATTTAGTTTATGTCGATTTTATTATAAATATCTTAAACTATTTTGTTTTAAAAATAAAAAAAAATTATTAGTTATAAAATTTATTATTTTAAAAACTTAAATGAATTAGTTAATTTTAAATTTAAAAATATAATTTTTGATTCATATAATTGATCTGAAACACCACTTAACGTATTTTAAAACTACTAAATAATTTTCCAGTAGAGCTCTTTGATTTATTGTATACCGTGACGCGATATTTACGCATTAGCTATAACACTGCACGACTTGTAACAACAAGCCTTTTATTGATAACGTAATTAAAGTTGATGCCAACCGCCTGATGTCTTCCGAAGCCCATGAGCAAGTCTGCCTGCTTGCTCCTAGCACTGTAACAGGGCTTCCAAGATTCAAACTCCAGTCTCCGGTTGTAAGCAGCCGAGGAAAATATACACCAAAACTATGTTTGTTTATAAGGATTATAATCTTGAGATTATAATCTATGTATGATATTATAATTAATGAAATTATAATCTCAAGATTATCAATCCTAAGATTAAATAGTTTTTGAGATTATAACCCCGGGTCGAATATGATATTAAATAATCCTCCGTATTAAATTATTTTATAATCTCTGTGCTAATAGTTCCAAGTCTAAATTTAAAAACAAACAAGACACCTGAAATTAATCGGCTTATCTCAAATGTAATTCTTATCAATAAACATAATTTTGAAATTATAATTTATGTATTAGGATTATAATCTCTACAAACAAACGCGGCCCAAATGTATAATAAAGAACATGCCGGCTGTTGTCTCAAAGTTGTCCGTTAGTATCATAGGATAGATTGCTGCTTTTCCTTCCTAGACAAAATCTCTCTATCATTCAATCAATCTGTTAAAAATGTTGCCCAAAACTATCAATAGAATTCCAAAACCATAAACACTACATACAAACATCATTCACTACTTTATTTGGTTTATTTTCACTTCTTGTATGCTCGATTCAATATTCAATGCCCTTTGCAATGTGTATCAAGGAGCAGCTCCTCAAAAATGTAGGATAAACACATGTTGCCATCAAGAAACAGAGTAGTGTTAACAAATCCGTAACATCTGTTATTTTATGCCATTACGCGCACTTGCCCTCTTTGAGAACACAAGGCTTGTATACACGTGAGGCTGCTTTAACGACCAAACAATGTAAGGTTATAGTAATTCTATTATGATTCTCGAAAAGGAAAAATCTTGATGGTGGTTCAAGGAAGAGATGGATTGTAGAGAGTTCTACGGTATACGATAAAAAAAAATAACCTCCATTTGAAGCAATCAGGTTCAATAAAACACCACCAAACATTAAAACCTTCCAAGACTCTTTGCTGCAAGAGAATATACAGAAATAGGTGATGGTCCATCCATGTCAAGTAGATGAAAGCAGGTTAAAATACATTGTTTAGTGCTCCCACTCCCTTCCATGAGCTTTTAGATGATAAGAAATGAAAACAGGGAAAGGGAAAAAATATTTTTTTTAAATCTCCAGCACACACACGATATTCCCAACTGGGAATCGCATATAAAAGTAATAACAAAAAATTATAAAGTTGAGACGAGTCTCGCTAAATTTCTCCCCTGTTCTGAAAATAAGAATTGGTAAGCATGGAAGTAGAACACATTTAGGAACATAATAGAACCCGAAATACCTCACTACTAGCCTGACAAAAATATCTGGAGTTTTACTTCTGGTTGCTAGTGCCCTTCTTTTTCAGTAAGCTTCCAAACTTGTGGATTAAAGGCTTTTTCTTCTTTTGACTTTGTTCCGTTGTTGGTGAGCTGCCACCATCCTCTAGGTTTTCTGTCAAAGACAATCCATTTATCTGATCAAAGCTATCATTACCCTCAGCTTTTGAGTCCAGTTCCTCGACAGATTCCTTCACTGGCTCTCTCTCAGGAGAGAAGTCTTTATCTTCAATCTTGCAGCTTTCCCACATCTTAAATTCAACTTCTACTGAATCATCTTCTTCCTTTTCGTTGTTCCCATTCTCTTTGGGCTTTCCATTCAAATCCTCAACCTCTGTACCAGTTTCAATGGATACATCAAGCAACACATTACTCCCCTCCAGGGGAATTTCTTTTACATGCTCTTTAAAAGGTGGAGATGGCAGCTCGAATTTGGAATTTTCTTCTTTTCCACCACCATTTTGTTCGGAGAATTCTACCACCTTAGGGAGCATATCATAATCTTTTTCACTGTCTGTAAGCTCGCCATTTTCCTCAGCTCGGTTTCTGGTCATAGCTTCTTCTAGCAATTTCGACAACTCCTCAACCTTCTTTAGAGAAGCAAAATCTTTATTTCGAAGCTCCTCGTTCTCTTGAAAAATACTTTGCAGTTCATTTTCTTTGTCCAGTAAACTCTCTTTCAATCTCACGCTCTCAGCTTTTGCTTTCCCAAGAACTTCCTTCAGATAATTCACCTCTGATTCAGCTTCCTTAAGGGTACTCTTCAGCTGAGCTTCTTCCTCCTTCGCGGCACAAGCTTCTTCCTCTGCTTCTCTAAGTGAACTAACCAACCTGCTCAATTCTTTTGTCATCGAAGAGTTCTCTTGTTCAGATTTATTAACACAATCCATCAAATGAATCTCTTTTTGCTCCCACTCAGCCTTGGAATTCTGGTGATCATGCTTAGATTGTTCAACCAGATTAGTGAGAATATCAATCTCACGTTTTGCATCGTCAAGCATGCCCTCATATTTCTCGTTAGATGTTGTCAAAACCAGTTTCAGATTTTCTATTTGTGTTTCTAGATTTTCATGCTCATCTTGACTAGATAATAGCTTTTCTTTGGCTTCTCTTGCTTCAGAAGAAACTTCATGTAATGCTGAAGCTAAGCTTTCCATTGCTTTCTTACTTTTCTCCGCTTCAGCTCTTGAAGTTTCCAACTCATTTATGAGTTTGTTTTTCTCTTCTAACAGGGTCTGAACATTGGCAGCAGCAAGTTTCTCATTGTTCAATGCCTGGGTCTTCTCCTCCTTCACGGTATCAAGCTCAGACTTTAGAGATCCAACCTTTCTTAACATTGCAGAAGCTTCTTCCCTGGCCATATTTAGACTACGCTCTGATTCCTCAAGATTGCCTCTCTGTGATCCAACTGACATTTCCAATAACCCCACCTTTTCTTTAAGAGAAGCAATTTCTGATTCTGTATCATGCAATAAATTGTTGCTTCCCTCTAGTTGTTTCATGACAGATTCCAAAGATTCTGATGCAGATCTTTCCAACCGATTTGCTTCCTCAGCCTGAACCTCTAATTCTTCAACTTTTCTTTGCCACTCTGCCACAAGACTGTGTGCATAAGATTCAGCCATTTTTGAGGCCTCCAGCTCAACATTAAGTTTCTCTAGAGAAGTTTCATTTTCCGCTAGCTTCTCATCAAGGTCTTTTGCTTTCTCAAGTTCTTGTTTCAATGTATCTACCTCTGATTTGAGCCCCAACACCATTTTTCTGTTCTTGTTAGCCTCTGATTCATAACATTTTGCTTTCTCAAGATCTTGTTTCAGTATCTCTGCCTCTGATTTAAGCTCCGTCACCATTTTGCTGTTCTCGTTAGCCTCTGTTTCATAATCTTTTGCTTTCTCAAGTTCTTGTTTCAATGTCTTTATCTCAGAATTGAGCTCCAAGACCATTTTTTTATTATCATTAGCCTCTGTTTCAATCCTGGAATCTAGCACGGCCTTCAACTGGACCAACTCAGCTGACATAATCTCCACCTTCTCCGCATGAATCTCAGCAATCTTAGTTGCATCATCAGCATGACTAAGGGCCTGATTCTTTACATCAGATGTCATGGCTAATTCTTGCCTCACCTTTTTGAGTTCCTGAGTGGCAGAGAGAAGGGCAGAAACATCCAAAGCATGCTGGTTCCTCACAGCTTCAAGCTCCTTCGGCCACACTTCTTCCTTCTTCTGACTCGCTTCAATGCCTGCCTGATCCATCTCGACAGCACGCAACTTCTCGATCTCAGAGTCCTCTTTGGCTCGCTTTTGAGCGACCAAAGCCTCCATGAGTTTCCCATTAGCTTCCCCTGCTAACCTCTGTGCTTCTTTAAGTTCATCAATTGCTTGCACTTTCTCTTTCTCAACCTCCACTAACTTCTCCTTTGCCTTCTTACATTCTTCCTGAACAAGGTTTAGTTGGGCCTGCAACTCCGATCCCTTCAAAACCCAGGTTGGTTGTTTCTGAAAATCCATCAAAAAGGTGCAATGCCAATCAAAATCACATTCGTTTAACAAGATTTAACAGGACCATTACACTTGCAAGTAGCTCCTTTTGACATGGATCTAAAACCTTATATAAAGACTATTTTCAGTCTAAAGCAATCTTAGAGAATCTTGTACTTCAAAACATAATAATCCACCAATAGCACAAAAAGAAATTGCATTTCCTAGTTGATATCAATAGCATCCAGTAAAACTTAACAATGTATTCATTTAGAAAACTAAAGGGCACGGCTGAAACTTACATCAGGTGTGGTACTGATCTTTGGGGACTGGCGATCT
Organism: Hedera helix; assembly: GCA_947179155.2. Classification (NCBI taxonomy): domain Eukaryota; kingdom Viridiplantae; phylum Streptophyta; class Magnoliopsida; order Apiales; family Araliaceae; genus Hedera; species Hedera helix. The sequence continues at coordinate 1,121,149 of OX359265.1, read as the reverse complement.
ACCGCAGGCTTTGAAGTAACAGATCTTGGGGAACGATCTACCGATAGGCGTGAAGCTTGCAGGGGAGAGGGCGAATCAATGTCGGATTTAGTCACTCGCTGGATCAGTTTACCAGCAACTCCAGGAGTTGCTGGTGATGTTTTATTGTTGGGAGTTCCTGGTGAAGCATTGTTGTTGGGAGTTTCGGATAAAGTGGATTTGTTCAAATTCAGTCTGTCAAGATTGAATCACAAAGTAGAACTCTATTTCAAACTTTGAATCAAACAATGGAAGATCTATAGACACAACCCATGTAATTAAAGCATAAAATGCAAACAAATAAAGATGAATCTAGGCAAACGATAGTAACTTTAGCATGAATATAGAGCAACTAAGAAGTAAAACCTCAAATTACGAGGATCAAGATTTACCAAAAAAAAGATGATCAATCAAAACCATTATGTAAAAAAAGCCAGAAAAACACGTGCAGAGCACAAAAAGATGAAAACTTGATATGAATTCAAAAAAAGATCAGACCCAGAAAACAGAAAAAAGGTGGGGGAAAACACCCAAATGAAGAAGAACCAACATAAGACTTACTTGGATTTGGAAGCCATGGTGGTGGCGGAGATGATTGATAAAGAGAGAAGTATGTGTGGAAAGAAGTGTGGAATAACCGATTAATGCTGTAAAATTGTTGGCATTGCATAAAATAAGTAATGGGGTTTTTTGCAGATTATATATATATATATATATATATATATATATATATATATCTACAGGCAGCCAGAGAATCAAGAACATAGCAGAGAGAGAATGAAGAAGAGGAAAGAACTTACAGCACAAAATCATTTGGGATGTTTGCTGTGGTAGCCACCCTACTCTTTTTTAGTCGTTCTTCTTCACTCTGGCACACACAGATAATCCGTCAATCTCTCTCTCATCCTTTTTCTTTTATTAGGATAATTAATTTAATTTATTATCTTCATACTGTTGTCTTCTAATTTTTGAATCTGTCTTTATATAGTAACTTGTTAACTTGTTGTTAATAAAATTTAAATTCTTAATTTTTATATTAATAAAAATAAATTACATCAATATCAATAAATTAAGTGGTCGTCAAGTCTCTATCATCACTTTAGTAGCAGGTGCAACCGTGCAATTACAAAGATGGTGAAAATGTACCAAACTACCCCTGCTCCCTCTCTGCCCTGTCAGGGGGCCTTTTGTAACTTTTTCAGAAACAATGAGAAGTTGTTTGAATTGAAATCTGAAATGCTCTCTTTCCTTTTCTTTTCTTTCCCCCTCCCCCTTTTTTTTAAGAGTTTTTTTAACATGTGACTTAAAAATATATATTAAATATAAAAAATAAAAAATAAGATCTATTAAATATTATTTATTTATATATTTATATTAAATTTAATATATAAAAAAATAATATATTAATAAATTTCATATATTGAATTCAGTACAAATATATAAATAAATAATTAATGAGTCTCGTCTTTTTTTTTTATATTTAAAATTTATTCTTAAAGCACATGTTAAAATAACTTTTTTTTTAATAGCAAAAACATAAAAATGGGAAGCTCATTAGTCATTGTTGTTTCATCTTCCTTCCATATATTTGGACTTTTTTCTATTGTTATGAAATAGTCGAAGAATGGAGTAGAAATATATTAACCTTACAAATCAAAAAGTTCAAAAGGAAAAAGTAGAAAAAGAACTTATTCTATTAGCATAAACAACCTTTATAACGCGTACAAGGCACGATTAGCATATAAAATAGTATTTTATGTTCAGTATTTTTTATTATTAAAATTTTAAATATCCAATTGATTTAATAAGTAGGTTAAATTGTATACAAAGATTTTACAAGCATATGAAAATATATGAATAGAGATTGATAATTTCTTAAAACTTTAACTCCTACGATAACAACAAAATTTTGGGCAACGTGTTGAAAAACAATAATGGAATATTGTTAATGTAGATGATCAGAATGATAATGAAAATGCTCAAAAAGCTCAAATGCAGCAGCAGAAAAACGTGTAGCATCAGCAGCTTACTTAGTACTCTTGGAGTTCAAGAATAAAATTGTAATTGTACATTAATTAGCTAAGGATATTATAGTACTTTCCATTATAGTTAGTTATTATCAGATATATAGTGTAATAATCTCTTGTATTGGGATTAAGAAAGCAGTTAACACTTCTCTGTTATTCATCTTCATTTTCTGTTTTTCCTGTTTCGTGTGCTTTCTCCATTGAAGTATTCTTACATGGTATCAGAGCTAGGTGATCAAAACTCGATCACGAGATACTTCAAATCTGGAGATTGATTCTCTCTCTCTATCAGATTTAATGTTTTTTTTTTTTTCCATTCAGCACTTCAAAGAATTTTTGGTTATTATAACTCAAGAATAGAACCGAAAACCCTATATCTATTTCATCGTAAACTTCATTAAAGATGGTTCACACCAGATCATTTGTTGTTGTTGTTGATCCTAATTCAACAATTCGTCCTACTAATAATATCAGTACAGCTAATTCAATATCAGATATCAGTCACATTGATGCTCTTCATCCTTATTACTTGCATCTATCTGATCATCCTGGATTGTTGCTGGTTAATCAACAACTGACTGAGAAAAATTACAGTCAATGGAGTCGTGCTATGACAATTGCACTTACTGCAAAATTTAAGATAGGAATGGTTGATGGCACATATGGTAAACCAGATTCAAATTCTGTTTTGCTTCCATATTGGGAAAGATGCAACAGTATGGTGATTTCCTGGTTATTAAATTCTGTTTCATCTGAAATCAGTAACAGTATTGTGTATCTTTCTACTGCAAAACAGATATGGGATGATCTTGCCACGAGATTTACACAAAGTCATATTCCTAGAGTTTACCAGGTCAGAAAAGATTTAGTATCATTAACTCAAGGAAATCAAACTTTGTCTGTGTACTATACAAAATTTAGAGCACTGTTGGATGAATTGGAGAATCTTTCCTTAATTCCTAAATGCACCTGTGATTGTATCTGTGGTAATGTTATTTTACAAGCCAAAAGTGACAATATTACAAAAGTGTCACAGTTCCTCATAGGATTAAATCCCCAATTTGCTGTTGTGAGAAGCCAGATTTTACTAATGTCAAATTTACCTTCTTTAAATGAAGCCTATTCACTGTTATTGCAAGAAGAAGAACAGAAACAGTGTGCAATACTGCATCATGAAAGTGTTAAAGGAGATTTTGTTGATTCTGCTGTCTTGTTGGCTAAGAAATTTGGGAATTCTAAATCAAAATCAAAATTGGTTTGTGATTACTGCAAGGACACAGGACATACTAGAGACAAATGTTTTGTGTTAAATGGTTATCCTCCATGGTTCAAAGGTCCTAAAGTTCAGGTCCCTGTTGGTTCTAATCAAAAATTGTTTACTGAGAAGCAGAATTCTGGTCACTATAAAGGAAAATATATACCTCAGGCTGCACAGGTTTCTTATCCTGAACCTTTACAGTACTCATCTGTTAATTTTGGTCCTCAGTTTACTGGTGCAGGATCATATTCTGGTATTGAAACAGCATTTGGAGGATTCTCTGGTGGATATCCTTCTCACATTTCTCCAGCTCAATATAATCAAATCATGGATATTCTTCATGCATCACATCATTCTCAGCCTCATGGTTATGTCACTCAGCAAACACCAACTACTACTTCTCAGTCTCATAGTTCTGCAACTCAGTCAGCCTCTACTTCTCATGTTGCTGCTGTGACCAACATAACTCCTACTCTTCATCTTTCAGGTAGTACATTAACAACTACTACTTGTTTGTCTGGCATTCAACTTAACAGTAATGATTGGATCATAGATACTGGAGCCACTGACCACATAACTCCTTTCTTAACTTTGCTTCATAATCCTATCACAGTTTCTTCAGCTATTCTTTTACCTAATGGAATTACCTCTGCCATAACACACATTGGTACAATTAAATTGTCTTCTAACATTGTTCTATACAATGTACTATGTGTTCCTCAATTTCAATTTAATCTCTTGTTTGTTAGTAAATTTACTAAGGACACTAATTCAATGATATTGTTCTCTTCTCAAAAATGTTTTATGCAGGACCCTTCCTTGAAGAAGATGATAGAGATTGGTAATCTTCAAGGAGGGTTATATAAGCTGGATGTTTCATCCTCTGAGCTGCATATTTCCTCTTCTGTTGCACATCTTGCTTCACAATTACCTATCTCAACTAATAATGTTCCATATCAGTCATTTGAGCTGTGGCATGCAAGAATGGGACATGCACCACTTAATGCTCTTAGAGCTTTACCTTTTCATATTGCTTGTAATAAATCTACTTCATGTGAAGTATGTCCTCTTGCTAAGCAAACAAGAAAATCTTTTCCTTTAAGTGTTACAATTTCTCCTCATGTTTTTGATCTTATTCATTGTGACATATGGGGTCCATATAAAATCAAAACTCATGGTGGTTGTTCTTATTTTTTAACTATTGTGGATGATTGTTCTAGGTGTACTTGGGTATTTCTATTTCAGTACAAAGATCAAGTTCCACAATTGATCAAAAATTTCATTGCATATGTACAAACTCAGTTTCATTCTACTGTGAAGCAAATAAGATCAGACAATGGTTCTGAATTTCTTAAAACTTCTTTGACTGACTATTTTAAAGCTCATGGTATCACTCAACAAACTAGTTGTGTTGATACACCTCAACAAAATGGTATTGTTGAGAGAAAACATAGGCATCTTCTTGAAATAGCAAGAGCTTTAAGATTTCAGTCCAATTGTTCCAATTCATGTTTGGGGAGATTGTATTCTTACTGCTACATACTTAATTAATAGACTTCCCAGCTCTATATTACATGGCAAAACCCCTTTTGAAGTCTTGTTTGGCTCACTTCCTTCATATTCTCATCTTAGAGTCTTTGGATGCTTGTGTTTTGTCTCTACACTATCCAATGGCAGAGATAAATTTCAACCAAGAGCCACAAAATGTGTATTTCTAGGATATCCAACAGGTCAAAAAGGTTACAGGGTGTGTGATCTAACCACTAGAAAATGTTATGTTAGCAGAGATGTAATTTTTCATGAAACTATCTTTCCATTTGCAAATATTTCTGCTGTCAATTCAGATCTTCAGGTTACTTCTTCTGATGATTCTCCTCTAATAGTTTGTCCCACTCTTCCTACAGAAATTTCTTTTACTACTTCATCACCTTTTCCTACTGATTCACAGCATATTACATCTATACCTCTTCACACTAATCGACCTGCCAGAGTGAAAAATGTTCCTATCAAATTTACTGATTATGTAGGCTTGCCTTTTTCCAGCAACATAGTTTCAGCATCATCTGATCATCATTCTTTAACCAATTATCTCTCTTATGATCACATTACTCCCTCTTATAACCAGTATATTGTTGCAACTGCATTAATTCCTGAACCAAAGTCCTACAAGCAGGCTTGTCAAGATGAAAATTGGTGTAATGCCATGATAGCTGAAATTAATGCTTTAGAAGCTAACAACACATGGATTGTCACTCCTTTACCTCATAATAAGAAAGTTGTGGGTTGCAAGTGGATCTATAGAGTAAAATACACCTCTGAAGGTCTTGTGGATAGATATAAAGCTAGACTTGTAGCTAAAGGCTTCACACAAACTGCTGGATTGGACTATTTTGAAACATTTGCTCCTGTAGCTAAAATGACTACTGTTAGAGTTCTTCTTGCTGTTTCAGCTATTAATAATTGGCATCTTGGTCAAATGGATGTTACAAATGCCTTTCTTCATGGTGACCTTCATGAAGAGGTTTATATGGACTTTCCACCTGGTTTTGCTCATGCTTCCTCTTCCTCCAACACACCTTTGGTTTGTAAACTACAAAAGTCCTTATATGGATTGAAACAAGCTCCTCGACAGTGGTTTGCTAAATTTTCTAGTGCACTTTTGCAATATGGTTTTTCTCAGTCTTATAATGACTCATCATTATTTCTGCTGCATGATAGTACAGGTTTTCTGGCTTTATTAGTCTATGTGGATGATATCATTATTGCTGGACCTAATCTTGATCTTATTGCTGCTGTTAAGTCCTATCTCAATTCACATTTTAAGATCAAAGATCTAGGTAAGCTGAAATTCTTTCTGGGCTTGGAGATTGCTAGGTCTGCTGCTGGTATTGTTCTTAATCAGAGAAAATATGCCTTGGATATTGTTAAGGATTGTGGTCTTACTGTAAGACCCCGAATTTTATGAAATACAAAATTTAATTTTTCTTCATATAGATATTTTTTTTAAACAGTAAGTGGTTAAATCGATAAAGTTAAAAGTTAAGGATGTTATGTGCAAATTTTATTTTGTCGGACAATATTCGCTTTGTCGGGGAATATTCGTTTGGTCGGGGAATATTCGTGCCGTACGACGGCGCCGAAATAATAAATTATTGGTGGACCCCACAACGGAATATTTGTCGGATATAGAAAACGACAGAAGTAACCTTTTTAAATAAAAATAGTCAACGGAACTGTTAAAATACCGGTGATAAAAGAATAGTAGCATACGGTAGTTTATGGTATTTTCTGTAGCACACGGTACTCTACAGTAACACACGGTATTGCATAGTGTCTCATATTATTGGTCTGATAATTGACACCGTAACTGTTACGCATCATTTCATCGATAATTGTCACTGCATAATATTTTATATTATCAATTCAATAATTGTTGTTACACAGTATTTTGCATTATTGATTTAATAATTGTCATTACACTGTATTTTATATCATTGAGTCAATAATTGTTGTTGCACTGTTTTTAAAATTATTGAACCTAATAATTGTCACAGTAACATATGCACAGTAATTCACATTATTGAATCAATAATTGTCATTACACAGTAACGTATGCTTTATTTTACATTATTGTTATCTCTATTATGATGTTATTTAAACAGTTGTATTTCATTAATTTATTGACTTGATATCTAAGAGCTAACTATACTGTATTTATAACAATTAGTCATAATAATTGAATTGATAAAGTTATTTGTTTATAATATAAAGTTAGGTGATTATTAGGTGATATGAAATGAATGGTGTAGATTAAAGTGTGAATTATTGTTGAATAATTGAATTGATTTGTTTATAATATAAAGTTAGGTGATTATTAGGTGATATGAAATGAATGGTGTAGATTAAAGTGTGAATTATTGTTGAATAATTAAATTGATTTGTTTATAATATAAAGTTAGGTGATTATTAGGTGATATGAAATGAATGGTGTAGATTAAAGATAATATAATATTTGAAATGGATGGTGTAGATTAAAAGATGATTTTTAAATGAATGGTTTAGATTAAATGAATGATAAGATTTTTGGCTATAAATAGAAGTCTTAACTTAAGGATTTTTCATAAACTTCCTTACTTGTTCTTTCTTTCTCTCTCTAAATACTTCTTGTGAAAGTTCTCTCTAAGTGTGCTTAAGTCATCTTGAGTATTTGTGAAGATCTATAAGTATACGTGTACTGTTCAAGTTAATCAACCTCATTTAAATCAATATCCAGTCACGTGTTACGGTAAGGGATACCATCTTTTTCATCTTCCATTATTCAAACGTACTATGGTAAGGGATTATCATTATTTGATTCTCGATAATAATATTGTTTCTTCCTTACTCATAAGACGTGCATTTTATTTCCATGTATTAAATTGTGGGAATAACCTTACGGAGCGGATTGCCGCCTGTTGGTGAATAACCTTTCGTATTCATTCATTATTAATCTCTGAGAATAACCTTACGGAGCGGATTGCCGCCTGTTTGGTGAATAACTCTTTGTACTCAAATTCTATTAAATTGTGGGAATAACCTTACGGAGCGGATTGCCGCCTGTTGGTGAATAACCTTTCGTATTCATTCATTATTAATCTCTGAGAATAACCTTACGGAGCGGATTGCCGCCTGTTTGGTGAATAACTATTTGTACTCAAATTCTATTAAATTGTGGGAATAACCTTACGGAGCGGATTGCCGCCTGTTGGTGAATAACCCTTTGTATTAATTTCCTTCACCTTTTGTTAATCAAACCTGCTACGGTAAGGGATATTATTTTCTTTCATACTCCTAAATCGAAATTTATTATGGAACTATTGCTTCTATAATTCCTGAAAATATTATATGTTCCATAATAGTTGAACTTCATTATTTCAACTGAACCTTCCTATTTACGTGAACCTTTCTATTGAATTGTAACCGTTATTCTGAACTGTGGATCTTGAATTTCACTCCACATCATGTTGACAATTTGGACATTATTTGAATCTGTACAAAGTAAACTTCCGATACTTATTGTTATCCTATTTCTTCTGTTCATCATTTACATCATTCTAATCATCCAAAAAATCAAGCTGTTGTGAATATCTGTGGCCGGGGGCACAGATGTGATATATTTGTTGAACAGATGATAGGTTAAAGGCGATATAATAGGTTAAAGGCGATACATCTGTTCGGTGTCTTTTATGGCACGTGGTGAATGTTCTCTTTGGCCCGTAGTGCAAAGATGAACTGTTGTTTGGTATGATTATGACCAAAGGCTGAATCTGGTATAATCATGACCGTTGGTGCTATATTGAATATCTTTGGCCCGTAGTACAAAGATGAACTGTTGATGTGCATGATTATGATCAGGAACTGTGAATTTGTATTATCTTGACTAATGATATTTCAGATGATAAAAGTTGATGATGTTTTTCCTAAAAAGAGAACCGAGTGGACATTATAGTCTGCATTATTCTTCTAATAGATTACTCATTCCGCTGCTATTATTGATCTGAACGTTGTTTAAGAATTTAACTGCAGTTTTTGATATAAACCTTGTAGTCTATTGTATTCTATCAAGAACTCAACTGTTGAAGACTAATGATAATTTATTCGTCATTATCTTAGTCATGATATTCTTTACTGGGCTATTTGAGCTCACCCTTTCTTTTGTTCCATTGTTTTTCAACAGGAGATGAAAACATAACAGGGTCTAGCCGGGGAATGGAGTGAGGGTCCGAGGAATAGTTATCATAGTCTTCACGTTTTGTAAAATAGTGTAGCAATAATAGTGAAGACTTAGTTGTGTATTATTATACACTGTATTGTTGTACGTTGTGCTTTGTTGTAATAATTTTGTTGTAGTCTTTTGACGACTCAAGTTTGGGCTGTGTGGGCTCAGATTTGGGGGCGTCACAGTTGGCATCAGAGCTTAGGGATATGGTCTTTAATGGAGATCTGGGGTAGAACTAGGAGGGGAGAGACGAATAGAATCAGTCACTAGTGTGTCCTACCTAAAATAGATTTTATTATCTAATGAGTCGATTTGAATGTAGGAACATGAAGTGATGAGTCAGTTTATTTGAACTAACATTTATTTTGTGACCACAGTTAAGTATGGCATCTGAAAATCAAGAGGTTAACTATGGAATACCCGAAGCAAATGTAGCCGAGAATCAAGAGGCCCCAAACAATCCTCCTGCCAACTCAGGAAATAATGTTCCTGATAACATGATGAACGATGGATTCTTTAGGAATTTCATGCAGTTCATACAGAATCAAGGAAGAGGAAATCCAGTCAATAATAACGGTAGAAACGCTGGCAATTTGAGGATGGTCACTGTTAAGCAATTTAAAGAATTAGGACCACCTGAATTCCACGGGAAGCCTGACCCACTCAAAGCGGAGGCATGGCTGAAGCAGACGACAAAAATACTTGATGTCTTACAATGCGCTGATGATCAGAAAGTGCCATTTGCCACTTTTATGTTACGAGGTGAGGCAGACCATTGGTGGGAAGCGGTAAAACGTATTCAACCTTCAGCACTCGAAATGTCTTGGACAGAATTCGAAGAACTGTTTAACGAGAAGTACTTCCCAGAAAGCATCCGCCATATGAAGGAAGTGGAATTCATTAAGCTGGAGCAGGGAAACATGACAGTCTCCCAATATGAAGCTAAGTTTGCCGAGTTATCTCGCTTTGCCACCCATCTTGTGGATGACGAAGCACGAATGAGTCGGATGTTCCTAAGAGGTTTGAGATTCAAAATTCGTCAACAACTTAGCTCTCATAAATTTAGTTTGTATTCAGATGTTGTGGATAGGGCTCAAAGGGTGGAGCAAACAGATGAAACATTGCAGCCAAGAGTTAATGATCAGCATAGAGAAAGGAGTGACAACAACCACAGGAACGAGAACCATCGAGGAGGTAACCAACACTTCGGTGGTAATTCCACACCAAATAACAGAAGAGGAGAATCTAGTGGGAACAATTTCAAAAGAAAGAGATTCCATAATAATTATGGAAGGGCACCAGCACCAGTACCAACACCAGCACCGACCCCAGTTTCAAGGGGAGAAGATCGACCACCAGTGAGATGCTATAGGTGTGGTCAGGAAGGTCACATCAGCCCAAACTGTACACTGCAGTCCAAAAAGTGCTACAGTTGTGGGAAAGAGGGTCATCTTGCGCGGTTTTGTCCTGCCACAAAATCAAGTCCAGCTGCAATGATGATACCAAAAGCTAGCGCGGATAAGGGAAAATCTGTAGATCAAGGGAGAGCTTTTGTTGTGACATCCCAAATGGCGCGAAACTCGAACGAGGTGATAACCGGTAAGCTATTCATAAAATCTCGTGAAGTCTACGCTTTGTTAGATACTGGCTCTATCCACTCTTTTATCTCACCTATATGTACTCAACGTTTAAATTTGACTATTGAAAACTTAAATCTTGTCTTATCAGTTGAAACCTCATTGGGAGAAATACCTATTACATTTACTATCTATAAATCTTGCCTAGTTCAAATCAACAACCTCACATTACCTGTTGACCTTATTTCTTTGGAGATGCGTGAATTTGATGTGATTTTAGGAATTGATTGGTTGACTACCCATCATGCTAAAATTGATTGTTTTCATAAGATTATTAGTTTTCATATTCCTAATCAACTTGTCATGCAAATTCAAACAACTAAACCATTGAAATCTATAACTGTTATTTCTAGCCATAAAGCCATTCGTTTATTGAAAAACGGATGTCAAGCCTTTTTAGCTCATGTCACTGATTTGAACAAAAATACATCAAACTTGAATGATATTCCCATTGTTAATGAGCTTCCTGACGTTTTTCCTGAAGAACTTCCTGGCTTACCCTCAAACCGTGAAATTGAATTTTATATTGATCTTGAACCCGGTACCTAGCCCATTTCCAAAGCCCCATACCGAATGGCTCCCATAGAATGCCAAGAGTTAAAAGTTTAATTATTAGATATTGGTATCATTCGTTCTAGTACAAAACTTATATCGAGCGAGGAATGCGAGAAGAGTTTCCAATAACTCAAGAGGAGACTTGTTTCAGCTCCTGTTCTGACCATACCATCGGGATCGGGAGAATTCGTCATATTTAGCGATGCTTCAGACAAAGGTCTAGGCTGTGTCCTTATGCAACATGGAAAGGTGAGAAAAATTATGAGAAAAATTACCCTACTCATGATCTAGAGTTGGCAGCAGTCGTTTTCGCGTTGAAAATTTGGAGACACTATTTGTACGGAGAAAAAGTGGATATCTATACGGAGCATAAAAGTTTCAAGTATTTCTTCACCTAGAAGGAACTCAACATGCGACAATGACGTTGGCTTGAGCTGTTGAAGGATTATGACCACACAATTCAGTATCACCCGGGAAAGGCGAACGTTGTAGCTGACGCTTTGAGCAGAAAATCTTATGCAAGTACAAGTGCACTGCTGACAACACAAAAGTGTATTTTGTACGACTTGCAAAAGATGGAGATAGAGCTAAAGACACCAGGGACCCACTCGAAGATTGCTCACGTGCGAGTAGAACCAACTTTAATCGATAAAATTAAAGCTGCTCAAGCTACCGATCCGGAACTGATAAACATGATAAAGAAAGTACAAGAAGGTGTCATTCCCGAAGCAAGAATCAACGAGAAAGGAATACTTCGAGTCAACTCTCGACTCTGTGTTCCTAACGATCCTGAATTAAAGCATAAAATCATGATGGAGGCACACAACACGCCGTTTGCAATCCACCCAGGAGGTACCAAGATGTATCGAGATCTTCGACATACATTTTGGTGGAACAATATGAAAAGAGAGATTGCGGAGTTTATCTCAAGGTGCCTAACTTGTCAACGTGTCAAGGCAGAACATCAAGTTCCTAAAGGTCCATTACAATCACTTGAAGTTCCCGAATGGAAGTGGGAACACATCAATATGGATTTCGTGACAAGTCTTCCAAAAGTTTCTCAAGGCTTAGATGTAATTTGGGTGATCGTAGATAGATTGACCAAATCTGCTCATTTCTTGCCTATACGAGAAAACTTTTCACTTGAACGTCTTGCCGGTATGTACATAAATGAGATCGTGAGATTGCATGGCATGCCAGTTTCCATAGTTTCTGATCGAGATCCTAGATTCACTTCACGCTTTTGGATCAGTCTACAAAAAGCTATGGGCACTGAACTACGTTTTAGTTCTGCATACCATCCTCAAACGGACGGACAATCGGAAAGGACGATCCAGACCCTCGAAGATCTTTTGAGACTTTGTGTATTAGACTTCAAAGGAAGTTGGGATAAGTACTTGCCGTTGGTGGAATTTTCTTACAACAACAGTTACCAAGCAAGCATAGGCATGGCTCCATTCGAGGCTTTGTATGGAAGGAAGTGTCGCTCTCCAATATGTTGGAATGAGGTAGGAGAAGCAAAATTGTTGGGACCCGAGTTGGTACGCTTGACGACCGAAAAGATCCAAATGATCCGACAACGAATACAGACCGCACAAGAACGACAAAAGAGTTATGCTGATCTTCATCGGAGAGACGAAAGTTTCAACGTCGGAGATCATGTATTCTTACGTGTTTCTCCATGGAAAGGGGTTACGAGATTCAGAAAGAGAGGAAAGCTCAACCCTCGATTTATTGACCCATTTGAAATCCTCGATCGAATAGGAACCGTAGCCTACAGACTAACCCTACCACCAAGTATGTCTCGCATCCATAACGTTTTTCACATATCTATGTTACGTAAATATGTGAAGGACCCAAACCACGTCATTGAGTTAGAACCAGACGTTATAGCAGAGGATTTAACATACGAGGATGTACCTGTTAAGATCCTGGATAAGAAGGAGCAGATCCTACGCTCAAAGGTTATACCTCAAGTTAAGGTTTTATGGAGGAACCAAGATACTGAGGAAATGACCTGGGAGCTAGAATCTGAGATGAAATCTAAGTATCCTTACCTCTTCGATATGTCAGGTACGTCAATTTCGGGGACGAAATTTCATAAGGAGGGGAGGTTGTAAGACCCCGAATTTTATGAAATACAAAATTTAATTTTTCTTCATATAGATATTTTTTTTAAACAGTAAGTGGTTAAATCGATAAAGTTAAAAGTTAAGGATGTTATGTGCAAATTTTATTTTGTCGGACAATATTCGCTTTGTCGGGGAATATTAGTTTGGTCGGGGAATATTCGTGCCGTACGACGGCGCCGAAATAATAAATTATTGGTGGACCCCACAACGGAATATTTGTCGGATATAGAAAACGACAGAAGTAACCTTTTTAAATAAAAATAGTCAACGGAACTGTTAAAATACCGGTGATAAAAGAATAGTAGCATACGGTAGTTTATGGTATTTTCTGTAGCACACGGTACTCTACAGTAACACACGGTATTGCATAGTGTCTCATATTATTGGTCTGATAATTGACACCGTAACTGTTACGCATCATTTCATCGATAATTGTCACTGCATAATATTTTATATTATCAATTCAATAATTGTTGTTACACAGTATTTTGCATTATTGATTTAATAATTGTCATTACACTGTATTTTATATCATTGAGTCAATAATTGTTGTTGCACTGTTTTTAAAATTATTGAACCTAATAATTGTCACAGTAACATATGCACAGTAATTCACATTATTGAATCAATAATTGTCATTACACAGTAACGTATGCTTTATTTTACATTATTGTTATCTCCATTATGATGTTATTTAAACAGTTGTATTTCATTAATTTATTGACTTGATATCTAAGAGCTAACTATACTGTATTTATAACAATTAGTCATAATAATTGAATTGATAAAGTTATTTGTTTATAATATAAAGTTAGGTGATTATTAGGTGATATGAAATGAATGGTGTAGATTAAAGTGTGAATTATTGTTGAATAATTGAATTGATTTGTTTATAATATAAAGTTAGGTGATTATTAGGTGATATGAAATGAATGGTGTAGATTAAAGTGTGAATTATTGTTGAATAATTAAATTGATTTGTTTATAATATAAAGTTAGGTGATTATTAGGTGATATGAAATGAATGGTGTAGATTAAAGATAATATAATATTTGAAATGGATGGTGTAGATTAAAAGATGATTTTTAAACGAATGGTTTAGATTAAATGAATGATAAGATTTTTGGCTATAAATAGAAGCCTTAACTTAAGGATTTTTCATAAACTTCCTTACTTGTTCTTTCTTTCTCTCTCTAAATACTTCTTGTGAAAGTTCTCTCTAAGTGTGCTTAAGTCATCTTGAGTATTTGTGAAGATCTATAAGTATACGTGTACTGTTCAAGTTAATCAACCTCATTTAAATCAATATCCAGTCACGTGTTACGGTAAGGGATACCATCTTTTTCATCTTCCATTATTCAAACGTACTATGGTAAGGGATTATCATTATTTGATTCTCGATAATAATATTGTTTCTTCCTTACTCATAAGACGTGCATTTTATTTCCATGTATTAAATTGTGGGAATAACCTTACGGAGCGGATTGCCGCCTGTTGGTGAATAACCTTTCGTATTCATTCATTATTAATCTCTGAGAATAACCTTACGGAGCGGATTGCCGCCTGTTTGGTGAATAACTCTTTGTACTCAAATTCTATTAAATTGTGGGAATAACCTTACGGAGCGGATTGCCGCCTGTTGGTGAATAACCTTTCGTATTCATTCATTATTAATCTCTGAGAATAACCTTACGGAGCGGATTGCCGCCTGTTGGTGAATAACCCTTTGTATTAATTTCCTTCACCTTTTGTTAATCAAACCTGCTACGGTAAGGGATATTATTTTCTTTCATACTCCTAAATCGAAATTTATTATGGAACTATTGCTTCTATAATTCCTGAAAATATTATATGTTCCATAATAGTTGAACTTCATTATTTCAACTGAACCTTCCTATTTACGTGAACCTTTCTATTGAATTGTAACCGTTATTCTGAACTGTGGATCTTGAATTTCACTCCACATCATGTTGACAATTTGGACATTATTTGAATCTGTACAAAGTAAACTTCCGATACTTATTGTTATCCTATTTCTTCTGTTCATCATTTACATCATTCTAATCATCCAAAAAATCAAGCTGTTGTGAATATCTGTGGCCGGGGGCACAGATGTGATATATTTGTTGAACAGATGATAGGTTAAAGGCGATATAATAGGTTAAAGGCGATACATCTGTTCGGTGTCTTTTATGGCACGTGGTGAATGTTCTCTTTGGCCCGTAGTGCAAAGATGAACTGTTGTTTGGTATGATTATGACCAAAGGCTGAATCTGGTATAATCATGACCGTTGGTGCTATATTGAATATCTTTGGCCCGTAGTACAAAGATGAACTGTTGATGTGCATGATTATGATCAGGAACTGTGAATTTGTATTATCTTGACTAATGATATTTCAGATGATAAAAGTTGATGATGTTTTCCTAAAAAGAGAACCGAGTGGACATTATAGTCTGCATTATTCTTCTAATAGATTACTCATTCCGCTGCTATTATTGATCTGAACGTTGTTTAAGAATTTAACTGCAGTTTTTGATATAAACCTTGTAGTCTATTGTATTCTATCAAGAACTCAACTGTTGAAGACTAATGATAATTTATTCGTCATTATCTTAGTCATGATATTCTTTACTGGGCTATTTGAGCTCACCCTTTCTTTTGTTCCATTGTTTTTCAACAGGAGATGAAAACATAACAGGGTCTAGCCGGGGAATGGAGTGAGGGTCCGAGGAATAGTTATCATAGTCTTCACGTTTTGTAAAATAGTGTGGCAATAATAGTGAAGACTTAGTTGTGTATTATTATACACTGTATTGTTGTACGTTGTGCTTTGTTGTAATAATTTTGTTGTAGTCTTTTGACGACTCAAGTTTGGGCTG
The DNA here is from genome assembly GCA_947179155.2 of Hedera helix. Classification (NCBI taxonomy): domain Eukaryota; kingdom Viridiplantae; phylum Streptophyta; class Magnoliopsida; order Apiales; family Araliaceae; genus Hedera; species Hedera helix. The sequence goes on along the minus strand of OX359265.1, from coordinate 1,104,883 downwards.
TGTGGGCTCAGATTTGGGGGCGTCACACTTACTGCTGCTAAATGTTCCAAAGTTCCTATGGAACAAAATCATACTCTTCTCGCAGCTGATAGTTCTGACTTTTCTAATCCTTCTCAGTACAGAAGGTTGGTGGGCAGATTAATCTACCTCACCATAACTCGTCCAGATATTTGTTATAGTGTTCACATTCTTAGTCAATTTTTGGTTCAGCCAAAACAAGCTCATATGTCTGCTGCTCTAAAACTTGTTAGATATCTCAAAGGCTCTCCAGGTCAAGGAATATTTCTTTCTAGTTCTAGTTCTTTACAGCTGAGAGCTTATTCTGATGCAGATTGGGGAGCATGCCGATTAACTAGAAGATCTTTGACTGGTTATTGTATAATGCTTGGTAACAGTCTTATTTCTTGGAAATGCAAACGTCAATCTACTGTCTCAAGGTCTTTAACAGAAGCTGAATATAGAGCTATGGCTATTACCTGTTGTGAAGTCAGCTGGCTAGTTTCTCTTTTCAAAGATTTTGGTTTTTCTAAGCTAACTCCTGTCACTTTGTTTTGTGACAATCAATCTGCCCTCTACATAGCTTCTAACTCTGTTTTTCATGAACGAACCAAACATATTGACATTAATTGTCATTTTGTTAGAGAGAAACTAGTTCAATGATTGATTAAGACTGCTCATCTGCTTACTTGTTCTCAACCAGCAGATCTCTTCACTAAAGCACTGAGTCATGATATTTTGCTATGTTTTCTTCACAAGTTGGGCTGCTGTAACTTATTTCAGCCTTCCAACTTGAGGGGGGATGTTAATGTAGATGATCAGAATGATAATGAAAATGCTCAAAAAGCTCAAATGCAGCAGCAGAAAAACGTGTAGCATCAGCAGCTTACTTAGTACTCTTGGAGTTCAAGGATAAAATTGTAATTGTACATTAATTAGCTAAGGATATTATAGTACTTTCCATTATAGTTAGTTATTATCAGATATATAGTGTAATAATCTCTTGTATTGGGATTAAGAAAGCAGTTAACACTTCTCTGTTATTCATCTTCATTTTCTGTTTTTCCTGTTTCGTGTGCTTTCTCCATTGAAGTATTCTTACAAATATATTTTAAATCTCATTTCATCAAACACTTGGAATGCACTGCACCACCAATTAAGTAAAAAATACTTGAAAATTAAACTTCTCAAAATCATTTCACAAATTGTGAATCCTCAAAGTTGTTATACATAAAAAGAAAATAAAACTAAAAGGCAGCTAAATCCTCAAAATAAAATTCACAAATTGTGAATGCTCAAAGTTGTAAAAAAATATGAAAAGATATGATTCTTGTACTCTGGTATTTTCGAACGATATGCTTTTGGTGGCCAAAAAAATCCACAAAATTTCTATTTTTTTGACTCGATTCACTAATATATTTGGCTTAGTCTTCTTCAAAACAATTAAAGAATCAATTAAAAATTCAACAAAGAACTCAAAATAACCACTAATTCAACATAAATCAAGGAAGTTAAAGTGAATGCAAAAAAGAAAGATCTCACCTAAAGACATCAACAATAACAAAGGATCGCATTTTACTCTCGTATTCATAAATTTCAAATGACTGTTTTAAAGGCGGATCATATAATCGAACCTCTTAGATTCGCCACCAAAAGCACATCATATATAAAAAAATATGCTTCCTCTAATTGGAAGAGTATATGAGAATAATGAGAAAAGCAAGATAATATATGAAGATAGAGGACTAAAAAAGAAAGAGGAAAGGAAGCGAAAAGAGAAAGAAACAGAAAAACTCAATTGTAACTCAAATAACTTCTCCAGTTACTCATTTCTTTTTATTATATAAGTCATTTTAGACATAATCATATATATTAAAAAATCTCATTAATATTAATGTTAGGTAATTAATGTTAATATGAAATTTCATTACTACCCATGTACTAAGTAATTACCCATCCTTCTCTCTCTCAATTACTTCATCTTGAAGGGTAAAACAGAAAATAATTAAAAAATTTCTCTTACATATATGTAAAACGTTTTATATTATGGAGAAAAAAATATATTCTAAAATGACCTATATAACAGGAATAAAAGAGTAATTTTAATTAATCAAAAGTCGACTCAAATTGAAATAGTCTTACGACTTTTTATATATTAGTATTGATTAGCCATTAATCCATACGAGACACGATTTTGGTGGGTATGTAAAATTAATATAGTTTTAATTTTATGTCATATTACCGTTTATTATTTAAGTATGATAATTAGATATATCAATTTTTATTTCATAATGTGTGCATATTTATAATACTTATAATATATACTAATCGTAATTGACACTACTCTATATAATAATTTTTGTCAGAGAAAATTTATTACAACCCTAACAAATTTACCAAACTAACTATTATCTATATTTTGCCTTTTTATATATTAGTATACATATATTTAGACTTAGGTGTTGTCCTTATTATTGGATATCCCTAACTCTCTAATCTTAGAATTACTCTCAAAATTAGAAATATATTTATTTATATTCATTTCAAAATAAAAAAAAATATTTTTTTTTTAAAATCATAAAATGATATAAAAATTATAACATGTCATTACTTTTATTTATTATTAACTAAGAACAATCATACTATTACTACTACTACTTTTTTTAATTGATGTTAGATATAAATTTAAAAAAGTTGTCTTAAATTTATCACTTTTAAATATATTTTAAATTTCAAAATAAAAAAAATATATATATATATAGAATTTACCAAAAGAAAAAGTCGTGGGGTTCTGTTTTCACTACAGCCGCCTTTGTCCTAACTTTTTTATTTTAATTACTTAATTTGGACTTCCTTTAGAAAATTACTGTTTTCTTTTTCTTTTCTATTTTTTGCAAAAATATCAAGATAATTAGGCATCCTTTCTAGAAGAAAAAAAAAAGAAAAAGGTGGCTAGTTTCCTAAATTATCTCCCAAGACTTATTAAATCTGAAAGAATAAGTATAAGTGCACTACATAGAACACTACGTAGAACACAACAAGATGATCTCAACTATTGAAAGATGGCATCTGACACGGAAATTCGTATCAGGTCTCACTTTTTAATGGTTAAGATGTATGTAGTATTTGGTATAGTATTTGATTGTAGTGTATGTAAAGTTATCCAATCTGAAATCCGTCGATGCCTGACAGATTCTCCACTCTGACACAAAATAATTAAATACTATATTTATTTATATTATTAAAAAATATAATATAATATAAAAATATATATTATGTTTTATTTTTTAATAATATAAATAAATTTAATATTTAATATTTAATATAATATGTGCAAACTTGTCCCGTCAGTATTTATCAGTTCTGCGTTAAAAATAGATTTGTTTAAGCGAATTACCAATTTGTTCTTTAACCTATAAACGATGTTAAAATTTATTTGGTACATAAGATGTTAAGAACTTGTCAATGTGATTGATTACCTGTCCAATTTCTGTAATAATGAATGAATTCTTGGAAGCGGGAGAGGATGAAGATTTGTTAACTGTAAAAAAAGAATTGTTGGGATGAAAATTATTGAGCCTTGTATTATAATTTTGAGTCTTGGGATATTTCATATAAGAATTGGGTTGGGCGGTTTTTATTTATCTTGACAGGCTTAGTCAGTAGTAGTCTCTTCAAATGTTCCTTAATAGACTGCTTGGGGTGAGTGGATGAAAATGTTATTTTTCCACTCATAAGAGAATGATGGGACGTCTGGCGATGCATAGATGATTATATACAAACAATCTCTCAAATTACGAAAGGTAAGACTTTTCTATATGCAAAGAGAGAGAATTAATCGCCTGTACTTATCATCACATCAGAGCATTCCTGGACGGCCCAAGCCACGACTGTTCTGTGAGATGTTAACGGTTTGTTAAGTGTTTAGGTGTAAGACCCCGAATTTTATGAAATACAAAATTTAATTTTTCTTCATATATATATTTTTTTGAAACAGTAAGTGGTTAAATTAACAAAATTGAAAGTTAAGGATGTTATGTGCAAATTTTATTTTTGTCGGACAATATTCGCTTTGTCGGGGAATATTCGTGCCGTACAACGGCGCCGAAATAATAAATTATTGGTGGACCCCACAACGGAATATTTGTCGGATATAGAAAACGACAGAAGTAACCTTTTTAAATAAAAATAGTCAACGGAACTGTTAAAATACCGGTGATAAAAGAATAGTAGCATACGGTAGTTTATGGTATTTTCTGTAGCACACGGTACTCTACAGTAACACACGGTATTGCATAGTGTCTCATATTATTGGTCTGATAATTGACACCGTAACTGTTACGCATCATTTCATCGATAATTGTCACTGCATAATATTTTATATTATCAATTCAATAATTGTTGTTACACAGTATTTTGCATTATTGATTTAATAATTGTCATTACACTGTATTTTATATCATTGAGTCAATAATTGTTGTTGCACTGTTTTTAAAATTATTGAACCTAATAATTGTCACAGTAACATATGCACAGTAATTCACATTATTGAATCAATAATTGTCATTACACAGTAACGTATGCTTTATTTTACATTATTGTTATCTCTATTATGATGTTATTTAAACAGTTGTATTTCATTAATTTATTGACTTGATATCTAAGAGCTAACTATACTGTATTTATAACAATTAGTCATAATAATTGAATTGATAAAGTTATTTGTTTATAATATAAAGTTAGGTGATTATTAGGTGATATGAAATGAATGGTGTAGATTAAAGTGTGAATTATTGTTGAATAATTGAATTGATTTGTTTATAATATAAAGTTAGGTGATTATTAGGTGATATGAAATGAATGGTGTAGATTAAAGTGTGAATTATTGTTGAATAATTAAATTGATTTGTTTATAATATAAAGTTAGGTGATTATTAGGTGATATGAAATGAATGGTGTAGATTAAAGATAATATAATATTTAAAATGGATGGTGTAGATTAAAAGATGATCTTTAAATGAATGGTTTAGATTAAATGAATGATAAGATTTTTGGCTATAAATAGAAGCCTTAACTTAAGGATTTTTCATAAACTTCCTTACTTGTTCTTTCTTTCTCTCTCTAAATACTTCTTGTGAAAGTTCTCTCTAAGTGTGCTTAAGTCATCTTGAGTATTTGTGAAGATCTATAAGTATACGTGTACTGTTCAAGTTAATCAACCTCATTTAAATCAATATCCAGTCACGTGTTGAGGTAAGGGATACCATCTTTTTCATCTTCCATTATTCAAACATACTATGGTAAGGGATTATCATTATTTGATTCTCGATAATAATATTGTTTCTTCCTTACTCATAAGACGTGCCTTTTATTTCCATGTATTAAATTGTGGGAATAACCTTACGGAGCGGATTGCCGCCTGTTGGTGAATAACCTTTCGTATTCATTCATTATTAATCTCTGAGAATAACCTTACGGAGCGGATTGCCGCCTGTTTGGTGAATAACTCTTTGTACTCAAATTCTATTAAATTGTGGGAATAACCTTACGGAGCGGATTGCCGCCTGTTTGGTGAATAACTCTTTGTACTCAAATTCTATTAAATTGTGGGAATAACCTTACGGAGCGGATTGCCGCCTGTTGGTGAATAACCCTTTGTATTAATTTCCTTTACCTTTTGTTAATCAAACCTGCTACGGTAAGGGATATTATTTTCTTTCATACTCCTAAATCGAAATTTATTATGGAACTATTGCTTCTATAATTCCTGAAAATATTATATGTTCCATAATAGTTGAACTTCATTATTTCAACTGAACCTTCCTATTTACGTGAACCTTTCTATTGAATTGTAACCGTTATTCTGAACTGTGGATCTTGAATATCATTTTTAAATTTCACTCCACATCATGTTGACAATTTGGACATTATTTGAATCTGTACAAAGTAAACTTCCGATACTTATTGTTATCCTATTTCTTCTGTTCATCATTTATATCATTCTAATCATCCAAAAATCAAGCTGTTGTGAATATATGTGGCCGGGGGCACAGATGTGATATATTTGTTGAACAGATGATAGGTTAAAGGCGATATAATAGGTTAAAGGCGATACATCTGTTCGGTGTCTTTTATGGCACGTGGTGAATGTTCTCTTTGGCCCGTAGTGCAAAGATGAACTGTTGTTTGGTATGATTATGACCAAAGGCTGAATCTGGTATAATCATGACCGTTGGTGCTATATTGAATATCTTTGGCCTGTAGTGCAAAGATGAACTGTTGATGTGCATGATTATGATCAGGAACTGTGAATTTATATTATCATGACTAATGGTATTTCAGATGATAAAAGTTGATGATGTTTTTACGAAAAAGAGAAGCGAGTGGACATTATAGTCTGCATTATTCTTCTAATAGATTGCTCATTCCGCTGCTATTATTGATCTGAACATTGTTTAAGAATTTAACTGCAGTTTTTGATATAAACCTTGTATTCTATTGTATTCTATCAAGAACTCAACTGTTGAAGGCTAATGATAATTTATTCGTCATTATCTTAGTCATGATATTTCTTACTGGGCTATTTGAGCTCACCCTTTCTTTTGTTCCATTGTTTTTCAACAGGAGATGAAAACATAACAGGGTCTAGCCGGGGAATGGAGTGAGGGTCCGAGGAATAGTTATCATAGTCTTCACGTTTTGTAAAATAGTGTGGCAATAATAGTGAAGACTTAGTTGTGTATTATTATACACTGTATTGTTGTACGTTGTGCTTTGTTGTAATAATTTTGTTGTAGTCTTTTGACGACTCAAGTTTGGGCTGTGTGGGCCCAGATTTGGGGGCGTCACAGTTGGCATCAGAGCTTAGGGATATGGTCTTTAATGGAGATCTGGGGTAGAACTAGGAGGGGAGAGACGAATAGAATCAGTCACTAGTGTGTCATACCTAAAATAGATTTTATTATCTAATGAGTCGAATTGAATGTAGGAACATGAAGTGATGAGTCAGTTTATTTGAACTAACATTTATTTTGTGACCACAGTTAATTATGGCATCTGGAAATCAGGAGGTTAACTATGAAATTACCGAAACAAATGTAGCTGCAAAACAAGAGGCGACGAATAATCTTCTTACAAACTCAGAGTTGAATCATTTGCCTATGGCAAAAATTATGCGTGTTCTATCCAGTAAGGATGAAGGTGAAAGCTCTGCTACAGTCGTTCCAGATCCATTCTTAGAAGCAATTAAAGGAAGTAACGAACTTGCGGAAATTATTGCCTTTAATTTACTCACTAATTGGGAGAGTGATATCACCTGGTTATGCTCTATAACAAAGGATCAGAATATATGGACTTTTCATATTAGTCTTTGGGATTTATGGTGTTCCAGCTATGATTTTCAAGATTATTTAAAAATGATGTTTCTATACTTTTGGGCGTTACAATTTAGAGAAATTCAGGTTAAGTTAGTCACTATCGTGGAAACTGCAGTCTATCGAAAATACTATTTTAATGGAAATCATTGGTACCTTACTACTGATGAAGTTGATGAACCCGAGAAACAGTTTGCTAGAAAATTATTCAGTGGTATTCCCATGGTTGAAATACGTGAAGATCCGAATGAAGTATTCGGGATTCGATTTGACGATAACAGTCAAGAAACCGAATGAGGTGATAACCGGTAAGCTATTCATAAATTCTCGTGAAGTCTATGCCATATTAGATACTGGCTCTATCCACTCTTTTATCTCACCTATATGTACTCAACGTTTAAATTTGACTATTGAAAACTTAAATCTTGTCTTATCAGTTGAAACCTCATTGGGAGAAATACCTATTACATTTACTATCTATAAATCTTGCCTAGTTCAAATCAACAACCTCACATTACCTGTTGACCTTATTTCTTTGGAGATGCGTGAATTTGATGTGATTTTAGGAATTGATTGGTTGACTACCCATCATGCTAAAATTGATTGTTTTCATAAGATTATTAGTTTTCATATTCCTAATCAACCTGTCATGCAAATTCAAGCAACTAAACCATTGAAATCTATAACTGTTATTTCTAGCCATAAAGCCATTCGTTTATTGAAAAACGGATGTCAAGCCTTTTTAGCTCATGTCACTGATTTGAACAAAAACACGTCAAACTTGAATGATATTCCCATTGTTAATGAGTTTCCTGACGTTTTTTCTGAGGAACTTTCTGGCTTACCCCAAACCGTGAAATTGAATTCTGTATCGATCTTGAACCCGGCACTAAGCCCATTTTTAAAGTCCCATACCAAATGGCTCCCATAGAACACCAAGAGTTGAAAGTTTAATTACTAGATATCGGTATCATTCATTCTAGTACAAAACTTATATCGAGCGAGGAATGCGAGAAGAGTTTTCAAGAACTCAAGAGGAGACTTGTTTCAGCTCCTGTTCTGACCATACCATCAGGATCAGGAGAATTTGTTATCTACAGCGATGCTTCTGGCAAAGGTCTAGGCTGTGTCCTTATGCAACATGGAAAGGTTATAGCCTATGCCTCTCGACAACTCAAAGATTATGAGAAAAATTATCCTACTCATGATCTAGAGTTGGCAGCAGTCGTTTTCGCGTTAAAGATCTGGAGACACTACTTGTACGGAGAAAAAGTGGATATCTATACGGATCATAAAAGTCTCAAGTATTTCTTCACCCAGAAGGAACTCAACATGCGACAATGACGTTGGCTTGAGCTGTTGAAGGATTATGACCACACAATCCAGTATCACCCGGGAAAGGCGAACGTTGTAGCTGACGCTTTGAGCAGAAAATCTTATGCGAGTACAAGTGCACTGCTGACAACACAAAAGTGTATTTTGTACGACTTGCAAAAGATGGAGATAGAGCTAAAGACACCAGGGACCCACTCGAAGATTGCTCACGTGCGAGTAGAACCAACTTTAATCGATAAAATTAAAGCTGCTCAAGCTACCGATCCTGAACTGATAAACATGATAAAGAAAGTACAAGAAGGTGTCATTCCCGAAGCAAGAATCGACGAGAAATGAATACTTCGAGTCAACTCTCGACTCTGTGTTCCTAACAATCCTGAATTAAAGCATAAAATCATGATGCAGGCACACAACACGCCGTTTGCAATCCACCCAGGAGGCACCAAGATGTATCGAGATCTTCGATATACATTTTGGTGGAACAATATGAAAAGAGAGATTGCGGAGTTTATCTCAAGGTGCCTAACTTGTCAACGTGTCAAGGCAGAGCATCAAGTTCCTAAAGGTCCATTACAATCACTTGAAGTTCCCGAATGGAAGTGGGAACACATCAATATGGACTTCGTGACGGGTCTTCCAAAAGTTTCTCAAGGCTTAGATGCAATTTGGGTGATCGTAGATAGATTGACCAAATCTGCTCATTTCTTGCCTATACGAGAAAACTTTTCACTTGAACGTCTTGCCGGTATGTACATAAATGAGATCGTGAGATTGCATGGCATGCCAGTTTCCATAGTTTCTGATCGAGATCCTAGATTCACTTCACGCTTTTGGATCAGTCTACAAAAAGTTATGGGCACTGAACTACGTTTTAGTTCTGCATACCATCCTCAAACGGACGGACAATCGGAAAGGACGATCCAGACCCTCGAAGATCTTTTGAGACTTTGTGTATTAGACTTCAAAGGAAGTTGGGATAAGTACTTGCCATTGGTGGAATTTTCTTACAACAACAGTTACCAAGCAAGCATAGGCATGGCTCCATTCGAGGCTTTGTATGGAAGGAAGTGTCGCTCTCCAATATGTTGGAATGAGGTAGGAGAAGCAAAATTGTTGGGACCCGAGTTGGTACGCTTAACGACCGAAAAGATCCAAATGATCCGACAACGAATACAGACCGCACAAGAACGACAAAAGAGTTATGCTAATCTTCATCGGAGAGACGAAAGTTTCAACGTCGGAGATCATGTATTCTTACGTGTTTCTCCATGGAAAGGGGTTACGAGATTCGGAAAGAGAGGAAAGCTCAACCCTCGATTTATTGGCCCATTTGAAATCCTCGATCGAATAGGAACCGTAGCCTACAGACTAGCCCTACCACCAAGTATGTCTCGCATCCATAACGTTTTTCACATATCTATGTTACGTAAATATGTGAAGGACCCAAACCACGTCATTGAGTTAGAACCAGACGTTATAGCAGAGGATTTAACATACGAGGAGGTACCTGTTAAGATCCTGGATAAGAAGGAGCAGATCCTACGCTCAAAGGTTATACCTCAAGTTAAGGTTTTATGGAGGAACCAAGATACTGAGGAAATGACCTGGGAGCTAGAATATGAGATGAAATCTAAGTATCCTTACCTCTTTGATATGTCAGGTACGTCAATTTCGGGGACGAAATTTCATAAGGAGGGGAGGTTGTAAGACCCCGAATTTTATGAAATACAAAATTTAATTTTTCTTCATATATATTTTTTTTTGAAACAGTAAGTGGTTAAATTAACAAAATTGAAAGTTAAGGATGTTATGTGCAAATTTTATTTTTGTCGGACAATATTCGCTTTGTCGGGGAATATTCGTGCCGTACAACGGCGCCGAAATAATAAATTATTGGTGGACCCCACAACGGAATATTTGTCGGATATAGAAAACGACAGAAGTAACCTTTTTAAATAAAAATAGTCAACGGAACTGTTAAAATACCGGTGATAAAAGAATAGTAGCATACGGTAGTTTATGGTATTTTCTGTAGCACACGGTACTCTACAGTAACACACGGTATTGCATAGTGTCTCATATTATTGGTCTGATAATTGACACCGTAACTGTTACGCATCATTTCATCGATAATTGTCACTGCATAATATTTTATATTATCAATTCAATAATTGTTGTTACACAGTATTTTGCATTATTGATTTAATAATTGTCATTACACTGTATTTTATATCATTGAGTCAATAATTGTTGTTGCACTGTTTTTAAAATTATTGAACCTAATAATTGTCACAGTAACATATGCACAGTAATTCACATTATTGAATCAATAATTGTCATTACACAGTAACGTATGCTTTATTTTACATTATTGTTATCTCTATTATGATGTTATTTAAACAGTTGTATTTCATTAATTTATTGACTTGATATCTAAGAGCTAACTATACTGTATTTATAACAATTAGTCATAATAATTGAATTGATAAAGTTATTTGTTTATAATATAAAGTTAGGTGATTATTAGGTGATATGAAATGAATGGTGTAGATTAAAGTGTGAATTATTGTTGAATAATTGAATTGATTTGTTTATAATATAAAGTTAGGTGATTATTAGGTGATATGAAATGAATGGTGTAGATTAAAGTGTGAATTATTGTTGAATAATTAAATTGATTTGTTTATAATATAAAGTTAGGTGATTATTAGGTGATATGAAATGAATGGTGTAGATTAAAGATAATATAATATTTAAAATGGATGGTGTAGATTAAAAGATGATCTTTAAATGAATGGTTTAGATTAAATGAATGATAAGATTTTTGGCTATAAATAGAAGCCTTAACTTAAGGATTTTTCATAAACTTCCTTACTTGTTCTTTCTTTCTCTCTCTAAATACTTCTTGTGAAAGTTCTCTCTAAGTGTGCTTAAGTCATCTTGAGTATTTGTGAAGATCTATAAGTATACGTGTACTGTTCAAGTTAATCAACCTCATTTAAATCAATATCCAGTCACGTGTTGAGGTAAGGGATACCATCTTTTTCATCTTCCATTATTCAAACATACTATGGTAAGGGATTATCATTATTTGATTCTCGATAATAATATTGTTTCTTCCTTACTCATAAGACGTGCCTTTTATTTCCATGTATTAAATTGTGGGAATAACCTTACGGAGCGGATTGCCGCCTGTTGGTGAATAACCTTTCGTATTCATTCATTATTAATCTCTGAGAATAACCTTACGGAGCGGATTGCCGCCTGTTTGGTGAATAACTCTTTGTACTCAAATTCTATTAAATTGTGGGAATAACCTTACGGAGCGGATTGCCGCCTGTTTGGTGAATAACTCTTTGTACTCAAATTCTATTAAATTGTGGGAATAACCTTACGGAGCGGATTGCCGCCTGTTGGTGAATAACCCTTTGTATTAATTTCCTTCACCTTTTGTTAATCAAACCTGCTACGGTAAGGGATATTATTTTCTTTCATACTCCTAAATCGAAATTTATTATGGAACTATTGTTTCTATAATTCCTGAAAATATTATATGTTCCATAATAGTTGAACTTCATTATTTCAACTGAACCTTCCTATTTACGTGAACCTTTCTATTGAATTGTAACCGTTATTCTGAACTGTGGATCTTGAATATCATTTTTAAATTTCACTCCACATCATGTTGACAATTTGGACATTATTTGAATCTGTACAAAGTAAACTTCCGATACTTATTGTTATCCTATTTCTTCTGTTCATCATTTATATCATTCTAATCATCCAAAAATCAAGCTGTTGTGAATATCTGTGGCCGGGGGCACAGATGTGATATATTTGTTGAACAGATGATAGGTTAAAGGCGATATAATAGGTTAAAGGCGATACATCTGTTCGGTGTCTTTTATGGCACGTGGTGAATGTTCTCTTTGGCCCGTAGTGCAAAGATGAACTGTTGTTTGGTATGATTATGACCAAAGGCTGAATCTGGTATAATCATGACCGTTGGTGCTATATTGAATATCTTTGGCCTGTAGTGCAAAGATGAACTGTTGATGTGCATGATTATGATCAGGAACTGTGAATTTATATTATCATGACTAATGGTATTTCAGATGATAAAAGTTGATGATGTTTTTACGAAAAAGAGAAGCGAGTGGACATTATAGTCTGCATTATTCTTCTAATAGATTGCTCATTCCGCTGCTATTATTGATCTGAACATTGTTTAAGAATTTAACTGCAGTTTTTGATATAAACCTTGTATTCTATTGTATTCTATCAAGAACTCAACTGTTGAAGGCTAATGATAATTTATTCGTCATTATCTTAGTCATGATATTTCTTACTGGGCTATTTGAGCTCACCCTTTCTTTTGTTCCATTGTTTTTCAACAGGAGATGAAAACATAACAGGGTCTAGCCGGGGAATGGAGTGAGGGTCCGAGGAATAGTTATCATAGTCTTCACGTTTTGTAAAATAGTGTGGCAATAATAGTGAAGACTTAGTTGTGTATTATTATACACTGTATTGTTGTACGTTGTGTTTTGTTGTAATAATTTTGTTGTAGTCTTTTGACGACTCAAGTTTGGGCTGTGTGGGCCCAGATTTGGGGGCGTCACATTAGGTATCTTGCTGACGGGTGATTTCGGCAAAAAAAAGAATTTTGCGTCAACAACAAACTATGAAAATGATTTTTTTTCCCTTGTCCAAAAGAAAATTATGAAAATGATATGATCTATATTTTGCTCTGTTTTAAACTTACAATCGCGTTTCAAAAGAAAAAAAGTACTCAACTATACCAAAACATTAATTTTTCAAATCAATTATCGTCTAGTGGTAAATACTTTTTATTTTACTATATTAGGTCATACTTTGACTTTACTATTCAACATAAATAAATAAAATTTAAAATTAACTAACACACTCTAATATGAAAAGGATAAATTTTCTCTAAGGTTTCCTTTAATTCTTTACAAAAAATTTTGTGAGATCTTAAGTTGAAATATATCTTATAATCGAATTATAATAGAATAATATCTAAAAAGAAATATTTATTTTGGTGCGACCAAGATGATCAACATACCCCCATTAAATAATAGATACTTTATGTTGCATTATAGTATTTCTTTCCCGTAATTTTTGAGAAAATTTTAAGATAATTTTTTAATTATAACAATCTTTACAAATATTGTACAATATAGAATATTTCCAAACATATTTTTTTGGCAAAATGCACTCCAGTCTCCAAATCTTCAGGCCATTTTAATAATTAATAATTAACTGTTATCTGGTTGTTGAATAGCTGTTGTAAAATTAGTTTTGAGGTTGGGGTGGAGAGATAAGAATTAAGACGCATACATACTATTGGTTAAAGAATTTGTAGGAAAAGTGACTGGCAACCCAACATAACCAATTTATGCTCCATTATCTTCCTCTTAACGGAATAGAATAATTGGATCATTAGATTCACAATTAAGGATTAGAATATTTGGTGGGAGGCAAACATTTATCTTGGTGTGCATGACAGATTGTTGTATAATCTCCATTTTAAATTATAACATTAATATTTATTTTTTTAAAATTAATTTTATATATTTATAAATTTAAAATTAACATGATTAATTTAAATTTTAAAATAATAAATTTTATAAATAAATGTCTTGAAAAATGTATAGTACTATTATTTGCCGATACAAATGTCTTGATAAATAAAAAGTTTCAAGTTAATGTACATAGCAAGTAAAAAGTAATGAAAACAGATGATGAACATGATTTTGATCTAGATGATAGTTCTGTTTTACCAACTGTTTCGTCAAAAGAAGCACTTCAAGCAATAATCACCTTAAATAACTACTTGCTACAACATGAACAAAATATTCCAGAAGTTGTGTATGCAATACAAAAAGTTAAGGATAGGGTTGAATTTAGTTTAGATGTAAAGAAAAAACAATTAATTTTCAATTCATATTTTTAAAAAAATAAAATTTGCATGGACACTGTCGATTGACCAAAAAAATTGAGTCTATTGTATGAATGTTATTACAAAAAATTCAAAAATATGTAAATCATATATATAATTTTTTTCATAAATCATTTTAATTTAAATTTAAAAATATTTTAAATAAATTATTTATGTTAATTTAACATTTCACGTGACAATCCTTTGTACTTGCGGGAATGATGCACTTTAATATTTATTGCGATATGCGTTTATACATTCAATTTCATAAATTCAAATGCATGAATGCACTGCACTATTTTTTATGTGTTACTGTGTTTATATCTTAAACATTGAATTAATTAATTAAACGTGTTTGTACTTTATAACCAAACGTACGTATACATATAATGATGTACTTATTCCTGTTTTTGTAAATCTGCAATTTCTATAACTCAGAAACAGGATTCTAGGAATCCATTTGCCGGTTGATTTATTAGAAAAAGGTATTATTTTAAATAAGTATGATACTCCTATATATTTAGGATAACTATATAATTTTTTCTTCTAATCACATGCATAATTTAAATTAAAATATAATATCCTTATTGAATACAAGAAGAAAATTTATTCAATAATTATGGAATACCATCACGTGATATCTTAGTCCTCAGGCTAATCGCATCTCTCTATTTTAATAGTGTCCCACTGCTTATACCTGTAGTCCACTGAAATAAAAAAAAATATAATTAACCTGAAGTATTACATGACGATACAGCAAGACCATTAAATAATTACTCGTATATTATATGTACAATACATTACATAAAAATCTAAACAATTTCTGAACCTCTCAATGTTAAGTATACCTTATAAAGAGGAAATAAAATCTCAGGAGAAAACACATAATTCATGATTTGCAAGTTCTCAGTCGTAACAATTAGCTAAGACATGATTGACATAAAAACACAACTTTAATATTCGTAAATGACGACGAAGGATAATATTCTCTCTAAACAAGATAAACGGTTTGTTCCAGCAAATCAAAGTGCAAAACCACAAAAATCTGCGCAGATAATGATTCTCATGACCCAAGAGCAACTACCAAATTATGCCTAGCATCGCTCTCTCAGTGGTACAATCAAAACTACGTCATTGATGCAGTACGATTTTTGCGATACGATGACTATAAAAATCAAAATTAAACTTCAATATTTCATAACCCTTAATACAATTTGTTTAATTTTTAATACAATTTTGGAGTCAATTTTAATTTTTATCTCGACCCTGCAATTAAAGCAAGTTGATTATATTAATCCGTATCCACGTCTCATATCTATGCTGTTGCATTGAATGGTCTATTATTAAAATTAAGCTATATTATCATTGAATGTATTTTAGGAGGAGAGACTATCGAATTACATATTTGGCATGAGAAAATGAGATTTTAAAAGCGCTGAGAGGGGTATTTTCGGTAAATGATAGGCATACAGCAGATGCCGGTGAAGATGGATAACGCACGAAACACGTAGATGGTTCCCGAAAGGAGGAGGGGGAAAGAGAGAGAAGAGAACAACTCTGTTATTTGGGGCAAAATTTAGATGAAAATTCGTGGGATTTCATCCTGAAACCAAGCAAGATGATGACTTTCTCTCTCCTCTCTCCTCAAATCCCTCTTTTCTCTCTCCTCCTTTCCGAACCATCTTCATCCCCACCTCTAATTTTCAAGCACAATTACACCAGACATGCCCCAATTACATCCTCTTTCTGTCACACAAATATTAGACCCAATAATTACTTGAATAATAATCTCTTATCTTCTTCTACCATGTCGATTGGCAAATTTGCCACTACAAGGGTATTTTCTGCATCTTCTTCTTCCAGTAGCTTTGATGGTGAAGCCCGTGACGAGGTGGCCGATCAAATTGGTAGTGTAAGTGAAGACGAAGATGATGATGGACGAGAATTTGTTGTTGATACAGATTATTGCAGGTCTGGGTTGCCTGAAAGATGGGATGTTTTGGGTCTTGGCCAAGCTATGGTAAATAATTAACTTTTGTCTTTAAATAGCCCTCTCTCTCTGCTTGTTAATTTTTTGAAAAATGAGATTGAACAAATTATTTTGGATAATAAGAAATATTCAAAGTTTTATTGGTAATCACCAGGTTGCTTTATTGTTCACATTCTCTATGATGTCTATGTTGAATTTCTAATATGATTGGGAGATTTTTTTGCATATTTTTAGCTTTATGTGGATGTTCTGATTAGGCCTCCGGCTCGCACACATATTTATATATTCTTATTGTAGCTATTTACCTTCAGAAAATCTTTCATAGATTATATAGTTTCTTATATTTCTAGGTAAATTTCAGATTATTAAAAGAAAAATGGAACCCCCATTTGAAGTACTTGAAGAATAATGATTGTACTCTTTACCCTTTTTTTCTGTCTTAGGATTGGCAAAGGGACAGATAAAGAAAAGAAAAAGGAAAAAAGATAAGAACTTTGTCAACAGCCTATCACCCTAAACTATAATAATGTACTTGGTATTAAACGCAGTTTTCCATTTCTTTTCTGATTTTCTTTGTACAAAATTTTTATGGGAAAGATGTGGCCTCCCCATTTTCAAAAATATTAGTTTGTGCTCATCATCTGAGTATGACAAAGCTAAATGTTTGTTTCTTGTATTATAATTGTAGGTAGATTTTTCTGGCACGGTTGATGATGAATTTCTGGAGAGACTGGGTATAGAGAAGGGTACAAGAAAGCTTGTAAATCATGAAGAGAGGGGAAGAGTTTTGCGGGCAATGGATGGATGCAGCTATAAAGCTGCTGCTGGTGGATCTCTTTCTAACAGCCTAGTGGCCTTGGCCAGGCTTGGTGGTCTGCCAATTGGAGGCCCTGTCTTGAATGTAGCCATGGCAGGCAGTGTCGGAAGTGATCCACTCGGTGGATTCTACAGGTAGGGTGGATGAATTTGTTCTGTTTTTTACTACATTTTTAGGTAAGAGAACCTGGTTAGATCTCGTTGATAGAACCATTCTTGCTTTAATTGTAGTTTGGATGGAAGCTAAGTGGAATTTATTTGGATTATTCTTCACTATGGTTCAGGGACATTTTTTTATTAGTTAGGCTCTGTTATCATATCCTACATGGTTTGATACTTAACTAAAACTTCTCAAATGAAATAATACATTGTTTGTTTATTTCCAAATAGTTCAGGAATTGTAAATAGTTCAATGGCTAAACTTCTAATGTATTTGTAGAACTAAACTGCGTCGGGCAAATGTGAATTTTCTATCGGCAGCAGTTAAGGATGGGACAACAGGGACGGTTATTGTTCTTACAACTCCAGATGCCCAACGTACAATGCTTGCATATCAGGTCAGAAATTTGTGTATAATTCCTTTCAAAAGATTATTGGTTTGTGTCAAATGCAGTTACTCTCAAGCTTCCTGTTGTTTAGAAGTATTAAACCTTTAAATGTTTGTAAAGAAACTGAATCATTGGTTGATATTAATTATAATCTTTAGCTACTATATTCTCCATTACTGTTTCCTTCAGTGATCCTTGATAAGTATACTTACCAATAACTAGGGAAGCAGGTTTTTTTTAGGTTGCTGCCACTTATGCCTTATATTAGTTGTCTAATAGTAGCTGTCAATACAGCTGTTGAAAGTTTTGAAAAGGATATGATACTCATGCTTGGTACTAAAAACGTTAACAGTAATTTTTTGCTCATATGCTGTAATTTGTAAGTTCATATATTCAAGTCTCTTTCGGGGCACAGTTTATCTATTAAAGAAAGAAGGAAACAAGTCTCTTTTACCGCACACTATCAAGAGGCGATGATTATTTGAAAAGGTTACAACTCCAATGGAATTTTGTATATTCAGGAATGCAGGATTTAACATTAATTTAGTTAAGTCATGTTACTGCGGATGCATGTGGGCAGGAAGGCTAATTTTGATGGTCTGCATGTACGTAGGAAAACAGTGAGGACAACTAACAGAAACCAACCATTGAATCACAGAGTCATGAACAATTTTATTTTCAATTATCTTTGTGATATAACTTCCTTTTGTCCATGAAATTTCTTTGAATACTCTCACATGTTTAAGAATCAGAAGTTATAACAACTGAGCATATCATTTGTTCTGTTTAAGAGTTCTCTGAATTGTTGAAATATATGCATGGTGTTTCTTACTCGAGTAACTCTTTTATCTCCTCATTTGATGCCCATATGAGACGAGATACAAAGCATGAGACCACCCAACCCTAATATGGTATTCCTACTTTACAATGTCAGGGTACATCTTCAAGAATTAACTATGATCCCAGCTTAGCTAGCGTACTTTCCGAAACAAATATATTAGTAGTTGAAGGATATCTATTTGAACTTCCTGATACGATCAAGACAATTGCGAAAGCATGTGAAGTTGCTCGTAAGAGTGGTGCTCTCATTGCTGTCACGGCATCGGATGTCTCCTGCATTGAGAGACATTATGATGATTTCTGGTAAATTATCTTCTTTGCTATCTTGTTATGTTCTCTTCAACTATGGCCACTCTTTTGTATGATGCGTATTTTAAACTGGCCTTGATCATTATCGCAATCTAACAGAAAAGTTACTGATATCAGGCAGTGTATATAGCAGCAGGTTGATCACAACTTGAACCAACACAAGTGAGTTTATATAACTATTTATCACCTTTGGAAAAGAAAGAATAAATCTAGTTTAGTAAATATCTAGCCAGGAACACTCACAAATCATAACAGAATATTAATCAGAGCAGCTTTCATTAGGGCTGTAAATGGTAACCGGAAAATTCGTATTCGTCCGCATCCGTATTCGGAAAAAAACGGATATTATTCGCATTCGAAAAAAAACGGATATATCCGTATTCGGTTTAAAGATATCCGTAAATAAACGGATACGAATACGGATATAGGCGTCTTCGTATTCGTTTAACATATGTTCGTAAATATATCCGGCGAATAGCGGATATCCGGAATCCGATATCCGAATTCGGATCCGAAAAACTTATACATATATATAAGCAAAATAATTTTTTTAAAATAGTCTTCCTTATATAATAATTAGTTTTCACTATTATACGAAAATTATTTTTAAAATATGTTATTTCACTTCTAAAAAGTAGGAAATAACACTTTTATTATAATATTAATAAATTGATTTAAGTATAGTTAATGAATTTTTATTATTATAAAGTTAAAATATCTAAAATGTATCATTTAACAAGTGTTATAAATATCATTTAACAAGTGTTACAATATAACTTTTGAATCATTTAACAAGTGTTATAAATGTTATAAATATAATTTAAATGTTATAATTATAGTCTATAGATTATAAATATTCATACACACTACAGTATAACTCCAAATTAGCACATAAAATGGACATCTACTTATTAATGACCATTTAAACATTAATAAGTAGAGCATTTATTTAAATTGTAATTTAGGGCACTAATTATTGTATTTATTAAAAATAAATAAATGAACATTCATTCATTAATATACTATACTTTAAAACTTATTACTTTTTTCCTTTATCCCAATTATATATAGTGTTACAATATATCTAAAATGCATCATTTAACAAGTGTTATAAATATCATTTAAATGTTATAATTATAGATTATAAATATTCCAACACACTATAGCATTACTCCAAATTAACACATAAAATGAGCATCTACTTATTAATGGATATTTAAACATTAATAAGTAGAACAATCATTTTTGAATGTTGGATTTTAAAAATAATAAAAACTTATTTGAATTATAATTTAGAGTATTTATTATTGTATTTATTAAAAATAAATAAATTAACATTCATTCATTAATGAACTATACTTTAAAACTCATTATTTTTTCCCTTATTCTAGTTATATATAGTGTTACAATATATCTAAAATGTATCATTTAACAAGTGTTATAAATATCATTTAAATGTTATAATTATAGATTATAAATATTCATACACACTATAGTATTATTCCAAATTAACACATAAAATAGACATCTACTTATTAATGAGCATCTAAACATTAATAAGTAGAGCATTCATTTTGAACTTAGGATTTCAAAAATAATGAAAACTTATTTGAATTGTAATTTAGAGTATTGATTATTGTATTTATTAAAAATAAATAAATTAACATTCATTCATTAATGAACTATACTTTAAAACTTATTACTTTTTCCCTTTATCCTAGTTTTATATTGTGTTACAATAATCAAAAATGCATCATTTAACAAGTGTTATAAATATCATTTAAATGTTATAATTATATATTATAAATATTCATACACACTACAGTATTACTCCAAATTAACACATAAAATAGACATCTACTTATTAATGGGAATCTAAACATTAATAAGTAGAGCACTCATTTTGAATTTATGATTTCAAAAATAATGAAAACTTATTTAAATTGTAATTTAAAGGATTGATTATTGTATTTATTAAAAATAAATAAATTAACATTCATTCATTAATGAACAATACTTTAAAACTCACTATTTTTTCCCATTATTTTAGTTATATATAGCGTTACAATATATCTAAAATGTATCATTTAACAAGTGTTATAAATATAATTTAAATGTTATAATTATAGATTATAAATATTCATACACACTACAGTATTACTCCAAATTAACACATAAAATAGACATCTACTTATTAATGGACATCTAAACATTAATAAGAAGATCATTCATTTTGAATTTAGGATTTCAAAAATAATGAAAACTTATTTGAATTGTAATTTAGAGTATTGATTATTGTATTTATTAAAAATAAATAAACTAACATTCATTTATTAATATGTATGGTTTAAACTTTAAATTGTGATTGGTTATGAGTAATTATTCAATTTTTTTCTTTATTTTTTATAAATAATTTGAATGAATTTTATATTAGGTGATTGATAAACGTATTCGGATATCCGAATAATCTGTTTATTTGAATAAAATAAACGGAAACGGATATTATCTGTATTTGGATATTATTTCGAATACCAGATACGGATACAATTTTTAAAATCCGCCGGATACCGGATACGAATACGGATAGCGAATTAATTTTTCGGATACGGATACTGCTATATCCGTATCCGTTTATATCCGTTTACACCCCTTTCTTATACTGTTTGTCATTTCATTGCCTTGTGGCCTATAACTTGATTCCAAGTTGGATGAAGGGTCTCTCTATATGCATATAGAAACTGTTCTTTGTCAATTTCATTAGACACTTGAACATTTTACATTTTCTTTTCTAGGGAAATCATGGAGAACTATGCAGATATTGTCTTTATGAATAGTGATGAAGCGAGAGCTTTCTGTCATTTCTCCCCAAAGGAAAGCCCCATTACTTCAACGAGGTACCTTAGTCACTTTATCCCACTAGTTTCAGTTACAGATGGTCCTAGAGGTTCTTACATTGGTGTAAAAGGGGAAGCTGTATATATCCCTCCTTCGCCGTGTGTGCCAGTAGACACTTGTGGCGCCGGGGATGCATATGCTTCAGGTATTCTGTATGGTATTTTACGGGGTTTGTCAGATTTAGAAGGTATGGGAACTCTAGCCGCTAGGGTTGCATCTGTGGTTGTTGGGCAGCAGGGAACCCGTCTTAGAATTCAAGATGCTGTTGGGTTAGCAGAGTCATTTTCGTACCATACTGACAACTCCTCCGTTCAAACGGATGTCGGTTCTGATCAAATTTCTAGCTTGTAACACATTGTGATAGTTCTTGATACTGATTCCACCATTTTTTTCGTTAGACTAAATTTCTTTTTACTCTAGCCTTTGAAAATTTGTAGCTTCTTTTTACTCTAGCTTTTGAACATTTTTAGCTTCATTCTTTCATTGTACATTAGTTATACTTGCACTGAAGATGCTAAAATATTGATGAAATCTGATGCAATGCAAAATTTGGTATTATATTTATAATGATGTTAGAATGTTACATGTCCTTGAATTGATTAAAATTCTGAGACTGGCAGCATTGCCCCTGAAACTGAATACAAATTGGTGCTATTATGTATGAATTGAAGAGCTTCACAAACTCTTTACATATTGTGGGGCCTACTCCATCTATCCTTTAAGAGGAGTATTAAAATTACTAATACTGTTTTCCTTGAAAGAAAATTTGAATCCATGTAATATACTCCTACTGAGGCACTTAAATAGAGTACAATTTATAAAGCTAATCGAATCAATGTGTGAATGGAATAATTTATTCAAATGAAATTAAAAAACTATGTTTGGCATTCGTATTGGAATGAAATATATTATTTTTATTTTTATCAAATTTATGAATTTTATTTCTTGAAGAATGTATGGAATGATTTACTTTAGTAGAATAAATTATTCCACTCATTATTTTATTCTCTTTTTTATTCTATTCAGTCGTCAAATTTATTTCTCCAATCTAAACGTAGTATCTATTATTTATTATAATAGCACAAATAATATTTTATTATATGAGTTAACTGCGATGTTTTGATTGGTCTTGAACTGAGCTGACTCGTGAAATTATACTTGAAGTTAATTGGTTGATATTTATATTTTTTATTTTATTTGTAATATCTCCTAACATATATATGAGAATTAATAAATTATCTATTTGTAGGCAACTCATTCATAAGATATGTAATAGAATTTTTAACCAATTCAATTAGAATTCTATTTTAGGTATTGTTCTTCCTCTTCTTTCTTTTTCTTTTTTATGGATTTAATTGATTGATATTTTTATTTTTATTATATTTTTTTATCTCATAAGATATATATCAGAATTGGTAAATTCCTATCTTTGCAGACAATTCATTCATAAGATATATAATAGAATTTGTAAGCAATTCAATTTCGATATACACGAAAATTGTAGTTTTCTCTCTTTGTAGGCATTTAATTATATATGATTATCTCTTTGTATAAAACTTGAAATATATTATATATTCATTTAAAATTTTCTTTTAATTATTCTTCTTCCTTATTTTTATTTTGTCTTGATGAGCCAATATATTTTATTAAACACAAAAAACGAATATGAATACTATTATTGAGTAAGATTATATATCTAACTATTTTAATGAATAACGATAAAAACAACATTACAATGTCACTTTATGTAGAATTTTTAACTAATACAATTTTTTTTTATTTAAGCCAAAATTAAAGATAAATTTTTATTTTAGAATAATAAAATTAATTTGTCATTTTTTTTTCACTAGCATTTATAGTGTATCACACTCATTTTTTAGTTAATATTAAGACTATATTTTGATAATATAAATTATAATTAATAAATATAATACAATTATTAATCTCATGATTGGCACGGAACACTAAGCTAGTTAGTATTCAAAGTTGAAATCTCTAGCCAATGTTTTGAAAATTGGATCGATCCGGCAGTCTAATCGCGATTCGACTGGAACCGGTAGGAGTTTTGATCCAATTAGCCCAGAAAAGTGATTTGACAGTGACCTGGTCAAAAATCGGTTGACTATCGGTAAAATCGGTTGACTATCGGTAAAATCGGTTAGTTGACCCAGTTTTCAAGTTTTTTTTTTTTTTTTTTACAAAAATATTTTTACTAATATTATAACATTATTTTATTATATTTTAGCTTATAAAAAATTAGACATTTTAAAATTTTATTAATTATTAATAATATATTTTTTATGTATTTATTACGTCACTAGTTTAATAACGGTTTAATCACTAATTGGACCAATAACCTATCTATCTGATATCTTTTTTAATTTGATGATCAGTCCGATTTTTTAAACATTACCTCCGGCTGATAGATTAGGTTGTTATGTAATGTGAGTGCATATGCATCACAAGACCATGTATTCATGTATGAAGAAAACATGAAGTCTACTTGTATTAAAAAAAATTAATAACTTGTTACATAATAATAATAATAATATTTGAATCATAATAGCAAACAATGCCAAGAGAGATCCTATAGATAATAATATAGAGCTTCCTAAAATCATAGGTTGTTACAAAATTAATTAAATATCTGACCTCATTTATTTCAGCAAGTTTCTATATATCAATCGAAGGCCATATTAAAGATCTGTTTGGACCGCTAATCTTTTTCTGTTTTCAGAAAATATTAATTCAATTTTATTACGAAAAATATAGCATAGACAAGTTTTAATTAATAATTAGAAAAATAAGTACATTTATTTTTAATTCTCTTGTTTAGGAAATTACTGGAAAATAAAGAAATAAAAATTGGTCAGACATCTGTTGTTGTTTTTTTTTTAATTATTGAAAGCAAATAAAATAACTTAATATTTTTTTGGTGGATTTAATTCATTTAAAAATATAATCACTGCTAATTAATTTCAATATACCAAACAAGCCTTGTGATAGAAAAGGAAAATAAATGCAAGTCGTGTAGTACTTGCCATTTCATTTCATTCATTTTACATATATACGTATGGATGTATATTTATATTTATACATGTATATAGATATAAAAACTAATGGTCTTAATTGGGCATTACCAATCTTGGTGGATTGAAGTGGGTGGGTTAGGTCCGAATGTGATACCATTCCACTTGTTGATCAATAATATTCCAAGATAAGCCCTGCCCCCATGGGAGATCTATGTGGTACTCCCTTCCTCCTCTTTGCACTTCCGTAATTCCCAGCCGCCTGAGCTGGTGTAGATCCCCACATTCTTCCCTTATTAACACCACCATTTCCAGTATCCATCTCCACGCACCTGATTTTCTTCTTTTGGAAGTCTATAGATGTCCCAACAATCTTGGAGCAAGCAAAAAATATGATAAACTAAAGTATATGAGATATGACCAGTCATCAATATATAGATATATATTAAATTGAATTACATAGTGGCGTATACCTACCTTGCAACCAAGACAGCAGAAAGAGGAGTCAAGGAGGCTGCGGTGACAGACTAGGCAAGTGCTGGTGATTCCCTTACTAGGCCTAGGTTGGGGCCTCTCATTCAAGAACACAATTTTGGCACTGTTGATCACATATGTCTGAACCCCTGTTATATCCATGTACTTCTCAATCTCTGATACCCTTATCACATCATGGTATGATGATCTCCTTATCTACCCATTATCAATCCAATAACAAAAATTAGAAACAAATACAACAATTAATTTGGTTGGACTAGAAAAATGGAAATGGACCGATACCAATTCGCATAACATTTAAGTACCTGCAGAATGAGAAAATACCTGAATGGCTCGATGGTCCTTGTGAGTGGAAAGACAGAGAGAACAGAGAGGTCCATTGATGCAGTCCAAGCAATACATGTTGCACTCACTCTTGTTGGCACTGAGGTGCTGCTTGCATTGACCAAAGAATCTTGTTTGGAGAAGTGGTTGGAGCCATGGCGGCCACTTGTGATCATCACTACCTTTGACACCCTAATAATAATATTCAACAACATATACTAAATCAATATCAGGAAGAAGGAAAGCTCATAGCTATATGTGGCTCGTCAGCAGAAAATAAAAAAAATAAAAAAAAAGGGGAAAATGAAATGGAAAGGCATGCTCATACATTTTCTATGCTAACCATGATTCCTTGATCTGTGGGTATAAACTGATTCAAACTGGGTTCTTGATTATCTTTAAGCCGATTCTGGTGTATAAAATATAAAGATGTTTGTAAATTTTGGGAGAGAGAAAGGAGGAGAAGGAAGTAGAAGAAGAAGAAGTTCTTCTTTTGTAGTGGTGGGTAGGTTGGGTTGGGTTTGGTTTTGGGTTGTGCTTTTATCTCTCTGCTCCAAAAAGTATACAGCTGAACCTAACCCAAAAGGAAGATCCCTCTGTTTATTTCGAGAACTACTTATTTTTTAATACTATTTTGTTTGGCTTTGGACACAAAACTTCAATTCATTTTAGCAAGTTTTTTTAACCCATTTTAGTAAGTTAATTGTTTGTCAAATTGGAGTTTATTAGACTTTGGACCATACTATTATTATATTCTATACTTAAATTTATTATGTTTTAAAAATATAATTAATGGTTCAAGTATCGTAGTTTTAACGTAAAAATATATTAAATCAACTGTGATAGTCTAGTAATAAAGGTATCTTTTTCTATTCTACACAATTACAATTTACAGGTTCAAGTCTTTTTTTTCTTATTTTAATATTATTTTAAAAAAATTAAAATACCTTAACAAAAAAAGTTTTTATTTTTTACACGAAATGTATGTATAATCTAGGAGGAAGGAGGGAGAGACTATAAATTCTCATGCAATATGGTAGGTAGTTGAGTTGTCATATATCGTGAATTTAGTGGGCTTTTTGGAATAGGATGTGAATTGAATCTTACTTTATTCCTTCGGGTGGTCAAAATTTATCCTCATCTGTGAATAGTCATAGACTAATGTCATGTCAGTATCCATCCCAATTCTGTGGTGCACAATGGTAGTTCAAATAAATTTTAAACAAAAGATTTTTTTATAAATAAATTTGGTAATTCGTATAAAATACGAATAAATTTTAAAAATTATATAAAAGATAAATGTTAAAAAGGGCATATTTAAACGAATATCTATTACTTTCTTTGTCTTATATATTAAGGGAATTGATATTTTTACAATTTAATTTGATATTTTTATAGGAATAAATAAAACTCATTTATAAAATGAAAATATCAATTTCCTATATTAAATACTCACTTATCAAATTACATATAAATTAAGATAAAAATTATTTTTCTTAATATATCCCTATATATCAAGTTAATGTTTCCAGATTACATGCAGTCACTAATACTCCTCTTTAATTCACACATGTAAAACACTAGTAAAACTTTACATTACCCACCAGTAGGCCCGTTACATTACAGCACCTAACTTGCAATAAATATCCTTGTTAGTATTTTTATTTTTTCAATGATGTGGAATCTTAAATGGTTTATCATTTTAAAAAATCTGATTATATATGGCTAGAGGGGTATTGTTGGAAAATAGAGGACAAAAATAATATATATTTAAAAATGGACATTTAATTTGGGATAGATTAAACTGAAAAAATGGGCGTTTAATATAATACAGAAAGAGTACTATATATAATTGTGGCTAAAATGCCCGCACTGTTTGTTCGAACCAAATGATATGTAAGTGTTAGTATATATGTTTAATATTGGTTTGGTTTGTTGATTTATGGCTTTATTTAGGATCAACATAAACTTTCAGACCTTAAATGTTCATTTGATGAAATAATCTAAGTTTCACAAAACTTAAAAAAAAAGATTTGTTCTTTTTGAAGACTTACAAATAAAGATTAAAGGTTTGTTTCCGCACAGCACTTGGACCTCAAGAGATACATCTTAATTATTAAAAAATAAAATATAATACGAATTTCAATATCACGCCTCATTTTTTAACGATTAAAATAAATATAATATTTAATTTTGTGTTCGAAAATTGTGTATATAGACTTGTCCGGATTTTCAAGACTGCTTCAAACAATCTATAACCAAACATACACATTATCTATAATCCACTGTCATTGGCAAGTATGCAAGTTCCCATCCACAACTGAATGAAGATAGTATATGGTAATTGATCTTATCAGCTGCAATAATGCAGATCATCTACCCAATGTTTCAAAATCTAACCATACACGAGATATTCAATGATGTTTATAGCAAAAACATAATATGTCAAGTCATTTAGAGTTATTACGCAGCTTCATAAAATTTCCTTTGCCCAAATACAGATTTAACTAGTTTTAGCATAATCCTAGAAACCATATGATCACTGTGGAGCAAACCAATGCAAGTCTTACATTGTGGCTTCTTCTGGGTCGGTCTCAACCGGAACTGGAGGCGAATTATTGCCGCCTCTCAACCGAGACGACACATTGTCAATGGCAGAATTGAGTTGACTTATTTTGGCATTCAGGGTGTGCCTGGTCTTCTGCATGTTATGAAAGCAAAATGATCAAAAGAAGTTTTTAAAATTTCACCTAGCATGAAAGCAGTTGAGAGGAAAGTTGTTTTAATCACCTCTAGACCTTCATCATAGTAAATTGGTCGTGTGGCTCTTCTGAACCCATATTCATCTTCGTTAAGCAGGGATCTTCTTATCTAATAACATGGGGTGATAAAACAAAAATGGATATTGGTACATAAAACAAACTGTGGTCCCAAACCCAATTAAACATTCAAAGTACATATGACTAGTGAAATGATAACTTTCTCGTGCAATTCAATTTACCACTCCCCAAAACTCTAAATACAATGCTACAAGAAGTTAATTGAGACTACATATATAATTTATAAAATAAACATTGTACCAACGTGATAAGTAATTAAAGGCAGACACATAATATTACAAAAGTTGAAAAATTGTATGGCAATATCATCAATGATTGATGGAAGCCACACAAATAATCTGAAAATGAAAGACCAACAAATAAGTCATCCAGAAATGTGAGGATGCAGATGTGAAAAATAAAATATCTCTAAGTACAAGAACATTATAATTCAACAAGTACGAGATGCCCAACAAATAAATCATCTTGAGCACGACTTCAATATTACTATTGGACATCCAAAGTGCAACTAACATAGGAAAAGGGAATAAAAGAGAGGAAATCACTATTCGTAATGAATTGGCATGTCTAACCTTTTGAACACAGATTAAAAGAGCTAATTCGGTTGATTGTACATAAAAGTTAATAGGAAGAATATACTCCTTAACAATACCTGCGGAGCAAAAACATATGCAAGGGTTCCAAATATTGCTCCTCCCAGAAGGAAACCGGCAACAAAATCACCACCACTTCCACCTCTACTATCACTGCAAATCACACACAAAAGAAGGGTGTTGACAAAAATATAACTTTAAGAGAAGGGGAAAAGAAAAAAAGAAAGAGAGAGAGAGAAACAAGTCAACTCATATCAGACACCCACATTTTGTGAACACTTACTTGACAATTCCTTAACAAGTCCAAACTTGAAAATATAATACTTCCTGTGCCACATTATTTGCAACTCTATTTTAGATTGTTCGACATGGATTTCAAGACATTCCATAATCATATTTAGATATTATATTTTATATATCTAATACTTTAATATATTCAAATGTAATATTTTTAATTATATTTTTAAATTATAGTGTTAAATATGCTTTGACACGTCGTAAAATCCATGCCGCACGCTCTAAAAAAAGGAGTTGCAAATAATGTAGGATGGAGGGAGTCTTATTTTTGTTTATGGATCTACACTTCTCAGACACTGTCCACCATGTTAAAGAAAAAGAAGTACAGTTCCAAAGATAGTTGATAAAAAAATTATCAAAACACGAATATGGGCAATCATATTGAACAAGTGAGCATAGAAGACAAAGAAGACACAATAACTGTTTGTATGCAATCAAACATTTACATTTATAAGAATACAAATCTACACGCATATACATGTTTCTCGTGTCAGCGCATATAAAGGTCACTCCAATAAATCTACTGAACGTTGATAGAGTATTCAATATAATATTTCTTTCCTGTTGTGTTGTTGCCATCTCCATACCGTACTTTTCCCAAGATTTTCCATTTTGATATTTTCGTATTATGTTGTATTGGTTTAGCTTTTTGTGCCATGCTTCACAGATTAGTGGCAAATAATATTAAAATATAGTAGCAACAACAGTAGAGGGACAAATACCGTTCAAATTAAACTCGCCAACAGAACATGAAAATGTCACATTTTGGCCACTGAAAGGTACACTGCTTTGTGTAATTTCAATGTGTATATCAGTAGTCTATGAGCTTGTTTGAATTGGCCCTTTAGAATCAGAATATTGCTTTTACAATCAAAAGAAACTCAAGATTTTTGGATCAACATATTTGCTCCAAATAATAAGACTTTGAAAAAAATAGGGAAAAACAAGGGCTTATGTCTGATTTTTGGAAACCAAATTATTTGGCTCTTCAAACAGATTTCAGCTTATTTGTCTCTTTTAAGAAATTATAGATAAGCTAATCCAAACAGTTTCTCAGGTTATTTCAGTAATCACAGTAATCAAATTGCTTAAATACAATAATCTTATTAAAAAAAATCATAAGCAAATCCAAACAGGTCCAAAATAATGTACCCCCATGTAACGTGCATTCGTTCCTGATTATAGAATACTAGGGATAACCCGTGCCTAAAAACATAGTATAACTAATATAACAATTGAGTACCGTATCCAATATTTCTAGATTAAAAAATCAAAAACTGTTGTGGACTCTCAGTTCCATAATAGAACTAAGAGTCCAACCATTAATAAAAAAAGATTGATACTCAATCTAGTCATAGTTTCTTTTTGAGACAAATATTAATGTGCTAATCATTCACAACTTAAAATTAGTTCTTAGCAAGTTTGAACATTTAATTGATTGACGATGACGGGTTCAAATTTGTGTAATATAATATTTTGGGGTATCCCACACACTTCCTTTATTTACAAAACGGAATGAGAAATTTGACAGCATTTATTTGCCTCAAGTATCTCTAACCATCGATCAATATGATCCATGAACAATATTTCATGTGAAAAAATGGTAGTACTGCAAGTCATTTGGTGAGATCCAATGAGAGAAAAAAAAGATGTAAAAATTCAAAAGGCTTTTGCATATATACCCAAAAGTATAAAATGAGTCATCTAAGTCCAAACAAAAAAATATTGTTATAACTCCAACTAAATTGTATCACCATAACATTTTTTTCTCTACATTTTTTCTTGAAATTGGACAAAAGATTATCATACTATGAGTTAGAATCTACTAGAATAGTTGCTCTCGATATATCCCGCAAAAACACCAACGAAATGACACGTAATTGTCCGTGCCTGAAAGCACGGCGTAAATTAAAATTCTAAAAATACTTTATTACCTAAAGACTCTTTGCAACCTAAAATAACTTACAAATTAATTAGAATGAATCTAAACCGTCTCTGTGATTTCCCGCCCAAATCAATTTGCATGTGGAAACATAACGACCGCAATACCCGAAAAACAGGAAAATGGCGTTAATGCTAAAAGGGTGACTCATGTTGTTTACGCGCAAATTTTTATTTTTATTTATTATAATAATAATAATTATTATTATTAGTAGTAGTAGTAGTTGTATTACTATTACTATTACTATTACTATTACTATTACTATTACTATTACTATTACTATTACTATTACTATTATTATTATTATTATTATTATTATTATTATTATTATTATTATTTCTATTAGTATAATTATTATTGTTATTATTATTACTATTATTACTATATTATTACTATTATTATAATAATTATTGTTATTATTATTACTATTATTATTTTGATTATTACTATTATTACTATTATTATTATTATTATAGTGTAGTGGTGAATTTGATTTGGGCGAAAAATGTGAGTTGATAGATTTTTGAAAAAAAAATATTGAATTGGAGGGGAAAATGAGAGATAGATTAATGACCGTTGGATGTTAAAACCCCAAATGATTTTAGACTGTTGGATGTTGAAGCCTAAATTGATTTGAGGTCGTTGGATGTTGAAGCCTTGAGATTTGAGCCGCTCTGTTTTATATTATAGATTTCGTAAACAGCTAAGACAAAGTAACTTTAGAGGTATCATTGACACGAAGCACTATGGATTAACACCAAGTCAATGACAAACAAATCATTCAACAACTATACATGAACTAAAACTAAAAGTTGAAAGCCCAACAAATGATTATGTAACGCCCCCTAAAATCCTTGCACTAGCTACGGCGGACCTTGTGCATTAAACTCCATACATTTATCAACTTAACCAATAATTCCATAATCATATTGTTTGAATTAGTTTATTTTAGACTATACATTAAAATTTTCTCTTGCATAATCCCTGGATCTTAACTTGATCTCGATCTCATTATTTATACAAGTATCAACTTGTAGTTCATCCGTATAAATGGATAACGTCATATATAACGGTCTTATTTTAACATTAAGATTTAAATATTCTATAACTTTACATATCCAAGATTCACGGCATTAAATCATTAGGACGGTTCTTGGAAACAGAGAATCTCGCGATAAATGTTTGTATCTTCATCCGTGATAAATATTTGCATCTTTATCCATGACAAATGTTTGTATCTTTGTCCGGTGCAAAATTCTTTTTCCATACAGAACATACCCAACTAGTTAAAACTCTAACTCGAAACACATTTGATAATAGTGATATTTCTTCATATCAATATTCTTACTACCAAGTGACACATATTTAGCAGAAGCTGTCAAAATTGATCATGATTTGCAACATCCAACTGCATATTACCAATGATACAGGTCACAACTCCCAAAGCACAAACTAACAAGTCTTTCCATGGCACCTCAAACAAATCATATAGGATCATGCTGCATGTAGTTAACTAGACCCATAAAGAGCACCACTTTAAACCACACTACCATCAGCCAAAACATTTCAGACCAACTCAACTAGTCACATAAAAGGAAATTATAGCTTCACAATAGGATGCTTTTTACCAAAATCCTTTCATAATTTCATATAAATTTGCGGATGTCCTTTCTGTTTCAAAAGATATAAGGATCAGTTTGAAAAACGGATCATATAAATATCAATTACTGCTGAATAAACCATTTCTATGTTATACTTTCTAGGTTTTTAACACTACTAAATGCCTTCAAAATCTTTGTCCAATTCAGAGTAAATATCATTTTCGATATTTATTTAATATAATCTAGAGACAAAATATACATACTTGTACTCTGCACAAACAGATAAGTTGTGGTTAGTTCTTTGTTGACTTGAGTTCCTTTGAACCATTGGTAGAAAGGTACTACCATACAAACTGGACTTTTTGGACCAGCAATCACGTGCCTTCAAAGGAACTCCACCTAAATATAAATAGAAAAGGTTACACAAAATATCACATCGAGATTATCCACAACTGAAAAGTAAAAGCAAATTTTTTCAATATGTCAAAATAAATCTAACTAGCAGAGAATTCCATACTCGATCTCATAGATACATATAGAATTCTAAAGTTTTCTTTCTTTTTTTTAATAAGTAACTCGACGAAAATATTATTTAAAACATAATGGTATTCACAAAATGCGATTGAAACATAAAGCAAGTTCACTGTGCATTTACATCATAACCAAAACAATTGAGGATTGATTTTCATTCCATTCACAAGTTAAGCTCACTTCAAATCACGGACCACACTAGAAACTTAATGTTTGAGTGCCATTCAAAATGGTAATTAATCTAAGGTCAAAGGTGTGAGGGTCCCATGAGGCACGCACCTTAACATCACTTATCTCATGTGCATAGTATGAGCTATAGGATCCTTTGTAACTGTCAAAACTCACAAATTCCTCATTGTTTCTCTAAAAGGGGACACGTGAAGAAAATTCATGCTGGTGCAGTCCATAAGAGGCCTACAAAAGAGCATGTTCAAAGGGAGTATTTACGTGGTTCTTGAGCTGATGTGAATTTAGCTTTGGAGTCGTGTGCTATGTTTTTCTATATGTGTATATGATCATATCTTGTTACTTACTTTACTTTGTTATGTTCTAGCCATCAACGGTAGTTTGGTCATTTTATCTTTATATTGGGTGTGATGCTTAAGGAACCTAAGTGAAGCGAGATTATCCACCCCCTCTTTCTTCTTCTAGAAATCTAGCTTCCTCTTCTTCTTGAATTCTTCTTTCATTTTTTCCGGCACATGCATCTCTTCAACCCCTGATTACAAAATCAATTATTACCATTATCCTATCAGCCTAAAGACCAACAATAAACCCAAAATAAAACTGTTTAGGATTACTGTAAAAAAATGCCTAAACACCACCAACCTTAACCCCTTTCATCCTTATTAATGTCCTAAACTCTTAAGCCTTTACTCCTTTGAAAGCCCTAAAAGCCCTCATATGTCAGCCACAAATCCAAGAACAATCAGGCCTTAAAAAGCCTTTTCCTCTTACTGTCAGAATTTGTGATCAAGTTTCCCCACGCTTTGTTCAGCATAACATGCTCAAAAGGGAATCTTTTAATAATTTTGCTTTCCTCACACATCGCATTTTTAATCAAAACAGTATGAAAAAAGGTCCATTTCATCAATTAGAACAATTCTAGATAGAATTAGATATTGCTATATTGAGTATTGAGAATATATATATATATGTGGGTGGGTGGGTGGGTGGGTGGGTGGGTGTGTGGGTGTGTGTGATCTCTATCTTTGTACTAGACCTAATATCATATTACAATTCTTGGGAAGGGAAAAACATCTCACTCTTTGAAGAAAATGAGAACTCAATAACCTAACTAGAAGATTTCCAATCGTAATTAAGTCTTTAAGAAATGTAAATATATAGAAAATGGAGCAACAGACAAGGAAGATATGCAAAACTCGAAAAGTAGAAATCAGAAGTGAAACTCAAAACAACACACAAAGAGTAAATTTGAACATATAATCAACTAAGCCAATCAAATATGACGATTACAAGATAAATTATGCTTCAATATAGAATAAAATGAAAGGATAACAATTGATTTCCATTTCCATAATCAGGTAGAAATCTATAAAAGATCAATACGAGATAGTACTAAATGTAGTGAGAGTTGCAGCTTAATTTGGAGCTACCGGATATTGAAACAGAAGCTATGCTGGTCGCCATAGAATATCGGGAGTGAGAGACAGAGAGAAAGAAGCTTAAGACTGTAGACAAAAGGTAGATTTTTTATTTTTGGTTCAAGTGATCTATAGAATATTCCATAGATGCCCTCATGCCCCTACACCCAAATTAAAATTTACAAACTTCATAAATTTTGTGACTTTAAAATCAATAATCATCTTATAATTTTAAAAAAAAAAAATAATTTATAATAATAATATGATAATAAATAAATAAAAATTATTATTTTATTTTTTATTTAACTTTTTTTGTTTGTGATTTTTTTTGGTCTCATGACCTATTGGATTCAATCTATAGGATTTAAAAATATATGTTTATTAAAAAAAATTATTTTTAAATTATTCATCTTAATTACTCTAAAATTATTTTTCTTTTTTTTAACTAATCTCTTAACTCTTTCTTAAAATAATAAAATAGAAGATAAAGAGAAGAGAAAAGTAAAATATGATTGTATTTCCGAAATCAAAATTAATAGTGTTACTCTTTTCAATATACGCTATGTAATTTTCAATGATGTTTTTTACTATAAAATTAAATAAATGTAGTATTAAAAAAATAAGATAAAAAATAATACTAAAACAAAAAGAAGATAAATAAATTTAGACAAAACAGAAAAAGTATATACGAATCCTGTTATGTATTGTGATAAATTTGTGACGAATTATAATTACAGAATATATCGTGATAAATTTGTGTAGAATTATAATTACAGAACATATCGGTACATGAGATTGAATAAAATTATAAAATTCTATTTATTTCACATCTCTCCAACCAAAATATCATTAATGTTTATTTACATAATTGACAATTAAAATATTAAAATAAATACTTGCAATATATATTATTTTCTTAACCCTGTATTGTATTATAGAAAAGGGAAAGGGAGCCTGGCTTGCTAAACCCGAACCTATTGCCTCGAATGATCGATCCGCCTCTTGGCTCGGCTAGTCGCCAAATATTTGGGTCCTCCGTCCATCATAGTTTATGAGACGAAATCAAATAAAATTACATTTTAAGTTGTAAAAATGAGTAAAAATGAGGATTGGATGAAGAATATAAATCATAAAGTGATATACTATTTTCATAATAATAATAATAATAATAATTTTATAACGCAAAAAATAAGACTATTATTTAAGCAGTACTCTGTCTATATACTTTATTTTGAGAGGTGTGATATTTTTACAAAAGAAATTGATATTTTCGCAAAACTCTACTCGCATTAATAAAAGGTAAAGCCTACCTCAATATAACTGGAGTGTAGAGCCTTACAAAAATATCAATTTTCCTTTTCCTTGTAAAAATATCAATTCCCTATTTTTATTGTCTTTTGAATATATACTTAATAGTAATCTGCTTTGCTTTGTTTGGACTTTGTAGTCCTATATAGCATTGTAGCCAGCCAATTTCACGTTACAACTTGCAGCCACCAGAGGGACTTGTTCCTTGGCTGCTCCGGAAAAACCCACAACGCTGTCTACTTTAATACCAAGTACACAACAAAAACAGGGAAAAGAAGAAGATAATTCCCTGAAAGTCGTCCAAAAATTCCCTCATGTCAACCGAAGCGCTTCAGCCTGTCATCCTCTTTATATATAGACAGACACTCGCATCTATGCGCTTGCAAACCAAAGATTAAAGGGAATTCCTTGGCAGAAAAAAAAACACAAAAAAAAGAGAGGAAAAGATGAGAAAACTTATAGATGAATCCTATGTGGCCTCTGAACATATGGGAATGGGTTTCTAGGTACAACCCACTGTGACGATCATTATACATGAAATCCTAGTATACTATACACCTCCAACATCCATGTGGGTGCTATGATATACAGAGAACCCCATGTTGTGTCTACTTGTCCGAGAAGCCCCCAAAGAGCAGTGAAGGATTAACACGTCGCCTTTCGGGCAGGAGCTTCTCCGTTTTTGTAGTAGGCTGCACGGCCCGATCCTCGTCTGGAAAGGGAAATGAAAGCGAAAGAGAGAGAGCACCAGATACATCATCTTCTTCTGCTTTGGTTGCTGCCCTACCAGGAGGCTGATCCTGGTTAACTTTCTTTTCTACTTTCGTAGCTAAAAAGGGTGGGATGCTCTTTTTCAAAGGTTTCGTTTCTGAACCCAATGCAAGCTCGAGATTTGGGAAACTTTCTTGAAGGGACTCGTCATTGTCTGGCAAGACCCCCTTCCAAGAAATGGAACTGTCACCCAAGCCAACATGCTTCACGGGAAATGGATTAATGGGGAAAAAGAACCTTTCAATAGCTCCTACGCTCTGGCCAACAACCGTCTCATCACAACTTTCATCATATCTCTTCTCCGTGATTGGGGAACTCAAAGTTGCATCTTGAATCCACGAACCATCTCTAGAAGAACTTGAATGATCAGTACATCCATATAAATAACTGAAGTCCATCTTCGGTTTATCGCTTGCACTACCTCCATCAACCAATATACTATTTACGTCATTTGAAAGTACTATCTGACTAGAGTCAGCCATAGCAACTTCGGATTTTGACTCTGTATTATCGAAGTACGATCGTTTCCTGTGATTCAAAGGCCAGCTGTTAAGCTCCTTAAAAGTTGGAACTCTCATCGTCTCTCTCTCCAGGACAGCTTCTGCTTCCAATAATCCTACCATTTTCAAATTCCTCTTCAATTTCAATTGACCTTTGCTAGTGCCCATCCTATCTTGTATATTCTCCTCACCAACACCCTGCAAAGTGGCAAACTCTCGTACACCAAATGAATCTTTACCAAAATACTGACGTGAAGCCCACCAATCACGTGTAGTATCCGAGTGACTTGGCTTTTTTTCGTGACTTATATTAGAATCACTTGGACTTGTAACTTGAACCGAAGTTTGGGGTTCTGAATTCACTTTGCAGCCAGAATCAATGTGTCCCTTCTACAGGGAGAAAATAGATATATTAATACACCACTATAATACCAGCAGAAATAATTTCCTCATGCTAAAGATCATACTTGAAATACACACTACATTTATATAAGCAAACAACAGCAGAAAACTGGGTATGACAATGTTTACAGATTACATCCTAATGTAAGTTATTCAAAACCTAGATCCCTTCCGAAGTCGAGACTTTGTGTGTTCTGGTCGTAGAAAAATTGAATACATCTGTCAGGATGGCTGCAAATTCCACAAGACCATACCTCCAAAAAATTGCTTTAAGTGTGTGCAGGCATGCTCATTATTTCTATATTGTCCTATTACTCGAAGCTTGTGGAGCTAACTTCGGAGTGTTAGGAGAGAAGTAGGGCACTTAGGAGAGAAGCAGGTGTGCCCTGCTTCGGTGGAAGATATGTTGATCCATTTTTGAGGATTGGAAGCAACAAGGTTCCATAATTTGGAAGTGCTTTATATTTAATTTCATGGAAAATTTGGAATAAGTGTAATGTTAAGACTGTTTGGAGGAACCTATGTATCTTTTAAGTGATAGGGTTATATTCCTTGCTTCCCTTTGGGCTTCTGATATGAGGCCTTTAGGAGTACCTCTGTGACTGATATGCAAGCGTTTGGAGGACTGCACTTTTAAAGCACTCTTTTTGCAATGTGTTTCTTTAATCTAGTGAGGGTGGAGTATCCTCTCTATTTATTAACAACATTTCTTTTATCAAAATAAAAGATAAAAAAATTAAATAAGGTAAATGAAACCCACAATATGAATATCCATCATGAAGAATTATTATGTCAACCACATCTAGAGCTGAGAGATCAGTTTCCTATTGGATGATGCATAAATGATATGAGATAACCCAAGTCTGGCCCATGCTTGATTGGACTGTCGCAATAAAAAAGGTGGAGTTGAATAGAGAATAATTCCACACAAAATAAAGTGTGATATGGTCAGTTACGTCTTAATGACATCCAAATCAGTTATATAAATAAGTTGGACTATTAAACTTTTCTATTGGAGGCTTGGGCCTTGAAGGATTGTGCCTGAAAAGTGTCAGCCCTTGGGGTCCCCATAAGCATAAGCAGTCTTCCATAGGAGCACCCTGCCTCCAAACTTGGCGGGAATCAGGAGCTCTGTATAGTTGACTGCTTCCGGATAGAGGTTTCCTGAAGTGACTGGGCACAACATTATATGCGGGACAGGCACCCGTTTTTCTAAATAAATCTATTGGCAGGTCTTCCTAAAGAAGTCTATAGTTTTTCATTTCAGGTGATTCCATTAATATAAAAGAATACTATTTGGATCGGCTCGTCAGTCAGTTGACATCACAAATGTCAAATGACTTGTGTTTAAATGAACACCCCCGCCCAAAAAGGAGGAGAAAAACATGAAAACACCTTCCTACATAAACAGAGAGCAAGTGCAGATATTTTGGTTTGAAAACTTGAGCAAAAGTGAAGGAGATCAACATTACCACTGAAGTCGGCACGGATCTGATTTCTGGCCATGATTGCAGAGGGCTTTTTGGAATAGGAGGCAACAAATTAATGTCCAATCTGTACTCTGGCTGCTCCGTAGTTAATTTTGGACATATATCCTTTTGGAAATGGGATATTACTTTAGTGCCACCATTTATTGTCTCAGTTGATAAATGAGGCAAATCTATCAAGAAACGGGCATCAGATACCACATCAGAAGATCTGTTGCAGGAGGGTACATTGTTGTCTATTTGTACAAGTGAACATATATTTTCAGGCAAAGACATAATAGTATCTTGGGCACCAGAAAGTTTCTTTGAAGAACCAGACATTTCTTGCGAGCAATTAACCCGCTTCCCTCTGAACAAACCCCAAAGAAAGAACATCATATTCCAACCTGTCAATTATTAAAAAAAAAAAAAGTTATATGACAAATAAATTGGAACTGATTTATTTTCTATATCTGCAGAGGACAAATATGTAAGCAAAATAGCTTTAGAAGAATATGTGGGCAAGCATACAAGTGTTTCATATATCTCAAGTAATTATTATAAAAGCACAGAGAATTAAAAAAGCAGGCAGAGCTGAAAGAGAAGACAATACATAGTTTAACTAAAGATACTGGCTTGATATTCAAGTACTTGATATAAGGCTATGTTGAGTGCTAATACTGGCCTGGTAAGGCCTGTTTCTCCAGAGTGGTATACTGTATATAAGCTATGATATGACTCATTCACATCACATTTCACATTGTTTGGTGACCCAACTTTAAAACAAGCTGCTTATGGTTCTTGGTCAGATTTGGGGCTGCCCTTCTACTTTGGAGTGGCTCAGATTAAAATTTGTGGTTTTGGAAGCAGAAAATAAAAAATAAAAAAAACTTCTTCAGATATGCGGTCTGTTTGTAGCTATTTGGAGTGTGGTTAGTGTGCAAGCCCCATTGAGTTGATAGTTCCTTCAAGATTAGTTTTTATGGACACGCCCTAAGTAGCCAGGAAAATGTTTAACCGAGTCAAGAACAACTTCAAATATATTCCACATGCAAGGAATAATTCTACAATAGGGCATGCTACGTATGCAATTGGGATGAGACAATGATGGGTCATCCCATCCTTTGAAACCATGTAAAACAAATACAAACACTTTCAAGGTTTCATTCTGTGATTTTTACTTTTATTATTATTATTTGTGATGTAGTCTCCATGTCATATAAAACATTTCCACATGGCAGAAACAGACGTTAGAAGTTCATAAGCAACAAAATGGCTAAACCATTTAGGGAGTGTTTGTTACAGGTCATGTAAGATACCCACCGAAATTTAGATTACTAGGTATTTGATTACTGGTTATAGAAACTGATCATATCTTATCATTTTCTTTTGGTTATTTTCGTTTGGTAGAAGTTAATTGATTACTGGTAATAATTGTTGTGAATGTTTGGTACGAATTCAAGACTACTAAGTATTTTTTTTTTAAATTCGTCTGTTACTAAAATGCCACATATACTAATTTATGTCAAATAATTCACCAATAATTTTTTGTCAAATAAAATTAGACACCCAAAATACTGTCCAACTAGTAAATTCTATAGTATTTAATAAAATATATTTAAAATTTTATTACTTTTGTAAAATAATAATTTATAATATATTTAATTATAAATACATGAATAACGATAACTAATTAAGTCAATTTAAGCACAATAATAAATTAAACTTATTATAATAAATAACAAAACAAGATGAATAAGGATAAATTAGAACATTTATGTCCAAATTATTAAAAGAAATAAGAGTATTAGATATATTAGAATTTGCTTCGTAAACTTTTTATAATTATGTGTAAATAAGAATATTTATGTCCAATTTACTAAAATATGATTGGTATTTTTGTCTATAGAAAGATCTCAATATGACCAAGATATAATAATCTAAGATTGCCACATATTTTTTGGTATATCTGAATACCCACTTCAGGTGGGAATTTGAAAATTTTACTGGGTATGCAATTACTAGGAATATAAAATTATCAATGTTACAAATACAATTTATTAGGATGACCTACTCACATTACCAAGTATATAAGATGATCATTTCAGATGACCTATAACAAACGCCTCCTTAATGGCATTTCTCTGCCAATAGACTCGATAAAAGACCAAAAAAAGGGGTAGTAATTCTAAATTAACTAAGAAAGGTGTTCTTCAATGACCTAAAATCTATAAAAGACACTTATTGTGGATGGGAGCTCTATGCAGCATAAAGTTTATCCCCACATCACCAAACAATATGATTTAAGATGAGTATAAAAAACTTGTGAACTGTTTCCAATTAGGCTGTTAACTCTACTCCTTGAGATTTGTTGTCTAAATGCAAGTGTGTGTGTGTGTGTGTGTGTGTGTGTACATATTCAGAAGAAGTAGACAGAGTTATCCAAAGAAACGTCCAATTGCCATTCTAGGGCATGCGTCTAATGAGTGATGTATGTCCATCAATTCTCACCTCAACTACAACATTTTGAGTCAAGACTCACAGGGTCTCCAAGAGCCTCACCTCAATATGTTGCAGCAGGGGACAGGACACTATAGCATTATCATTATTAAAATTTTCATCAACTAAGAAGTAAATTTTTACGCTGGGATTTCACAGGAAGCTGATTGGATGGGAATATCAGGATTTCAACACCATCAATGTCTCCTTTGAGAGCTAGATCATTCTTTGTCATACTCTCCAATAAAGTCTTGTAGCTTTTCTCACAGCTGTGTCATAAAAAAAATTGAATTAACACCAATAAGAAATAATGATAAAAGAATGACATTTGAATTTGGAAGCAGATAAAAACAAAAACAAAAAAGAAATAAGAGGGGGGGGGGGGGGGGGGGGAGAATAGACATGTTACCTCTCATAATCTCTTGCAAAAAAATAGAGCGCAATGTGATCCTCATTAACTCCAGTTTCTGCAAATTGTATTGGCCAAGTACTCAGGCGTGGTACTTCGTTCAAAACAACTTTGCGGGCAAATTTGTTCATTGTTTCAATAACTCTGGGAGATGCACAAGCTGATAAATGAGCTTGAAATCCATCATAAAGGTCTGGCAATTTTCCGCTTCTATGAACCTCAAAACACCCTCTGCATGCAAACAGATATCAAATTCCGGAAAAGTACTTCAACAGAAGAGTCCGCGGTGAACCATTAGGAGAAAGTAGAAATGATATGGCAGACGAACAAAAAAAAAACAATTCTGAAAAGGAGAAGAATCATACTGCCAAATATACTCATGCTCTGGTATGGCTGACATCATCAAAGC
Source organism: Hedera helix (assembly GCA_947179155.2). NCBI lineage: Eukaryota > Viridiplantae > Streptophyta > Magnoliopsida > Apiales > Araliaceae > Hedera > Hedera helix. The sequence goes on along the minus strand of OX359265.1, from coordinate 1,061,798 downwards.
AGCAGAACTTGCTACAGATGCGGGACTGGGCAAATCCTTCATGAAAGGCTTGTAGCCATCAACAGGGAGAATGGACCTATCATTTCCTGTCCTTGAAGTGACTGCTTCAGCAGAGAGCGTAATCTGCTTTACATTGGTATCAGTAATCTTCTTAGTAGATTCGGCGTTAGAGTTCCATGCACTTGTAAGCCCCTCATTTACCTCCTCGCCGGCAACCAATTTTCTTGAGTTACTGGAGTCTTGTAAAGATACTTCACAATTAATGCTCGACACAGATACCTCTTCAGATTGATCTGGAACTCTATTCTTTCCATATATTTCAACCTTTTTGGGCATAGCAGCCTCAATTGCAGCTTTCAGTTTATTACCTTTATCCATCGCCTCCTTTGAGCTTCTAGACGTAAGTACATCTTGAGCAAGTGGCTTAGGATCGTCAACTAAACAAAATTCTGCAGAGTGACCTGTATCTTTACATTTCTGACAGAGAACACGTTTTACTCCATCAGTAATACCCTGCCTTGGGCGACTAATAGAACTTTCCTTCACTTTCTCAGCAAGATTTGTTGATTCTCGGGACTGAGGAAATCCATCTGGTAGACTTTCACCAGCTTTACTGATTGGTCGATCAGCAGTAAAAGAATTTGAGGAGGAATTATCCTTCATCCTAGCCTGTACAGGCTTATGTTCCACATAATTGCTGACTCTATTGGCAGAGAATGACAACTCCCTCTTACCTTCACCTGAACAATAAAATAAGATGGACGAAGCAAATAACATAATGGCAAAAATAAGCCACAGAGATACATATAGTTCGCATTATGCAACAACAGGAATAAGATAACAAAATCATACATTCATACCTAAAGAAACTGGCACTTCTGAACCTTTACGAACAACATAATTGACTGGTTTCGATATCTGGAAAAATCTACTATCTGATGGCACAGACTTTGAGTCACGATTGTTATTTGTGGAAAATGAAACAGTTTCTCCACGAAAAGCTAGTTTTTTATCAGCTCTCGGCGAAGAAATAGTAGAAGAGGATATTGTTGAACGAACTAATGAACGTTCTAATTTAAAGGAATTCTTCCTCTCAACAACGTTCCGCTCTTTTGCATGTTTCGGGCCTTCTAGATCCTGAACATGAGAAAATTTCGGGGATAACATCTTAACTTTTGATTCACCCGAAATTAACTGCCCTGAGTTAACAGATTTAAATGACATAGATTTGCCCATCGCCCTGCTAGTTCCCTCCTTAGCATTAAGTGAAGCAGGTTCTTTCATCGATTTCTGCTTCTTAAGAACAGCTTCATCCAAAAGCTTAACTTTTGACTTTGCATTTGCGGTACTGAATGAATTGGACCTTAAAAAAGTACCTGTCAGATGAAGTGCTTAATTTAATATTACCATGAAAATCAAAAAAGATATCACAGTAAACAACATCGTAGAGATGTAATTTAGCGAACAATGTAGTATTGAAAATTAAAGTATTATCACGAGCTGTCTGTTGTCGGGTACCTGTAGGAGATGCAGTTTCTGGAGTATCATCAATGGGGTGAGCACCAGGAGGAAATTGATGGGAAGGCTTCACTTCCCCCCTATCTAAGTTCTTGATTGAACTATTGCGAGAAAGTACACCAACTCTATTAGGAATGGATGCCTTTGGTGATCCAATGGTTGGTTCAAGAGCTTGCTTTTTGGCCACTGAAGAAACTTCTGCATCCTCTGCATTTCTTTTACGAGAGATTTTCACAATTGAGTTATCTTTATCAGTTTTATCTCCCTCAACATCTACATCTTTTCCACCTGACTTCCCAACAAGATGAACATTTTTGGAGCCCACATATCCAGAAAATTGAAATTTACCAACTCCATCTACTGCACCATGTTTATCTTTCTCCCGATTTTTTCTTTCCTCAAACTTGCATTCTTGACACAGCCAATCAGCTTTTGGAACTTCATTAAGCATTACTTCCATGCAATAACTAATGGCAGAATCAAGTTTAATAAAAGATTATTTTAAGCTTATAGAACTAGATAGACAAAATAGCCAGTTAAATCTTCAAGAAAGCAAATGAATTTAAAACTACTTCATAAACTTACGTGTGCTCAGCACCATCACTACATCTATAACATACAGCAAGTAAATCTTCTCGACCTACATCTCCACAAATATCACACACCTGGTACCAGAAAATAGAAATAACTAGCACCAATTAATTAAGTTATATCATAAACCCCCCCAAGTAGGAGTGTAAAAAATGGACACAAGATATTTGCACTACAATAAAAAAAAATTAAAAAAGGAGTAAAAGGTAGAAGGTACAGATCAAGTTACATAAGAAATATTAAAGTCAATCCAGAAAATTCAACATGAAACGTAGTTTGCATCCTACAAACCAACCCTGGACATTAAAGCTTTTAGAAAGAAAGATCCACAAGAATTCAACATCAAGAACAACTGAACAACCGTAACAAACCCTTCAGCCAAAGTTGAAGCAAGATATAAATCTCAAAGCTCTGTGAATGAGAATTTAGAGATTTAGGTAATCAAACACGAAATTAAAATTGTGCACAAAAACTAAGCCCCTCATGGCTCAATGGTAAAACAACTACTCATGAGACTTGGGTGCATGAGGTCTTGGGATCCAACCTTGGCAAAGCCAAGGTTGTTAAATTCCATTAAACTAGCAAAAAAAAAAATAATAAGAGAACTGCATTCAAATAAAGATACTTAATGGACAACATAAAAAAAGAATACAGAGTTGGCTGGTTGAACAAGTCTATTCTGTCAGAACAAACAACATAAGTATCAATACTTACATCATGCTCCACAATATCAGATTCATCACTTTCATTCACAGGATGGGACTGAATAGAAGTTTCCTTGGCATCAGTTGGGACAAGCAACTCATTGACGTTCTCAACTTCTTGCATATGTTCTACAGAGTTTAAAGCTTCAGTAAGCAGAGCACCAGTAATATTGTCAATTTCTGTTTTAAGCTTTAGACAATCTTCCATTGAAGGCTCCGAGTTCCCTCCAAAAAGGCCAACTTTGCTAACCTGCAAAGCAGATTTCTGTCCACAAACATTGTTAGATATTACCTCCTTTGTCACTAATGGATTCAAACGCTCTCTTGAGCATTCAGGTGGTTCACCACCAATCTGGGGGAATGAATCTACTTCCAAGTCCTTCAAGCTTGGGTCAAAGAAAATAGATATTCCATTTGGAGGATCGGAGTATATACTTTCTACAATTCCTGAACCAGCACCATCATCTCTGTCTTTGGACAACGGATTCTCCATCAATCCTGAATTATGAAAAGAAAAATCGGTCGATGAACTGATAGGAGGGTAAACCTTCTGAATATATTCTTCATTACATCTATGCCTGCTAGATTCATTCTGGCTTCCTTCAACATCAAGTTTATCCCGACATGAAGCAGTCTGAGATGGAACTGCTATAGCATATCCTTCAGAAACTAAACAATTGGGAGAGGCAGCACGCGTTGCTTGATTTTTACTTTCCATAGTTCCACTATCAGAACTAGACAATTTTGGTGCTTCATTAACTCCACTGACACACGAAATATTATCATCATCTCCTTCTAAACTTCTTAAGTCACCTAACTTGTTTTTAAGATTACTCTTATCTGAATCCATTTTTTGAGGTTTCAATGTGGCCAAATCCTCTCTGACAGACCCATCAGATGACAAGTTTTGGGGCATCTCAACATATTGAGATGCACCAGTTACATCAGACATCCTCGGGCTACCCTTACTTTCTGCATTTTCACAGAACGAATCATGACTAGAATTCACACTGATTAAGTTGCTTGTTTCACTAGCAGTATGCTGTCCAATTTCACATGTTCTGCTCTTAATAGTTGGAGCTACATCATTCACAGAATAACTGAAGGCATTTTCACTGCAGGTGTCCTCCAAAGATTCACCTTTCTTCGATCCCATGAGAGCTTGGTTAATATGCAAACAAGATGAACAAGGAGCAGAGCACACGTTACACGTCCCAGAGTCAACTCTCACATCAATATTTGAACTCTTGGTAAGCCTGCTAACTCCTTTATTGACTCTAGATGACACCTAACAAGATCAACAGGAACACAAATAAGTAAAAACACAGAAGCTATAGAAAGGATAATGCATTGAAATAAAAATAAAAAATTAATAATAATTATTTAGTCCATTATATACATATATATTATTTAAAAACATAAACCACCATGCTGTCGCACTGAACCCCTCTGAAATCATATAAACTAAAAAAAGCTAAATGAAAAGATCTACAAGCTAAAGGTAATTTTGTAATTGTGAGCACATAAAAATAGGAAAGGACAAATATTCTACTTTTTCCTACATTTTTTCAGATATACCATCAGTTAATGCCCTGTAAACACATTTTTAATTTGATAACCAATTAACCACCCACCTTACTTAAACATATTAAGCAATACACAATCCCCCCCCCCCCCCCCAACCCCACCAAAAAAATCTAATATATATATATATATATATATATATATATATATATATATATATATAAATGCTCAAGTTCTCTGGTGCAGGAACATTTTTACCAATGATACAGGCAAAGGAGCGCAAAATAGTAAGCATAACTGAGATGTGCAGATTTATATCTACATATCCATAGACACACAACCGCACCATATATGTAATTAAGATTTATATCTCATCCGAGAAATAAATTCCAACCAAGTCGCACAAAGTATTTTTTTATCTATGTACTTTTAGTATTTATATACTAATGGGCCTGCCTAGTCTGCGTCTATAGATGTCTATATAATCTATATTGTACTGCTCTTATATATTTGTCATATTTTGTGTCCACTACCGATCCATCACAGGTGCCACCCTAAACTGATGCAGCCCATTACAGTCCATAAAAGAGAACCTATCAGATGCCCAAAGGCTGACACATTTACACATCTCAGGCAACAGGGTCACTGAGTGCAATTATTATCTAAAATTTCTAACTCCTGCATGTTAGATACATTTAAGTTGACAAGAAGTTCACCAAACAATCTAAAGTGGAAGAAAACAATTCCTAAAAAGAATATCCCAATTCCTATGAATATCCGAACTAGCTGCACCTCAAAAGGCCCCATATTTGATACCCATAGGATGCCAAAAAGTACACCTTGTCCCAAAGCAAGTGAAAACAGAGTACTTAACAAGAAAATTCCTCGCAATTCTTTTGGTTCAAATACCCAGAGAATCACAAACGTCACTGATCACACACCACCTTAAATTTTACATCCCTTTTCCTGCCAAAATAACTAAAACTGATATACTGAATGCTGACAAGGGAAGTACAAACCCAGACCTAACTAATAAACAAGACAAGGCACTCCACAAACTCGTCATCTTAGCTTTCCAAATACAATTCGTAAGAGAGAATGAAGTTGTATTCCAATGACAAATGAGAAAATCAAAATAGGACTTGGAGTCAAAAAAAAAATTCTCATTGGATCTCAAGATCAAACTGATCTATGTAGAGGATTATACATGAAGAGAGGAGGTAGAAACATCCACAAAATCTCTACCATTAAGCTTCCGAAATAAATGAAAATTCAGGGAATCAAACATCCCTAACCAAGGTTCCTCCTGAGACATAATAAGATTCCATAAACCCAATTGTGCTTGATCTGAGATTTGGTGATAACTACAGCGTGAAATCCAATCTTCACAAATATGAATCGTAATGACCTCTTTTTTCCTTTTCTTTACATTTCTTTTTTGTTGGACAGCATAATGGCATCGCATGATGGGAGAAATATAGTTTCACTTCATAAATATTGTGATGCAAATGATTTGCATGTATATGTTTTAAATATTGGACAGGATGTGTACCTCATTTTATTTGGTACCAAAGAAAATCATTTTCTTACAGGTTACCGAGTCACAAGGCTATATGTGATGATTTATCCGGTCCGCAAGGTTATATGCTATGATAACACACTAGTGTGCTAACTACTCAATCTTCAGTGTTATATGCGATGGTTGCGCTTGCGCAATGGTCTTATGTGATGGTTTACCGAGTCTAAGGGCTACATGCAGTGCTTGACAGGTCACATGATATGCAAATTATACACCTATGATATGAATTGTACAGGGCTCACGATTGACACCAAATTTGTTGCCATACTATGCCCTTGATAACCTTAGTTGGCCAATTTCACACAGTGTCTATACAAGCAATCACACAAAGTCACACAAATGACCAATCTTTTATTACAATTCAATATAAAGGAATACAACAATCCGACCAAGGGCTTGCAAGACAACACACAAGAGAAACACTACACCAATATCTAGAACATCTGGTAAATCATAATTAATTTCGAATAGTACATAGAAACGTGCATCATAAAGTCATTTGTCAAACAAGTAATGACTATAAGAGACTGATAGCTAGAATTGTCTTAATATGCCTCTAGCCCATATCAACATAAAAGCAGGCAGGCATCCTCTAACCAAGCCTGTTACGATCCCTCTCCCAACCCCAACCTTCTCCCTTTCACTCATCAAGAAAAGGATAAACTAGACAGGAAGAACAACAATTGATTACCCTGTAATCTCACCGTATTCAGTTGATCGCCGTAGTCTGTTTCATTAAGTGGCCCTTGCATTCGACAGCTACCACTCAAAACTGGGGTGATCTAGAAAGCAAACCAAACAACGTCAATTACTGTGTCCAAAAGCATTAGTCAAATGTTTACATTAATTTATGGAACCAAGTCATACCACCAAGCATCCTAAGCATGATAACTGATAATAAAAAAATGTGTTCGTTTATACATAACTACTGGAGTTGTAAATTACCAACAAAAACACGTCAAAATTAAAACTTTAAAAATCCGAATAAAAAAACTGTGCAATTAACAATATTAATTAGGGAAAATTAAAAGGATCAGTTACAGAAACATTACGGGAAATTAAAATTGAATCGATCGGAAACATAAATTACATGCCTCTGGTTTCTTAATCATCACAGTCGTATTGTAGAGCTCTTTGACGGTTCGTTTCTTGCGGTTCACCATCGCCGACATCTACTGACAATGGATCAAACATTAACTTGTTCTGGATTTCAACCTCTATCCCACAATTTCAACCAGAACTAATAATTTAAAACCACCAAATTCATCTCTATACATCTCTAATTAAAAAAAATCAAATTAATGATAATTAGAGAAGGGCAGTATAATTAAAGTATGAAATACAAACAAAAACGATCTAAGGGATTATCTGTACTAAAATCTATGGCGGAGACTATGCATACAGACGTCTGCTTTGCTGTGCTTTTCAGCTTCGTCTCAATATTTTTTTTTTTCCTGTATATAAATTGAAATGAGAATCCAATTATTCTCTTAAATTGATATTTTCAGTATTCTCCTTCTCATATAAATAGTAACTAAAATTCATCTCATATTATCGTGTGGGTAACACAATGCGGATATATCAATTTCCTATATATATATATAATTATAATTATAACTGATTTTTTATTCTGTCCATACGAAAATAATAATAAAAAATGAGTTTAATTAAATTTTAAATGTTTTTGGATACGGAGGTTTAAATGAAAAATATAAAAATAAAGGGAAATTCTAGACCGGCGTACGTGTCGACATGCACGTGCAGTCTTATTATATGAAGCTTGTGCTTCTAGATTGTGTGTATGACAAGTTAGAACTCAGTCTGACGCGCTTGCTATCTAGCGCCTTAAGCTACCGGCATAAATTTGGCTGTTTACTTTTAAAAAAGTTGTTGAGGCTCTAAAATATGAAAAGTAAGTACATTATTTATTTATAAAAATTAGAAAAAATATGTCGATTTTAATTATAAGTAAACAAATCAATCAATTAGTGATATTTTTATACTTATTTATAAAATACGTAATAAAAATCGACATTCGTATTATTGCTGAATATAAAAAAAACTCAAAAAAATAACATAAAAATTATACATTATTTAAAGAATTGATAATTTCACAATAAAATTTAATATCTTCACACTGCTTTACATAATAAATAAGCATTTATGACATTTTTATCCAAATTATTTTTAGTTTTGAAAAACTACACCTTTGACTTCTTTAAATAGTCCCCTGTTACCCATTTAATTTTCCCTCAATACGCGCTTCCATCCCCTATAAACAACAAGTAAAGGAAAGTTGAGTGATTTTATTGTAATTTTATATGAATTAAAATAATACGCTCTTCCATCCCCTATAAACAAGAAGTAAAGGACAATTAACATCACGCACAGTCAACATATATATATATATATATATATAAACGTTGTTAAGATCATAATATCTTATTAACAAAATATTGTTATTCTTTTGAATGACGTGTCATTATTCACGCTACCAATGTGTATCAAATTTAACTCGTTTTATATTAATACAATGATCTATAAATAAAATAAGGTTGATGGATTAGTAGTTTTGAAAATTATGAACACCTACCCTCGTCACAAGAAATGATTTATAAACAAAGTTATAGGACAACAAAAAAGTGGCGTTTTCTCTTCAGACTACGTCGTCGTCGTCGATTACATAACTGCGTACATAGCAGCAAATTAATGGTCATAAACTTCAACCGGTGCACATAATTATATTTTGCAAAAAATACCGCAAACATAATTCTCATGCTTGGCAGCCTACATTCCTTTCTCCTTTGGCTGGAAACCTTGTGGTTTTTAGATCACCTGCAACTTGTCGGATTAAGTATAACATGATATGTGTGCATAAGCTTTTGGCAAAATGGAGAATAGAATCAAAAAACAGACCACCACTTGCTGAAAAGAGAACAAAACCATAAAACCTCCTCTCATAAATTACATAAGCGAAACTCAACCAAATCTATGACACAATGAATGTCTTGTTCATCCATCCTCCTATACCTTTTCCTCCTCGGGGGTACATAACAGCAGCAAAAGGCAAGGGAAAGCTTTCTTGCCACAGCACGTAAAACTAGTACCCTTCCCTTCCCTTTAATGCATTTATATTACAAAGCTCTCCACATCTTTAATTAGAGTACTGATATTCACAAAACACCAGAAATCTTTGAACATTCCCAACTGTACAAAATCCTGCTTGATCAGTCGCCCAAAATGAAAACCAAAGACGTATGGTTATCCTAGTAGATTCACGAAAGCACGGGTTCAAGAAGTTTTGAAACAGCTGGATCTATTAAAGATTTTATAATTATGAATCTTCAATAAATGATTGCTACAAACTTTCATATGGAGAAGCTAATCAATTGGGTGTTTGTCAACCTGGCGAGATGTATAATGTGCAGAAAGCAAAAGTAGAGATAGAAAAGCACTTGCTACAAAGATTGCATCAAACCACCGGTGGTAGAAATCAAATTGAATGTCTCCGCCCAATACATCAGTTATGATCATCCTGCAAAATAGTATTATCTCAGGCCATACCAAATGAAAAATAGTAGGATTCAAGCAAACTAGAAGATATTTATGCATTTTATCCTGGCACACCTTTTAAAGATGTAAACATACAAACAGGCAGAACTACCACCTGGATTTTGCAGAGCTAATACACTTCCATTTATGTTGGGAAAGAAAATAATGCACAACATCACTGATTACAGTAGCTTCATAGTCCAGAAAATGATTACATTTCTCCAGAACCACGAAGAAGAGATAATTCCTCTAGTAAAATTGTCAATAAAGTATGTTCATCAACTAAGAATTTCTTAACAATTTTGCTACAAAATATATTTTTACTATTTTGCATCTTGAAGAACCGACAGTTTAATTTATAGGATTTTCACTTCCGAGGTGATAAGCCTACTACTCAGCAACTGAAGGGATCAACTTATAGTTATGTATCTGTCATATGTCAGACCAATTCTCAATAAGTTTTTTCAACAAATTATATAAAGGAATATCATGCCCAAAGTAGTAAATAAAAACCAATAGCAACTAACTCTGGCATGGCATCCAAACCACATATTACCTAACACAAATGAAGAGACCTTGCTCGATGATAAAAATACCTGTATTCAGTGGCCAGACTTTTTCTAATTAAAAGAATCGAAGAAACGAAATACATCCCCATGATTTCAGATAGAAAAAGCACAACATTGCTTGAAGAACCACTTCCCACTCGAGAAACAGCAAAGAAGAACTGCACAGAGCCAATTATTGCACGTCAGGAAGAATATATCAAAACCAACCCCCCCCCCCCCCAAAAAAAACACACACACACACACACAAATCATAGCAGTTTTTTTTCCTTGGTACTTTTTACTATTGTAATCAACACAATGATTAGAATATATCAACTACACATCTTAAACTCTATCCGTATAACAGTACTACTATGTACGAAATGCAATACAGAATGAGAAGGTGGAAAACACTTTACCTTCATTAGATTAGTCAGGAACCCCCTTACAGAAATAACTACCAACATTCCGATGAACAAGAGAGATATATACTGCATAACAGAGAAAGAATAAAGGTGAGAGAAGCAGATCTACCTAAGTCAACAGTAAGTAAAAGAGAAAGCAACTGCATAAAATGCGACTGTGCAAAACACTGCTACCAACAGAAGGTCTCTTTTACTTCTTCTATAAATCATTTACTTGCAAAGTAATTGGACTGGCATCTTACAGACTGACTGAAAGTGCAATTACAAACATGGGGCAGAAACCTTTCATTTTCTTTTGAGTTGGACTCAAGGAAGAAACTGAGATACGAAAAACTCACAAAAACTCGTGCAAAGAAAAGACGTTCACTATTCGCAGCTAATAAACAGCAATTATGCTCATGGGCACTTGTTGACTTAAATTACTGCAAATGTGAAATAACAAGAAAGTGACTGTAACATTTTGACAGCATTATGTAATTCAACACTTTTGAAGTAGCAACATGGCATTGTTGAATTTGAACAATGGCTAATTACACTACTGAGTAACATATGATACAACCCAGAATAATTTGTATCCTGTCATAAAGGCAGAATAAAGGAAAATTCATATCGTTCGAAGAATTATGTGCCTGTGAATGGCAACATGACCAATTTAAACTCTCAAATGCTTTTTAAAACTGAATTACAATATTCCATACAAACTTCGAGTTCACAATTAAAAGCTACACACCTCTAGAATTACAAACCAGGGTCCTTGTTGCAAAATTTCTAAATCATTCTTACACCATATGTTAAGTAGTTGATGGAGGTTATAATTATAAATTTAGTAACCTGAGCCATCATGTATTGCAAGACACCCAATAAAGAGTGGGCTAGATATACACGAGTACAATCGACAGAGTGTTAGTAGAAATATTAATTTAGGAATTTTTTGCTTGTCCTACTATCATGTTAAGTTGTCAACGATGGTGTAACTACAATAATGATTACTCAACATCACTAATAACAACGCAGAATTTAATATGCGTTCTACTAGTGTGAGGTTATAAAGAGAGGGAAATACATTGTGATCATATACTTTAGGGTGGGCAATAACTAGCCTGTGATAATAATGCAGCATTGATGCCTATGTCGAAGAACTGTAAGAATATGCTGATTGTCCTTGTCACGGGATCAACCGAACCAGCCTGTCAAAGGAAGACATGTGATAAGACGACAATTAAGTGACATAAAACAAGTGCTTTAGAAGGAGAGCTATAGATAAGTGCTTAAGAAGTGACAGAATAGATAAAGTTGAACTGTCAATTGAAGCAATTAAGAAAAGAAGGGCATGTACCTCCTTGAAAACTACACTTTGCAGCGACTGCAGAGAAAAAAAATCAAACAACCAAATAATTTAGTTTAAAAGGCATCAACGATAAAAGACAAGGGAGCCAGGGAGGTTTACATTTCAGCAACAGATGAAATTAAGTTTAAAAACAAAATAAAATGTTTGCGTGCAAATGATACAATAAACTTTCAGTGGCAAAACAAGATAATGTAACGGAGATAAAGTATCAGATGCACCACATTGAACTTGCCAACGACAATTTGCATTCTCCAAGTTGTCGGGATGAGAAAAGGGATTCTCTAAATGGGCTCTTGGGTTGAAGATGACACAAAGGTGCTATGTTTCCCATTCTAATACCTCCAGAGGAATTACGGAATGCCAACGCCCGGTTGAAGTTTTGAGGCAGGTTTCCTCGAGATTGAATATATGTATTTACCTAAAGTTGTAGGAAGTAGGGTTTTTTATTTGGAAATGCTTCTTCAATTTTTTGAATCCACTCTCTGCATATCCTGAAACTTGACTTCAGAGGACCTCTTCCACCAATATTTATTCTTTTTCCTCAATATGACTTGTGATTTTTCCTTCTTTAAAGGCTTCTCAACTAACACTAGTCCTCTTAATTTCTCCTTTAGCTTAGTTTTGTGGGTTAGTTTTTAAGCACTTGGACTTTGGTTGAACTTTTACAACTCCTACCTTTATTGGAGAAGATAGGATATTTCCCAAGACAGCATCATTCATGAAGATATTATTACACATTTTAAGATTTACTTATCATCCAACTGAACCACAATCTGCAACCAAATGAGGAATGTTTATTTGCCATCAATCTAAACATGTTGACCCCGTATTAGTCTATACCTTTATCATTTTATACACACAATAGCCTGAACACGCATAGCCTAGTAAATTCTGCAGGTGACCCCTCCAAGTTCGAGAGTAAGCAGCAGCTTCCTGAAAGCAACAAACCCAGTAGGAAAGAGATATCAGCCAAAAAGGAATAATGAACAGAGATTGTATATATATGATTTAGAATACACGCCATGTTTTTTTTCTAGCGAGATAATGATTTGTATATAAATATGCTCTATATAGAAAGTGTTTTAGAATTCTGTTTTCAAATATTGATCACAAAATTGTTTAACTCGCTTGACTAATATTAATTTTAAAAAACCTCTCTAATTTACCTTGAAACTTATTTTCTAAACTTATGTGATAAACTATACAAAAAAATGTATATTACAAATTGTCTTTCAACATGTATGATATATCTAAAAACACTGTTCAAATACTCTGTCCAAAAAAATAAAGTCCTAACTGAATTGTTGACTTTTTCAAGGCAGCTTTCCTATGAGACACTCATAATTTCTATTAATCATTCTTCCAATACCAAATTTTAGAAAAATATATTGTTAAAATAAATAATATATGTATGACCTATGCTGCTATGCAAACCTTAATAAGGGTTTAAAAAAAAGAAAATATTTAACGAGTCAAAAAGGACTCGCATATTTGGACGGAGCTATTATATAAATAAACTGACAACAAGATGTCATAAAATCTGTGCTCCCACGCCCAAAAAATAGACAACTGAAATGGGAAGGAGATAGTACTTGATAGGGCTAAATTATACGGTATTTTTATTCCCTAATACTTCGTTTTTATATTTATTGTATGCTTAAATGTTTAATTATTTAGCTCATTTTGGTTTTAATAGGTTTTATATGATTTTAGTTAATTTATGTTAATTTAGGTAATTTTATAGTATTTTTATATTTATTTTTACTTATGTGTTTTTATTTGTTTTTAGTGTTCTAGGTGTTTTATTTATTATTAAGTTTTTAGGATTTTTTGTATTTTTATATTATATTTAATTATTTTATTTTGTAGGAAAATAAGCTTTGGGGGCAATTTTGTAAATTCTGCTAAGGCTGATGGCATTTTGGTAAATAACCAGCAGAATGGCAATTTCGTAATTAAGTTGAAATTGGAACCGGTGGCATTTTTGTAATTCAGCAGAACAGTACTGCACGCATTGCGCGCTTTGCGTTAAGGAGGTCAACTGGCGTGCACAAGCAATGACGCCGTTTTGGGCTGAAGAAAGAAACGGCCGCGCAATGCGCGGCTAGCTGCGGTGCGTAATGCTGACGTCAGCAAGCGCGTTATCAGGCGTTGACCGGTCAAAGGCTTGTTTGGCAGACGCGGAAATTGGTGCAGAACAGATTATTTCGGGATTTTGCTACTTTTTGATTCCAAATTGGATTTTAATTCCAACTAGAGTTAGGATAATAATTATTTTATTTTTCTTTTATTTTTAATTGTAAATCCTATTAGGGTTTGGACAAGTTAGGAGGTTTTTGGAACCTATAAATAGAGGGCTTGACACACATTGTAAGACACAACTTTTCTTAGAATAAAAATTCTCCCCTATTATTTAGTGTTCTCTACTATTATGAGTAGTTAATTTATTTTTCTTAGTTTAAGTGATTGAAGCCATCAAGATTTATACACTGTGAGATCTAATTTATTTTAATTGTTCAATTTATATTTTGAGTATTGAATATTTTTCTGTGTTTAATTTTATGATTAATTCGTTTAATTGCTAGGATGCACACTAGTTTATTATTCGTTGAAATCTACTGCTAAATTAAATATCAAATCCGTAATTGTTTGGTCACTTTAATTTGCGAAGCAACTAAGGTTAATAAATATTTTGCTTATCAAAATATTGTTATATCTTAGAAAGAATATTCATCTAAATTAAATGCAGACGCTTGGATTGTGTTGTTTAGTTCAACGATCTCTCTATTTCTTTATGTTGCTACTAGGTTAAATCTTTAGCGCTTGTCTGAGATTATTTAGTAGTAAGGGTTATTTAGATCGCTTGTTTCTGCTTAACTAAAATTAAGGAGAGATAGGAAAATTATTCGAATGAGAGTAATTATTCCACGTTGAATATTTAAAATATTAATTGATTTATTTTTGCATCAGTGATCAGTTGTAAATTCTTGATGATGGATTTTGACTTAAACCAAGGCTTTTTATTTTTATTTATTTCTTGCATAATTATTTTAATTAGTTTTATTTAAATTATTTCTTTAATTACAAAACTCCCCATCTTTTGTTTGCGAAAACATAAAATTAAATTAATCATTCTCTGTGGAATCGACTCTTGCTTACACTACTACATTAATATTTTTCAAAAATAAGATTTTATTTTTGGGTGCTTGCGACATCACACCAGTACTGTAGTAGCTTTAAATGGCTCCTTTAAGTGACAATTAACTACTTAAAAGTATTGACCAATTTTTATTTGAATAAAAAAGTATAGATTGGTATAATTCAAAAGCAAAATACTTGTACAGTATGTGATTATTATTAAGAACTCTCGATAAATGTTGGAACCTATAGTACATGACCCAATTTCTCTATAAACTAGGGGGGGAAATGATCTCGTGACTTGTCCATAAGTTTATTAATTTTCCATCGAACTTTGAAATTTCAAGATGTGTATACATAAACTGGTTCATATCCCTGAAATTGGCAAATATTACTTCAAAATTCTAATTTTATCAAATATTCACAAGGTATCATTCACAAGTGAGTGGTGAACATAGACAAAGAATGTCAGGAAACTACACATGCAACTCAAACTTTTTATCTAGTTTTTAAGAACTTAGATTGACATCTATGTTGTTTTATTAGGAAACCTTAAACCTGTCCAGAATGTTTACTTTCAGGCAGAAAGTGAGGTTCTCCGTAGTAAGAACACAAGTTCACAAAAATTTAGGATAAGAGTGCCAAGTCAGACGCATCAGTAAATTTTTAAAGGATTTGCTGTCAAAATGGATATATGATTATGTGAAACGGCAACCATGCTGCAGTTTAGTGTTCAGCCTCCAAGCTTGAAATTGGTTCGAGTCTGAGAGTAGCACACATTGCAGATCGTGCCAAACATTAGGGCTACGTTTGTTTGCAAAAATGATGGATGGGGCAGGACTATTTGTACTAATTTAACACCATTAGGGAGGACTATTTGTACTAATTTAACACCATTAGGGACAATTTATCACATGATTAGTCCGTTATTTAAACCATGGGCTATTTGTTATAATTTATAAGGTCATTTGATACCTTATAAAAGGGGGATTATTTAATATCACCTTTTCACTTGGGATTATAATCCATCATCAAATGGTCTTAGAAATGGAAAAAAAAACATTTACCATGGGTTAAAATAACAAACTAATAATGAGAGAAAATAATCTTTATTGATAATAAATGAGTAAAAATAGTCGTATTACACCCATTATTTTTGCAAACAAATGTAGCCTAGGAATATATCAAAAGTCTACCTCCCACCACACAACAGGACAAACAATGGGTAGTAGTATATATATATATATATATTCATTTCAAAAGATAATTAATAATAACTGCTATTGTAAAATTAAATGTTCTACGTTTACAGCCTATGGAAACAGCTTTTTTGCTGAGGAAATAGGTCTTGCTCCAATCACATAGGTCAAAAGTTTAACTACCGAGTACACAAAAATTCAATTTTATTTTTAATCAGAAGTATTACTAAACAATACTTATCCAAAAAAAAAAAAAGGGTATCCTAAACCTATTTTCCCACTTTTTAACTTAATTCATATATATACGCACACACAAAAGGCAAGAAGAAAGTGGAATAACCTCTAACAACGGTATAATAGTTGTTCATGAAGTAAAATACAGATGACGTATAAGATGTTAACTTAGAACAAACTTATAGAAATACAAGGCATAGGAACAAAAGTTAGCTTACATATAGAATTTCAGAATGGAAGAAAAATCAAACCTTAGCTTGGCGAAGTTCATAGACTTCCAAAAAGAGCTGCTTGGAGAGCTCTTCTAAAGCTTGTACCTCCGCTTCCATACTTTTAATATCTTCAGATAGAAAGACGAAGGTGATATTAAGAAAGAAGAATCGGGATTCAAATGAAGTGGTAAAACAGAAATGAAACTAAATTTTATTGCAAGATATGTATTTCAGATGAGAAGTTTTGCTTAGAATTAGTTAGCTTGGCTCAGAGCATCTCGTTAGGAGACGTATGTTTCCTTAAGAGGATAAACTACCAAATGACAATTACAATAGCATAAACTGCCAATAATAACTTTCAGCCCTAGAACTACCGTGTTATTTGCAACACAAAGACAACAATGAAATAAAGGTTGAAATAGCACACTGCTCGACATAGATACTGGAGAATAAATTTTAAAAGACTAGCAAACTCGACAAACTCACAAATTATATATGAGCCCTAGGCAGTCATACAGCCTCGATTAAGCTGGGCTCCTAGGTCCCGCTAAGGTGGAAATAGGGGTACACGAATCTGAATATAACAGTATCCGTATCCATATCCGGAAAATTAATTCGCTATCTGTATTCGTATCCGGTATTCGGAGGATTTTTAAAATCCGTATCCGGTATTCGAAATAATATCTGAATACGGATAATATTCGTTTCCGTTTATTTTATTCGAATAAGCAGATTATTCGGATATCCGGATTCGTTTATCAATTATCTAATATAAAATTCATTCAAATTATTTACAAAAAATAAAGAAAAAATTTGAATAATTACTCATAACCAATCACAATTTAAAGTTTAAACCATACATATTAATGAATGAATGTTAATTATTTATTTTTAATAAATACAATAATCAATACTCTAAATTACAATTCAAATAAGTTTTCATTACTTTTGAAATCCTAAATTCAAAATGAATGCTCTGCTTATTAATGTTTAGATGTGCATTAATAAGTAGGTGTTTATTTTATGTGTTAATTTGGAGTAATACTGTAGTGTAATATTTATACTCTATAATTATGACATTTAAATGATATTTTATAACACTTGTTAAATGATGCATTTTAGATATATTGTAATACCATATATAACTAAAATAAGAGGGGAAATAATGAGTTTTAAAGTATAGTTCATTAATGAATGAATGTTAATTTATTTATTTTTAATAAATACAATAATCAATGCTCTAAATTACAATTCAAATAAGTTTCATTATTTTTGAAATCCTAAATTTCAAAATAAATGCTCTACTTATTAATGTTTAGATGTCCATTAATACGTTGATGTCCATTTTATGTGTTAATTTGGAGTAATATTGTAGTGTGTATGAATATTTATAATCTATAATTATAACATTTATAATATTTGTTAAAGTTATATTGTTACACTTGTTAAATGATATTTATAACATTTATAACACTTGTTAAATGATCCAAAAGTTATATTATAACACTTGTTAAATGATATTTATAACACTAGTTAAATAATACATTTTAGATATTTTAACTTTATAATAGTAAAAATCCATTAACTATACTTAAATCAATTTATTTTTAAGTTTATTAACATTATAATAAAAGTGTTATTTCCTACTTTTTAGAAGTGAAATGACATATTTTAAAAATAATTTTCGTAACATAGTGAAAACTAATTATTATACAAGGAATACCACTTAAAAAAAATTATTTTGCTTATTATATATATAAGTTATTCGGATACGAATTCCGGATACGGATCCGAATTCAGATTCCAGATATCCGCTATCTGCCAGATATATTTACGATCGGATGTTAAACGAATACGAATACGCATATATCCGTATTCGTATCCGTTTATTAGCGGATACCTTTAAACTGAATACGGATATATCCATTTTTTTCTGAATGCGAATAATATCCGATTTTTTTCGAATTCGGATGCAGACGAATATGAATTTTCCGATTACCATTTATAGCCTAGGCGGAATTAATCATCCCCTACATCAATTTATGAAAATTGAAATGTTTGAAACTGTACAATGTTTAAAATGAATTTTTTGTGCCTTATAAGATTGTTTTTTGGTAATTTTCCTTTACATTTTAGAATGTTTACATCTACTATACAGTTTATATAGTATATACAATAGAAAGAAAAATATACAAGACCACATAGGCAGCCTAGGTCTGCCTACTGATTTTTAGAACACTTTAATAAACCTTAAATCTCTCAAATGGCAAAGATAACTATTCCAAAACGACAAGGGATAAGAAGAATCATGATTCTGTACTTTTTAAGTATTAATGTTTTTAAGCTTCTAGTAGGCAGCACAATGACTCAAATCCCATCACAAAAACATATTGGCAGGTTCCAGTTTTCAGTTTTCAGAAAACATCTAATGAGAATGCAGTAAGCATAATTGATGAAGACTAACTTTTTTATATAAATAAAAAAGTGAGTTTTATAAAGACTTAAATATATCGTTATAGACACCACGGAAAACAACAACCATATCAATCAAGGAAACTAAAGGAGAAGCACCATTCTGATGCACCAAATTTTAGTCTGTACTGACCATGTTCTTTTAAAGAAATTGCAGAAAGTAATACTAAACACATGTACACCACATTCCTTTAGAGAGAGATTCAGAAAAATAATATTACATTAGATTTCCTTTATACAGAAATGAGAAATTATATGAAAGAAACGAAATAAACTACCTTGTTCCTTTTGGTCATCCTGCACAGATCTTACAACTGTTCCAACAATGCGCTTAAAGATTGAGCTAGCCTTCAACTTCTGCAACATATAAATAACAGTAATTAGTAACTGAAGATCAAACTCAAAACCTGTCATCCGATGTCCGACTCTGGTATTGAAAAATCATTGTTAAATTAGCAAATATCAATTTCATTTGTCACAACAGGATGTACTACCGAAACAAACAAGTTTTAATTTATAAAGTAAGCTAGAAACAAAACTTTAAGAAAATGATAATCGGGCAGAGGACTGGTAATCATGAATTCATGATTCACAATTTATGATATAGTGTTCACCACCATGTTGAGATATTTAGTAATATAGTGGTGGTGTCATGATCTTAATAATTTGGCTACATATCACATTACTGTAACCAAGGAATAGGCCTGTTTTTTTTATAACATAAAGTAGGTGCACTAATGATGAGTAAAAGCTGATTCACCTATGAGTACAATCCAGTGCCACACAAAAAAGCTACATAGAAGGGGTTACGCTCCAGCACATAAAGGCAATGCCACGAAGTACACAAACGATAAAATATTTAACACAATAGCGACTCTTTTGGTTGTCAGTTAAAGGATTGCATGAAATGATATCTGTGTGCTTATATTCACTCTTTTTCTTTTTCTTTTTGCTAAATGCTTATATTCACTCTAACCATAAAATGATAATTTCTCTTTTTTTTTATTTATATAAAGAATATTGTTTCTAGTTTTCATTAACTATTGATAAGTTGTATATGATTTTATAAATATCAAAAATTATGTAAACAGTCAAACAAAGAATAACAATTAGGCTGAATTTGACCATGTAACTATCATTTCAAATAAATCGCAGCAACTAGAAAGCAAAATGATTGTATATAGCGAGATTATTGAACCTCTTCAGACCCTTGAATTCGCTCCATCTCCATTTGAGAAAGAATGATCCTCTTTTTCTTTGAGATGCAAGTTTCAATTGACTGCATTAGCTGTCTTTCCAAAGCCATGATCTCTGCTTCTTCAATTTCTCTTCCACATTAAATAAAAAGAATATCAGAAAGCTACGAAATGAAATGAAAAGCACATTATAGTACATTTTCTAATAGATTTTGCTTCCTGCCTAAAGACAACTTGTTCTCTACACAGTTGTTGCCACGAAACACAACTATCCTCAGGCAAAGATAGTGATCTAAGGTTCAAAATTAATGCCAAAAATGATAATGAAGAAACACGATTTCCTTATGGCACTCTACAAGGCAGAATAGTATATAACGGCTATTAGGCGGTTGGCTCCAATAAGTTGAAACAGGGCTTTGTACTTAAAATCTCTACATATATGTATAAATTGTGTGTGCCCGTGGACGTGCTTATGTAAGATAAATTTGTGCATCATGCAAGCATTATTTAGTACTTATCAATTATGATTATAAGTATAAGTGCTTTCATAGTGCCATGAACCTCTTTAGCCCCCAACAGCCCTTTTACTTTAGGCTACCCAAACATTGATGTAAACAAACTTACCTGATGAAGAGAGAGAGATAACTGTACGGCAAATTCACTGCTCCAAAACCAGATAGGACAGCCATGACAGTCACACCAATTACACCAATTCTGCTGACCAGCTGAGGGATGGTAAAAAATCCTGGAAATAAACAATCAGCCTAAGTGACGAACTAACATCTCTAACATGGCAGGCTTGGAGTAAGGAGGGGGGGATGGTGCACTTGCTATACAGGGATTTAAAATGAAAGGATGGAAAGGTAAAAGGAGCAAAAGGCACATCTCATGGGAAGAGAACCCTAAAACTTGTCATTGTTTGGCTGAGTGGGTAGGAAAGGGTCTTTATTAATTTACCACTATACCAGTTATTATAAAAGGAAGCTACCTACTGAAGGGGGTTAAAAAGGTAAGGAAGGGCCACACTCCTTTTCTTTCCCTTCTCCCCAGTACAGCAGTACCCCAACTGTGGGAAGTGGGAATATTGCGAGTCCCAGAGGGAAATTTTATCTCTTCTTTTCACTTCCATTTCAAATTTACCAAAAATAGACAGATAATTAAGAAGAAAGGCAGAATAGAAATATAATGAAGTTGATCGGATAGATAAAGTTAGAATGTAAATAGAATATTGTGTTACAATGTAAATAGAATATTCTCAGGATAGTTAGAATGTAAATAGAATATTCTCAGGATAATTGTAACTAAATTATAGAGATTGATTGTAATAACTTGATTGTACGGATTAGGTTAATTGTAGAGATTGTAATAGCTTGATTGTAGGAATTATTGTAACCTATTTAGCACTATAAATAAAGAAAACTAATGAGAAGGAATTAACCTCTTATTCACCATTTTTCTGTCTTCTTTTTCTTACCCTAATATAATAATTTACATGATATTAAAGCTTGATCCGATTGCTCAAAATTTTAGTCGTCTCTGTTCTTTCAAACTTATCCGGACTTGAGCCTTTTTTTTTCAAAATAAGTTGTCAGCACGCGTGAGATATTCTTAGCTGACGACAATCACTTTTCCGGACTCTTGTCTCAACTTGTTATGTTCTTTTGTGGTGGTTGTGTCATGACTTCTTCAATTATTTTTCTAGTATTCCTGTTTTTTTCTTTCCTGTTAGTAAACAGGTAGTCTTTTTGGCTGCTGCTTGTCTTTAGAAATTAGAAGTGTTGCAAGCTCTTAAGTATCCTTGTTGAGTTTTTCCTTGGATATTTTTGTTGCACTCATTATCAAATAGGAAGAGTCTAGCACAGTTAGGTGCTGTTTGATAAAATTCTGTATTAAGATCTGAATAATTTAGACATCTGAATAATATAGAGCATCTGAATAGAATTGTATCTGAATGAAAAAATGTTGTTTGATAATCAATTTTTTCAGATGTCTGAATAACAGTATTTTACCATTTTAACCCTATGAACAGTTGAACATTATAATAATAATAATAATAATAATAATAATAATAATAATAATAATTATACTAATAATAATAATAATTATTATAAAAATAATAATTATTATTATAAAAATAATAATAATTATTATTATAAAAATAATAATTATAATATTAATGATAGTGCTAATAATAATACTAATAATAATAATTATTATAATAAAAATTATGATAATAATAATTATAATAATAATAATAATCATAATCATAATTATTATAATAATAATAATAATTATTATAATATTAATATTAATAAAAATAATAATAATTATAATAATAATAATTATACTAATAATAATTATAATTAATAATAATAATTATAGTAATAATAATATTAATTATAATAATTATAATTATTATTAATAATAATTATTATTACTATAATTATTATTATTATTAATAATTATAATATTAATATTAATAAAAATAATTATTATTATAATAATAATTATACTAATAATAATTATAATTAATAATAATAATTATAGTAATAATAATATTAATTATAATAATAATTATTATTATAAAAATAATAATAATTATATTAAAAATAGTACTACTACTACTACTACTACTACTACTACTACTAATAATAATAATAATAATAATAATAATAATCATAATTATAATAATAATAATAATAATAATAATAATAATAATAATAATAATAATAATGATAATGCTAATAATAATACTAATAATAATAATAATTATTATTATAATATTAATAATAATAAAAATAATAATTATTACAATAATAATTATACTAATAATAATTATAATTAATAATAATAATTATAGTAATAATAATATTAATTATAATAATAATAATTATTATTATTATAAAAATAATAATAATTATATTAAAAATAGTACTAATAATAATAATAATAATAATAATAATAATTATTATTATAATTATAATAAAAATTATGATAATAATAATTATAATAATAATAATCATAATAATAATAATAATAATTATTATTATTATAAAAATAATAATAATAATAATAATATTTATTATTATAATAATAATAATAATATTGAGTGTTGGATATAAAATGAATTTGTTAATATTGAAGAGGATATTTTTGTCCAAGTTCATTAAGATGCTCCTCTTAATGGTTTAGATTTGATTTTGTATCTCAACCATTTAGAGGCATTCAGATGTAACAAAAAAAAAAACAAACAACTTTGTTCCTCTTAGCGATTAAGAGGTTGTCCATTAAGAGCCATTAAGACACAAACAAACAGCACCTTAATAGTGGTGATAATAGTACTCTCACTCTTGAGGAAATATCAGCATTTCAAACTCCTATTCTACCTCCTCTCACTATACTCAGTCAAGTATATTTTCTCATGCATTTAGTGTTTCATCCACATATACTTCTTGGACTATTGATTCAAGTGCTTCAGAGCATATGACTGGCTCTTCACAACTATTTAACTCTTATACTCCTTGTTCTGATAAAGATAAAGTTTTGATAGATGATGGTTCCCTCTCTCCTATATCAGGGAGGGATTCAGTTATTTGCACTCCAACTTTATCTTTATCGTTTATTCTTCATATTCCTTCCTTTACTACAAATCTATAATATGTTCAGTGCCTCACTGCATCTCTAAATTGCTCAGAAATTTTTTTTCCTTCTCATTGTATTGTTCAGGACTTAGTGACTGGGCAAATGATTGACAGTGGTAATGTAGTAGCCGGCCTTTACTATCTAGATATTCCTCAGGTTAGCCTTCCTTCGATTGAGAAAAGAACTTCTACTCGGGCTTTTCAGTCTACGTATGACGCCAGTATGGCTCTTCTGCATCAGTGGCATTAGTGTTTAGGACATCCTTCATTTGGTGTTTTAGAATCTTTCTTTCCAGAATTAACTAAGCAGTGCAATAAAAACCAATTTTTTGTGAGCCTTGTGAATTGGCTAAACACAAACAATCTATTTATCCTGCTATTAATAAACGTCATTCTGAACCTTTTGCCGTAATTCATACTGATGTATGGGGCCTCTCTCAAGTTATTTCTCATACTGGTCATCGTTGGTTTGTTAGTTTTATTGATTGTTATTCTCGTGCTACATCGCTTATCACCTTCATTTAAAAAATGAAGTTTTCTCTTGCTTCCGCGAGTTTCATAAAATGATACAAAACCAATTTGATGCAAAAATCAAAATCCTACACAGTAACAATGGTCTTGAATATATTGAAGGTGCTTTTGGGTCATATCTTATAGATCATGGTATAATTTTTCAATCTTCTTGTGTTAAAACCCCGAAACAAAATGGGGTAGCTAAGCGAAAAAACCCCGTCATTTATTGGAAATAGCTCAAACACTTAGATTAACTATGAAAACACCCAAATCATTATGGGGTGCTGCTTTTCTCATCACTCGACTTCCTTCTAGTCCTTGACAATTGCAGTCCTATCTCACTTCTCAAACACTTACCTAATCTTTCATTAAGCCCACAAGTCATTGGATGTATGTGCTTTAAATATGATAAAAATCCTCCTCGAGGTAAACTTGATCCCAAATCTCTTCGTTGTGTTTTCATTAGGTACTCTCCTACTCAAAAGGGATACAAGTGTTATCATCCTCCTTCTAATCGAGTTTATGTTACTTGCAATGTCACCTTCTGGAAATCAGAATTGTTCTATTCTTCCCCATCCTCTCCTCAGGGGGAGACTTCTACTAATATGGAGGAGTTGATGTGCCTTGAGCCTAGTTATGTTATTCCTCCGGTCCTCCCTCTTCTACCATCATAATCACTGATAATTCTTCTCAAGGAAGTAATACAACAGCTTGAATAGGCCTGAGCTAAAGACTTATTTCCGCAGAGACGAGGACAAGATAGACAAGTTATCTTTTGTGCCTCCACAACAGCCCTACTTCGATTCTATTCCTAGTCCCAGTACTTTTGTTAATGTTTCTCCAAACCCTATTGATTGTAATGGTAATAATTCTGATATCCCTACTAATAGCTCTAATTCTGATATTGATCTTCCTATTGCTCTTAAAAAATGAGTTAAAGATCATGTACTCAACATCCTATTTCTAACTTTGAGTCCAACAATAATCTATCTACTTCATATCGTTTATTTGTATCTTTGTTGTCTTCTATATATGTTCCACAGGGGTGGAGAGAAGCAATCGGAGATAAAAAAAAAATGGAGAAAAACTATGGTAGAGGAAATAAATGTCTTGAAAAAGAATGACAAATGGGGTTAGTTTATCTTTCCTATGGAAAAAGACCATTTAGATGCAAATGGGCTTATGTAGTGAAACAAAAGTCAGATGGGTCAATTAAGAGACTCAAAGTCAGGCTAGTTACAAATGGATATACTCGGACTCATAAGATTGATCATCAGAAAACATTTGCTCCAATCACAAAAATGAATTATGTTCGTACCATTATCTCTTGTGCAGCAAATTTTAGATGGAGCCTTCAACAGCTTGATGTGAAGAATGCATTTTTTCATGGCAATCTTGAAGATGAGGTATACATGGAAGTTCCGTTAGGCTTTACTTCAACAGCAACTAAGGGAAAAGTTTACAAGTTGCGAAAGTCTCTATATAGATTGAAGCAGTCCCCTAAAGTATGCTTTAACAGGTTCTATAAAGTCATTATAACGTTTGGGTACAAGTAGAGTCGAACAGATCCCACTTTGTTTGTCAAACGAGAATTTGGTAAGATTACAGTTCTCATTGTTTATGTTGATAACATTGTGGTAATTGGGAATAATAAAGAGGAGATAGTCAATCTCAAGGTTAAACTTGCTAGAGAGTTTGAGATCAAAGATCTAGGTCCCTTGAAATACTTTCTTGGTATAGAGGTTGCAAGATCTTCTAATGACATCTTCCTATCACAACGCAAATATGTTCTTGATTTGTTGATGAAACAGGAGTGTTGGGGTGTAGACATGATGATTCTCCTATTGAGGCCAATCATTGTCTCACAGGTGGTACTGGACTTACTGTGGATAAGGAGAGATATCAGTACTTAGTGGGCCGATTGATATATTTTTCCCACACTAGACCTGACATTTCTTATGTTGTGGGTGCAGTGAACCGGTATATTTATGATTCGCGAGTTTTTCATACGGATATTGTCTACAGAATTCTGAGATATTTGACATCTGCTCCAAATAAAGGCACATTATTCTCACGACATGGACACATGAAGATTGAAACCTTCTTGGACAAAGATTTGGCAATCTAAAGATTATAGGCAATCTACTTCTGGATATTGCTCTTTTGTCGGTGGCAACCTTGTCATGTGGCGTAGCAAAAAAAATATGTTATAGCTCGATCTAGTGCCGAGGAAGAATATCGCACTATCGCATTAGGTTCATGCGAACTAATGTGGCTTCGTATGTTATTAGAGGATTTAGGAATAACAACTAAAGAGCCAATGAAATTATTTTGTGAGAATAAGGTCGTCGTTAACATTGCAAATGATCCAATACAACATGACAAAACGAAACACATTGAGATTGACTGACATTTCATCAAAGAAAAGTTGACTATTGGTCTCATTTGTATCCTTTTCGTCAAGACAGAACATTGACTAGTTGACATTTTGACTAAAGAATTGAGTGCAAAAATGTTTAATCCATTATGTGTCAAATTGGGCATGCGGAATATATATACACCAGCTTGAGAGAGAGTGCAAGAATGTTATAGAATATTGTGTTAGAATGTAAATAGAATATTATCCAGATAGTTAGAATGTAAATAGAATATTCGTAGGATAATTGTAACTAAATTATAGGGATTGATCGTAATAACTTGATTGTCGAGATTAAGTCAATTGTAGGAATTGTTGTAAATAAATAGAGAAAACTAATGAGAAGAAAACTGTGAGCACAGGTCTCAGACAACTGAAAAAAGTGTAACAACTTGGAATGAAAGTAAATTATTGAGTTACAGGAAGAATGAATAATGGCCTTGTACTCAGGAGTATATAAGGTCTATCCCAGGATCACAAGCTCCATACTTCTTGGGTTTGGTAACAAATTTTCTGTTGGTAAAAAGGTTTCAATGCAAACACAACTTCACTTCACTTCTAAAGGGCAGAAATGAAAAAATAAATAAAACTTTAAAAACAAATGGGTTCTTAACAGATGCACGCACCCCACAAGAATAACATGATACAGAAAGGAGAGAGAGGGAGAGAAAGAGGGGAGAGAGAGAGAGGTTTACAAGACGTCGGTAATTGTAGAGTTCTCAACTAATCATAAAACAAAAGGTAAAGACTAAAGAGAGATTGAAGAGAGGGACAAATTTTATCTTTTTGCATAGTCCCAACAAAGAAAATTCGAACCTTTATCAGGTGAAGGCATGGGAAAATGAATGCCCATCCGCCAAAAAACATAGAGAAACGCAAACAGGAATAAGATGGCTCCAAGTGCAGCCCGTTCTTTCCTTAAACCTAAAATATGAATCAGGACCTAGTCAATGCATAAAGATTAAAGAATAGGTCAAATAAATGAATTACCGCAATAGAATGGAACTTACCATTGTTGCAAAGCATCAAATAACAATGATAATAAGGCAAGATGAAAACTAGTAACATTATCAAACAAAACAAATCCACCTTCCAGTTTATCCACCTCGCCCTACAGCCAATACAGAATAAAAACCATGTTATTTATAAGTTCTTCAAGTTCCCCCAGAATAAATTACCCCTCAATTTGAAAGTAAATTATTAGCAAGTAATTACAACTATGATTGACATACTTCTTTTCTACTAATCATTTGTATACATCTTTGTGCGGATAAAATCTTTTGCATATTTCTATTTTTACATTATGAATATGACTATGTTTTGACCTAGAAATATAAAAAGAGAACCATGGAAGTTATACATAACTGACTAATTTTTGGCTGACCATATAAAAAAATACCCACATTGGTTGATCGATGTAAACAAGCTCACTGATGCAATTAGGGCATATAAATCTCAATTTGATTTTGTGTGTTATAATGTAGACGAAACGTTAATAAATCAAGAAAGTACTTAGAGAAAATAAAACATTATAACTGACTAATTTTTAGTAAGTAGATAAAAAAAAATTAAAAAAACACACACACGGGTTGATTGATTCAAACATGTTCAGTAATACATTATGATCATATAAATCTCAATTTGATTTTGTGTATATAACGTAGAACAAATGGCAACAAAGCATGAACGTATACAGACTATAAACAATTAGTAAAGAAAAAGTGAGAGGGAGGGTTAAATGAGTTACTCTTTGGATAGAATGGGAATGATCTCGAAGAGTACGAGCTGAAAGAGATTGCAGGAGAAGGCGAAAACAACACTGAAGATGATCTGAACGAGTGCCCTCTTCTCTTCGTACTCTTTGTAGAGTCTCCGGTTGAGGAACCAAAGCCCCGTCCATCCTAAAAGCGAAAGTGAACCCACAACCACAAATCCCTCGTAGATCGCCCATCCCCAACCCATCTCTTTTCTGACCAACGGACAAATGACATCACGAATCAATGAACATTTAAACTTTTTTTTATTAAATAATAAATTACGATTTTAAATTTGTTAGAACCTTCGGAGCTCATTATAATCGCGTGTTCGGGACTAACTTATAAGTTCGTCAATCGAACTTATAAGTTAATTTTTAATATTTAGTGTTCAAAAATGACTTATATATCAATTTATAAGTTGACTTATTAGTTAAAAAAATAAGTAAGTTTTACTTATTTATTTTTTTGACTTATAAATCATTTTTTAAGTTTTGGTCAAACCTATTGAAATGTTCATTTTGTTTTTTTTTATTTTAACATGTTTTTTTGAGTAAAGGTTATTTTAGTAATCTTTACAATTTATTTTAATTTATAAGTCATTATTAGCCGAACACATCCGCAACTATATAAGTCATTATTAGCCGTTAGCCGAACACATCCACAACTATATAAGTCATTATTAGCCGAACGCATCCATAACTATTACTTATAATTCACGACTTATAAGTACAAGTGATGCCGAACACTTTAACTTATAAATCTACTAAAATTTTAACTTTAAGTAAAAAAAAAAAATCCCGAACAGAGCCTAAGGTTGGTTGGTTAACCCACCTTATAATGAGTTTTTGTTTGATAATGACTTATTTACATATTTATAAGTTATATTATTACTCAAAAAAATAAGTAATATTTTGAAATTTATTAAAAATAACTTATAAATCATTTTTAATAAGTTGGTAAAATATATTGAAATGATATTTTTACCCTCTTTTATTTATTTAATATTCTTCTTATTAATGTATTTTTTAGTAATATTTATATTTTACTTAATTTATAAATCATTATTACCAGTACACTTTTACTTATAAATCTGACTTATAAGTAAAACTGATGCCGAACACTTTTACTTAAATTTTAATTTTAAATCATGTTAAAACAAATCATTCTTGAAAGAGACTCTAAATCATTTTTCATAAAACAAAACAAAATATTTTTTCAAAAATATATAATGGAAAATATTTTCCTAATTTTTTTAACCAAAGTCGAGTTACCTTGGACCAATTCAATGGAAGATGGGTTTTCAGGGAAAAAAATTTGCTAGAAATGAACTGACCTTTTTATCTTGAATATTTCTATTGGTCGTCCCTAAAGATGATTATGTCTTAATCTGAGTCACCGATAATTAGGTCTGCAAACGAACTGAACCGTACGCGAACCGGTTCGGTTCGGTTCATGTTCGAATTGGATGTCTTGTCAAGTAGAGTTCGCACATGGTGTTCGATTCGTCCGTGTTCGCGAATAGTTCGGGTTCGTTTCGAGTAGTTCGATTTCTTAAATGTTTAAATTGTCTTTAAAATTCTAAATACAAATAATTGATTATTTCATATTAAATTTTAAAATTTATCTTATCAATAATTGTTAAATTTGTAGTAATTTTCTTTTTTATTACTTAAACATCTTTTAAATTTTTTAATAATTAATTATAAGTAAACTTTTTTACTAAATTATTAATAAATAATAATGTGTACTTCTTCACCTCTAATTTAATTCAAGTAGTTTTAATATTTTCATAAAAATTTTAACAATAATTGTTGGATTATTACAATTTACATCACTAATAATTTAATAAATTATAACTCATGTCATAAATCACATAAATAAAGTTATTAATCATCATGCAATGATGATTTAACATTAATTAAAGAATGATACAATACAGTTATTTGCATTTACATGAGTTATTGAAATTGTCAAATCGAGATAAAGAATAGAGAAATCAAGTCATCAATATAGTAAGACTTTACTAATATAGTAATAGTCATTGTACAATTACTGTTGTATATTACATCAACTATCAACTATATAATTAAAAGTGCAAATTTGATTTCACCAATTTTTGAATTTTTTAGCGTTACAGACTTACGGTGTATATGTGGCAGTGAGAGAGAGTCATTGGTTAACTTTAATTTATGCAATTAAGTAATCATATTTAGTGTAAAAAGTAGTTTTTAATAATCTAATTAAACATTATTTCATAGTACCATTTGCATTAAATTAAAATGAGTTATTAATTTAAATTAGAATAAGCAAAAAGGTTTTTTTTAAAATGAAACAAAATCTCTTAGAATTGTAGTTAATTTATTTAATTTTAAACAATATAATTATGAAAATTATAAATTTTTTATAAAATAATTCTCAATATTTATTGTATTCAAAAGTTAGTTATCATATCCCTTTTGAATTAAAAATATTTCGTATCGACTTTGAAAATTCATACTTGATCAATTCATCTTATTACTTATATTTCAGAACGGATGAAGTATTTGGTACTAATACATTTTAAGGTTAACAATATTAGTCTATTAGATTTTGAATTAATCTATATCAACTAAATTCACATTATTTAAAATCTTATAATTTTACAATTTTATTTTAAAAACTCTTAAATAAGACTCTTTTTATGAAATAGATGAAGTATTATTCATTTATTTTAGTCTAATTATGTAATAAATAATAATATTGACCACTACGTACTACTACTTTAATATATATATATATACACACACACACACATATGACAATATGATATATATTATATCTTATTCCTAAATAAGTATCAATGATAATATGATATATATATTATGATTATATACTATTCTAAGAATCTAAAATTTTAAATTAAATACAAAACTACTCTGATATAGCCTTGGCCCTCGGCTCTTAAATTAATATTTGATTATTGATATTTGTAAATCAAGAATTTCTAAGTGCTCGTTAATTTTTAAGTTCTAACTTCTAACTTATAAATAATCATTTTTGGTTTTAGACATATTATGCAGCTATCTTGTTAGTTGATACAAATGTTTGCAAGCTTGATTACGTCCGTATGTTCATGAGTTGTTCGCGAACGAGCTTGTGAGCTTGTGTTCGCGAATGCGAACGAGCTTGCGTTCGTGAATTGTTTATGCTCGCGAACTCGATCATGTTCGTGAATATCTAACGATCCGAACTCGCACACAAATGTTGGTTTGATCAAGTTACTCGAACATGTTCGAGTTCGACTAAAAGTGTTCGAGTTCGACAAAATTCAGATCGGATTGGATCGTTTGTAGCCCTGCCGACATTGTTCAAAAAGTTAGTAATGAGGTCCTAATAATGAAATTTACGGTCAATCGTATCATTTTGACAAATATAAGCTTAGATTGATCTTGATTTGATGATCACTCTCCATTGACGGGCTCAATTCAAATTTCTTCTTTGAGTTTGTCCTATAAAAGGGGTATATATATATATATATTAAAACTACTTTTATTAAAACAACGTCGTTTTGATAATTCTTTTAAAAAAATTATGATATTAAAATAGAGTGATCCCACTTACTTTTCTTATATTTATAAAAATGTCACCTACAACCTTACTTGTTTTTTAAAATAATCTTCAAAACGACGTAGTTTTAATAAATATACGTTATTTAAAAGGTATATTTTAGATTAGTCTTTTATATATATATATATATATATATATATATATATATATATATATATACAAACAAAGATCCGTGGGTTTATTTTAAATTTCATCTCCTTTTATTTTAGATATACTATAAATTAATAGTGGTACAATAATTTCAATGTATATTATTAACGCTATCATGATTGTGTTTTTATACTATGAACTTTTATTCTACGATGATGTACTAGTTAGTAGTTAATGTATTTATACATGCGAATAATTTTTTAAAAACAAAAATTTAAATAATTAAAAAGAAATTTGTAGAATGTGACAAATTACATTTAATTTAAACTACTTGAAATAATATAAGATGCGAAAAATTAGTCATCTCCTGCCCTTCTCTCACTTTATATCTTCTATTTTATAAAGGAAGAGAGAGAAAATTATCGCACTTTCTTGAAATTCTATCACATTTAAAAAAAAAAAAAACTCTCACTTTTTATCTCTACTATCTCTTTTCATCCGTATATATATATATATACACACACACATAGTGTGTGACACATAGACTAATAAATATATAAATAGATAAATGATAAAATTACTAACATTGATAACTTATTTATGATGCGTCGTATTTTAGAGTAGTTTCTTACATTTTTCAATATGTTTTTGAACTTATACATTATCAAAACTTTTGCAATGGAGTCAACAAAAATACAGGTGCTCTTTGGGTTACCCTTTTTAAATGGAAAAAGATTTAGTTGCTAGACGCGAACTTATGAAACACATACGTGTGCTATATTATGTTGATGTCTAAGTATTTATAAAAGAAATACTAAACTCATTTTTGTATAAATAATTTTACTCGTAAATAGAATAAATCATTTTACTTAATGGACTTTACGTTTTGGTCATTTAAATAATAAGTGTTTTGATTTAAAGTTAAAGGCCATCATCTTAAATTAGCATTATTGACGTGCGTAATTAAAAAAATATATTTAAATATTTTTTCTAGAGATGTGGAAGAAAATTTTGAAGATAAAATATGGATAAAGAGTGAAGAGAGAGTAATGAGAAGGTATTAAGTTTTAGAAATTATTGATCTTATTTCCTTTAAATGGCAAATTTGAAAAAAACAAACAATTGTGAAACCTTTATTAAGAGAGATTTCGCTTTAGTAATAGAGTTTTGGAAGGCCGTTACATATGGAACCTTTCTTTTTTTGTAATACCAGCATTCGGTGCGTATAAATTATAATTTTTATGAAATTTTGAAGACTAAATAAAAAGGGAAAAAAAACTTACTACAAAAAAAATAAAATAGTAATATAATTAAAGTTGCATGGGCAAAAGAGAAAAATAAAATACATGACATAATTACACCAAACTTGCTATTGGGATTTTACAATATACTAGTGTCCACACACGCGCGCTACATACTTGTGAAAAAAAAATTACAGAAGAAAAATTTGAAGATAAAATTATATGACAAATAAAATTGCACAAAGAAAAAAATACGTTAGAATTTGAAAGAGGAGAAAAATAAATCATAAATTAATTGTGAGTAAAAAATAAGGTGATGGGAAAAAAAGTGAGGAAGTGGTGAGAGAAAAAGGGTAGTGATAATCAAAATATTGAGAAAAATTAGAGAAAATGGGGGAATAATAAATAAAACTCTTAGGCTATGTTTATTTTCAAAAAATATACTTGTGATTGAATTATTTGTATTAATTTAACATTACTTTGGACTATTTTATCCATGACGAGGATTAATAATCCTTTAAATAGTCATACAGACTATTTTTTTTATTATTCTCAAGACTATTTATGTGGGATTATATTATCCCATAAAATTTTTGAGATTAATAATTTCTCTTATTTTAAGCAATTAAATGACTTTATGAGACTAATAGTCAAATATTAAATGATTAATAATCTCTCATCAAATAATTAAATAGTGCAAAGTAATATTAAATTAAGATAAATAGTTCAATCTCAAACATATTTTTTTATAAATAAACATAACCTTAATTATTATGTAATTGTGACCTAATTATACTAAAAAATAGTTATTATAAAAAATTATAATATAAATAGATAGATATAGATGTTGTGGCAAGAGGTTATAGATTTAAATTATATTCCTAACATAAAATCTTAACACGCAAGATGGTGAACAATGCTGAAAAGTGGGAACTTATTCCATGGTTGATAGATATATATGCTTCTTGTTTAGCCATTTATGAAATTATATATACAAGTCCCTTTCATTGTATTGTTCTTTTAGAATAAACTCAATTTACCCCAAAATCTTTAGGAAGCAATCAATGCTTGCAAATATGTATGTGATCAAGCTTCCTTTCACCATTTATAACACAAATCCATCTCAAAAGAGCCACTTTATTAATGGAGATTGTATTTGCAAGTTCAATTAAAAAAAGAAGAAGATAATTTATAATTTATCAGACAAAAGAAAAATCAATAAACAAGAGTAATGTGTATTTAATTTAAAATAATACATTATTAATTTTCCCTTGTGAGATTACAATTCGATAAATCACTATAAACATATTATTGAGACTTTAAAATGTTATACACTTGATCAATATCTCCACACATCTTTTCAGCGTCGCAGGAAAATTACTTTAAAAAATTATTTCTTTCGTCTTTTAATATTCCTAAAAAAATTTCGATTCTCGTATATGAGATAATAATATTTTTGTATAATTATTTAAACATAATTTATGTGTTTTAAATTACTCGCACGTAGTCATAGTGATAGTGCAATATAATAAATTGTACGGTTAAGTGTTTTGTTGAGACGTTCCCAAATCGGACCCACAAATTCAATTTGAGTCGTCAAAAGACTACAACAAAATTATTACAATACATTGTTTAATAATACACAACTAAGTCTTCACAATTATTATTATTCTATAATACAGTGAAGACTACCATAACAACTATCTCGGATCACTACTCCATTCCCCTTTCCTCCTCGCTAGTCCCGACTACGCTATCATTTCCTGAACAATTGAACAAAAAAGAAAGGGTGAGCTCAAATAACCTAGTAAAAAATATCATGACTAAGATAATGAAAAATAAATTATTCTTAACCTTCAACAGTTAAGTTCTTAATTGAATATAATAGACAACAAATTTTAAATCTACAGCTACAGTTGAGTTATAAACAACAAGATTAACAACAACAATTAAGTTATTAAACAAAGTTTCACTGCAGCGAAATAACCACCACTAAGAGAATCAAGTAGATCATCATATCTACTAGCCTTTCTTTTTAAGAAAATCATCATCAACTTTTATCATCTGAAATACCACTGGTCATGATCATGCAAAACAACAATTCTTCTTTGCCCCCGGCCAAAGAGAACATTCATTACGTGTTCTTGTCATCCGACCAAAGACGTCACCAAATAATTATATCGCATTTATCCTATATCGCCTTTAACATATCATATGTGCCCCAGGCCACATATATTTAGAACAACCTGATACTTGATGATTGAAATAACAATAGAGATATAAATAATGAACAGAAGGAACAAGATAAACAATAACATTATGAGTTAATAAATTTGACTTTGTCCAGATTCAAATAAAGTCCAAATTATCAACATGATTTATAGAAAAAGGTGTTCAAGTCGAAGAGTAATGTCCAAGATCCACAGGGAAGAAGTTCAACGGTAAGGTTTACGGTACAAGGAATTAGTCCAAAATGTTTACAGTTCAAATAAATGTTCACAATTCAAAAGTTCAAGGTCCATAAGTTCACAGTCCAAATAAATGTCCACACTTCAAAAGTTCAAAGCCCATAGGTTCACAGTTCAAATAAGACGATAGAAATTTAATAGGAATGTTCTTGTCAAAGGGTATTAGATGAAGTGTAAACTATTAAGGGAATATTAATGAATTATTAATTCAAGAATTTTTACCGTTTAATAATATTAGATGTACAAATGAGATACTTTCTTACTGTAGTAAGTTTAAGTGATAGAAGATGAAAAAGATGATATCCCTTACAAATAAGAAAGAAAATGATATCCCTTTATGATGATGAAAAGAATGATACCCCTTACCGTAATAAGTTTAAGAGTTTGAAATACAAGTGATATTCTTTACCTTATCTCGTGACTAAATACAGCTTTTATGAGGTTGATCAACCTATATGTATATTCATAATTTAATTAGTAAGTAACACATACCAATTTTATGTATATAAAATCATCCAAGTGACTATATAAATATACTTCAAAATAATTTTTAAAGAAAATAATTTTTCAAAGTAAAATCTTTCAAATTAAGTTTTTTCAAAATAAATCTTCTAATAGAATAGTTTTATAAAGGAAGAGTTGTAAACTGATGTGCGTGTGAGTGTTTATATAACTTTTAAAAGAAAAACTTACTTGAACAATACTCGTACCATTCCAGATCTTCAACGCTTAAGATATTTTTAATACACTTAGGGAGACACTTATACTAAGAACTATCTAGAGAGTGGAAAGAAGATTGAGTGAGGAATGTATGAAACTTCTTATGCTAAGCCTCCTATTTATAGCCAGAGCCTAACTAATTTTTTTCATACACACGTTACACATTTTAATCTCATCTTTTAATCTGAACCATTCATCAACCAACACGCGTTTCACACTTTAATCTGCACCGCTTAATGAATATTACGCATTTTTCGCCTATACGTGTTACACATTTACACGCGTTACACACTTACACGTTACACGTGTTACACATTTACACGTGTTGCACACGTACACGCGTTACACATTTTCATATTATTTTATTGATTTAATATCTTAAATATTAAACCTACTGTGTTTTTCAAATAGTAAATCTATTTAACTGTTTAATACCCGTGACTACCACTGTAACAATTATTGGCCCAATAATGCAAGATGCTGTGCATTATGACAATTATTGATTCAATAATATGGAACACTGGGCAATATAAAATATCGTGTAATGACAATTATTGATTCAATAATGTAAAATGCTATGTAATGACAATTATTGATTAAATAATGTAAAATATTGTGTAATGACAATTATTAATGAAATACTGTGCAATAGCCACTTTATCAGTTTAATAATTTAAATATTGTGTAATATCGTGTACAACTATGCAATACCATGTGCTATAATAAAATACTACGTTCTACTCCGCTTCCCCGTCCTACCAAACGAAGCATTAGTTTTTTCTCTTTATTTTTTTGATTATATCTAAATACTTTGAATGTTTATGCAGGAAGTACCTGGTAATCATATTGACCAGAAGGGTTCCATTGTTCTTCCTGAAAAATTGAGATTTGATTTTTCTCATGGTAAGTTTAATCCATAAGCTTTGTTAAGTTCGTGTAAAAAAGAATTTCTAAATGACTGAAATTTACAGGTAAGCCTGTAAAGCCTGAGGAGCTGAGAAAAATTGAATATATCGTGAATGAGCAAATTAAAGCTGAACTTGATGTTTATTCAAAGGAGGCAACCCTTTCTGATGCTAAGCGTGTAAATGGTTTACGAGCTGTTTTTGGAGAAGTAAGCTGTTACAGAGCTGTCATCATAATCTATCAGAGAGTTTGTTTAACGTATTAGGACTGTACTCAGCTAGCAAAGCCTTCTCCAGTTTTGATCATTTTCTCCTTTCCTTTTTCTGATAGAGGTCTATCCTGATCCAGTAAGGGTGGTTGCAATTGGTAGAAAAGTGGAGGAGCTTTTGGCCAATCCAGAAAATGAGGAGTGGTCATCAATATCCGCAGAACTCTGTGGAGGTACATGTCTTCTTGTCACTGTGAGTCCCCAGTATAACTTTCACATCAAATTATTGTGACCTTGAATTTGTGGATATATCTAGGAACCCATATATCAAATACAAGAGAAGCTGAGGCATTTGCCCTTTTATCTGAGGAGGGAATTGCCAAGGGAATCCGCAGGGTTACTGCTGTTACGACTGGTTCTGCTTTTAAGGCCATAGAGCTGGCATCCACACTTGAGTAAGATGTAGATGAAGCATCAAAGACAGAAGGAGATCTACTGGAACAGGTTGTTATATTTTCTCTACCATTCTGTGAAAATAATTATTAATTAGGAAAACAGTTGGGATTAAATTTTAGACTTGTCTTTCTTTTCTATAACGCCAAATATACATATCTCATCTGCTTCCTTTTCTCACTGAGGACATTGTTATCTCAATTGGTGATATCATGTAATATACTTTTATTAATTAATATAAATTTGTATATCCCACAACCATTCATGTCTATACCTCACCTACTTATCTAATCTGTTCCCTCTATCTAATAATGGTAGGAAATAATTTCTATTCACTTAGTTGATTTTTTAGCTTTGTCTTGCATTATTATCTTTCTAGAAAAAGGAATATTTTGGTGGTGATGGTATGTTGCTTAGGAATCTTGTGTGTGAAACATGTAATCTGTTGCTCTTTGGTGCCGTGTTTTTTTTGTTTGCTTAGTACAACTACTTCCAGTCTTCCATCACCTTTGTAGTCTGGCTTGTGAGCTCCTATCTGAATTCTAAACTTGAATTTTCCATTTACTAGCTAAAAATTGGACCTGACAGAGTACAACCAACCTTGTTATCCAGTTTTACAATCTGAGAAGTATATAGCTTTTTGTCTCTGTTGATATGTCCCGTGCAATGGTAGAACAGTACTACATCCTTTCCAAAAATATAATATCATTATTGATTTTTAAAAAGTCAGTTTGAGATATTTTAAAAAAACTAACATAGATTAATTTCATTTTAGTCAATAAAATAATAAATATTGTAAAGTGTCTAACAAGTACTACTAATTATGAGATTTAATTTTTTGTAAGTTTTAATGAATTTTATCAATTTTGAATTTGAAAATATCTTAAATTGACTTTCAAAAGTCAGCAATAATCTTATAATTTGGAGCAGATGGAGTACAGTGCTATTTATTCTCTATGATGTGTAGATCTTCTTCGGTTAATATTATGTAATTCTCTGTTAAATATTGTTTTCTTGATCCCCCTCCCACCCCAAGTGACTTTTTCTCTCATATAATTTAACTTTGAAAAGTATGCATCACAAAATTTCAGATACTCCGAGTACTGACAAGAAATCTATCTCCATTCCATAATCAACATCTTCCTCCCAAACCGTTAATTCTCTACCCTTTAGAATAAATTTAGGTACATTATTCATGTTTTCTTTTCCTCATGGTGTCAATTCTTTTTTCACCAAAAAAAGAAAGACTTTCCTGTGGATATATTTTGTTTCATGCCTTTCTGTTCTAGTAAATTGAACAGTTTACATATAAACATTATTCAGTTATCCTATTTCATCTCGACTTCCTCTTTATTTTGTGCCCTTAGTCCCCTTGTGCCCCTTAATTTCATCAAAGAATTAATTACCATAGCATCAGCTGTTTATAACAGGAGTAATAAACTGATAAACATGATGTTTTCTTAACCTAAATATTTTCTTTTGTCCTTTCCAGAAAGTAACTTCCTTAAATGGGTGTGTGGAGTCTGCAGCTATCCCAACAGCCAAGAAAGCTGATCTAAAGGCCAAAATTTCAGTACTTCAGGTATTTCCATACATGCTGTAGAAAACTTCTCATGTCTTATTTTTACACAATGATGCTTGCGTCGATCGCTAAATGGTTGTCATACTGAATTATTGTACCGCCTCATCAGAATCAAGTAATAAAAGCGAAAAAGATAATTTCTGAAGAGAACATACAAAAAGCTGTCAAAGTTGCCAGTGAAATGGCAGAAGTTGCTTTTGCTGATGGAAAGGTCTTCTGCATCTCGCATGTTAGTGTTGGTTCGGACACTACTGCAATCCGCGAAGCAGTTGTCAGGGTCATGGAGCAGAAGGTATAGCATAGCAGCTTCTTACTTTCCTACTTTTTTCTCAAATTGGTATCGTGATGGCTGTCTGTACATCCTGTTATGTTGGTGAGTGTGCAGGGGATGGCAGCGATGGTTTTTAGCACAGATGAAACTGCACACAAGACTTTGGTTTGTGCTGGGGTGCCAGAAAAAAGGGAGAAGAGCAAGCAGTTGAAAGTGTTGGAGTGGTTGAAGGAAGCTTTGAAGCCTTTGAAAGGAAAGGATGGGGGCGGGAAAGGTGGTCTTGCACAAGGCTAGGTTAGCATATATCGCATTGTTATCTGTTTTTTTAAGTTACTATAGTTTTTAATGGAGACTAAAATTATAATGTTATATGTGGAATTTGGGGATTAAACCACCCTCAGAGAGTATTATATTCTAGGGCAACTACCTGTAGATTGAAATTTTGAGGCTTCCCAAAAATATGAACCTAAAGTATTGTCATAGTTGGTAAAGTGATAATCTAACAAATTGGAGGGCTGTTACTTATTTTATGTCAGAACCTTTTGTAGAATCGTAGCTCCATAAAATCAAAAATGGTATCGTAGTAGAAGACATGACACGGGTGATCTCTGTCCTTAAGGTCTTTATCGTCCCCACCACGTTTGGTTTGCTAAAGGGTTTGCAGATGATATATATCATCTCCAGGATATATGTTGAGTCTCAAAATTGAACAATCTTGTGATAGCAATTCACAATTTTTGTTCCAAACGGAAACTGCTTTGTGATAGTAATATGTTTGTAGAAAAATTGGAAGAAGATAGAAAAGAGAGAATTCATGTGTAAAAGAATAGCTTTCTTATATGTAAACTTACTTTCATATATGCATATATCTTATGTATATATATATATCTACATATACATATACATATACATATATATTCATATATACTTTTAAGTTACATAATATACTATTAAATTCTATTTTTAACTACTCAATATGTAAGTTATGTATTAGTTATAATTTAGTAGTTAATTAGAATTTAAATAGTTATCAATAGTTTCCTATTATTCCAACATAAAATTGACTATAACTTTTGTACTTATAAAGTAATTTGTAGTCTTTTTTCTATTAAACGGAACTAAGAAAAATTAGTTTTTATCAAACAATTTTGCACGTTATCAAATGTCTCAATATGGATACAAATCAAATGAACTTTTCTTTTATTCTCCACATTTAGGTAAACAAATTAAACATTTATATTTACTTAAATTATGTTCACAAATGGGTTTTTATTAACCATAAACTTGACAATAATTAAGTCTCAAAATATAAAATAAGTTACAATTTCTAACACCTTTATCTAAAGTTATTGAATGGTCATAATCCACGACAAAGGGCCTTTCATTATATATTTGTATATATGATATGATTATTCTTTCTTTTTATTAATAATAATTTGCATGCCCAAACGATTAATGTATGGTCTCGTATTTCTCCCTTTCTCTTGTCCTAGCGTCACTTGGTATACTTTTTATTGGAAAAATTAGGTTCTGTCCATATGGGCACTACTCGTGCATTCATATCATACCCAGGTTCGTGTTAATGAGCACTTTTAGTACATAACTTTTGAGACATTGTTCCCTGACACTTTTCAGGGAACTGATATTTCACACGTGGAGGAAGCAATAGATGTGGCAACATCATTTGCGAACTTGAAACTGAGTTGACAAGGTTTCCTTCTTTTTATGTAATTCTTACCAGAAGAAACATTAATTTTAACAGGAAAGAATTAGAAAAATGAAATTATTGTTTGTGTGGGAAGTGCAATGACTGCTCCACTGCGGTTGATTTATATGTATTGCAATTGGAAAAATGAAAGAGGGAAGGTAATTTTGAGTTAGATGTCAACAATGTATGAAGTTTAATTTTCTAATTATTTCTCTATCAAGGTCTCTGAACTTGTCACTGTCGTATAAAGCTAGGTATTTACACACTACTCAGGCAATATATGTCGGCGGACATCTCGTGAAAGGTGTACTACCAATGCTTCCAATCTCTTAACTTGTTAAAAGTGCAAATTATATTTAGTTTAGGTCTTTCAGAGGCCACCCTTTTACTGCTTTAAACATTACCTTGTAGAAATAGTCGAATGCTTTTCTCTTTCTATGATTTTTTACCTTTTAAAGTAGACATTCTCCATCAGACACGCGGTTAATTTTAAAGCTGATTTTCCAAGCCAATGGAGAGGCTGAACGGCCATTGTAGTTACCACCCCCACTATGTTAAATGCACATGCAGAGTGTAAAGCAGACTAGAGCCATACAGGAACTAAACCCTAGGGAAGTTGTTGTAAGCCTTAAATAGCTTAACTATATTTGTTCAACTTTATTTCAATATCAATCCCAGTAAATCATACACATTAGAGCCATATTCCAAAAGACGTTTTCCAGAATAGGGATGGTGACAAACTACTGGTTTTATTCTCACACTGATGGTCCTAATCTTTTTGGGAAAATGAATGAAAACAGGGATGGTGACAAAAACTACTGGTTTTAATCTCGAAGTGATGGTCCTAATTTTTTTGGGAAAACGAATGTTAGGAAAATACTACAACACGGAAAGATTTGTCCGTGGTCTTGAAAAATGCCTATTGCACAATTCATTCTACTAGGGAAAAAAACAATTTCAGGGTTAACTGGAATGCAAAAGCAACCTTAACAAATGCCAGACTGAAAGAAAAAAAGGCTGTACCTTCCATGTATATATAGCAAGGATCAAGTATTTCAGAAAATATGACGAGTGTTGTTCGACCCTCTTAAATAACATTATCATTCTTATATGTTATTGATTTGTTTCCCCATTTCTTCAAGGTGAAGAAGCCCACTTGCCAATAAGACTATGACGGAGACCTGATAAACACTACTCAGACTGAAGCTCGATGTTTTTGATTTCCACCATCATAATTATATTTTTCCAAGTCTAGATGTACGTCTCCTGCCCATTTTAGGCCAACTCCAGTGACATCAATTTAGGCTCACCTTGTGTTCAAATCAAACTCTCCCATACCAGCATCTCCATTTTCTGTTTCTTCATCATTCAAAAAGTCATCAGAAGGTTCTTTCTCATCTCTCTGCACATTGTTTCTCCATCCATTGATCATCTCTTCCGGATTAACTAACTGTTCCTGATCAGTTATGTCATGACCAACCGGAATATCACTCCCTTGAGACCCAAGTGCATTCGGTCGTATAGGAGCTCGAGCCATCATCTCAGCATGAGCTTGCTCTGCATGAACCATCGCTGCCATTCGCAGATTAGCCTCATGAGCCTCTCGACCTGCCTTCTGTCTTGAGTCCATTTCTACACTCAGATCGCGCAAGGCTTGTCTCTCCTCTTGTAGGAGAATCTGCTCAATCATCAACCTTTCCTCTGACCGGAATTCCCCAAGAGCCCGCTTGTGC
Organism: Hedera helix; assembly: GCA_947179155.2. Classification (NCBI taxonomy): domain Eukaryota; kingdom Viridiplantae; phylum Streptophyta; class Magnoliopsida; order Apiales; family Araliaceae; genus Hedera; species Hedera helix. The sequence goes on along the minus strand of OX359265.1, from coordinate 1,018,245 downwards.
GATATTATATTGAAGGCAAAGACTTGTTTCTCAAATGTGGCAGCGAACTCCGCAACTTTGGCAGCAATGTTGTGGTCCCACTGTTGGGAGCGAGACAGCATCTGGCCTGCTGTGTCACTATCAAGGATTCTGTCATCCTCCTCTGCTTCATAGTCTGCCACCACATGGTAAGGTAGTAGCCTGTAAGAAAAAATGTCAAGGTGAGTCGTTATTTCCAATATATTACTTGAAGAAATGTAGACATGGATGATGGATCGTCGCGAGTCTGGGGCACTTTCCTCCAAAAATGGATTTTAAAAGACACAAGGCATAAGTATACAAAACACAAACAGGCAAGCCAGAGAACATGTAGTGTGCATTGACAAATAATGGACGGCAGCTTTCTAGTTTCCTTTTCGCCCACTACATTATTTTTCATCTTTTTATTTATTCATATATATATATTTACCAAGCACGATCATTTCTTAAACAGGAAAACTTATACTCTATAACAGTTTGATATAAGATAAATAGAGAACACAGAATCATGTGTCCTACATGCTTCTAAAGAAACAATGTTAACATCATAAAGGAAGAATGTAGCAGGATACAACATAGCTTTCAAAATTTTCCAAATTAAAATGAGAAGGAAAAGGAGAAAATAAATAAAGCAACCAAAATTCAATATAAGTTAATGAGGAAAATATTCAAGTATTCGTTAACCAATAATAAAATTCAAACTAAAAGTAGCATACCAATGGCTCATCTGGACAAGTACTCAAGCCGAGCAAGATGAGATTGCAAAACACCAGATGAATATCATGAACTGATACATTACATCTAATTTATATCCTCTTGATGGAAAACCAAAATACCAAATCAACAACTACATTTAGAAAGTATGTTGTACAAATACTTTCCATTGAAACATTAAGTTGGATTGGCACCCATGATAATATTAGTACATCTGTAGTACTTCTGAGCCATTAAAAGAATTCACTCTAAGCAACATAATAACCATATTGCATTCTAGGTTTCAGCCATCAAAATGCCCTCAATAGATACAAAACTGGCTCATTTCCATTGGAAATTTATTTACAAGAGACATAACACAGGAAGATAGGGATAAACCAACTTTTAAGTAGCATGATTAAACCAAATTTCAATTAAATAATAAGTGAAACAACTACTTCAACAAGTTTCCCTCTCGCATAAGATTGAGATGGGCCCCATCTTTGTGTGAGAACTGGACTTGTGGAAGTAGCATTAAAACTTGTGAAATAGAAAATCCTGAAGTGAAAATTTTTACAAAACCTAGGGAAATCTTAATGACTAGACAATGACATGATATTTTCTGTACTTCAACCAAAAGAACTCTCAATATTTTCTACCTCAGAAAACTGTTATTGCGTACGTACATTTTAAAAATGGATAAATCATAAAGGAGACCAGTATAAGAGTCTGACCGCCAAACAATTCTGCACCACATGCCACATACTCTTGATGCTTAGTCAATGATAAATTGTGTATCTTACAAATTTTTTGGAATAAATAATATTCAAGCCCACTATCAACTATATGTAAAATGCCATGTGGTTCACTCATAAAACCAGATACCTGCTTCTCCGTCTTTAAGCATATAAATGTGAGATTTAGAAAATGTTTATTTTTGCATTCTTAATCTATGTGAAGGAGGGAAAATCTTCCTGGTCTCTAGGAGTCATGCAACCAATTAGTCAGTTTCTATAAGAGCTTTCTATTTACCAATACAACTGCGAAACTTAATTTGCAATGTGTATTAGCATATTCATGGCTTAAATATAATTTATAAGTAAAATCTAACTATGAACCACATTCCAGTTCAAATTTTTACAGAAATGAGAGCTATCTCAAAAGCAAGATTAAGCATTTGTAAACACTGAAAGACTAAACAAATTGTGAAAATCCTAATAAAAACAAATTCTAACCAATGGTTGAATGAATGAGCTATAGTACTGAATAAAACCTCTCACAAGCGTCCTCGAGGGAAGAGAAAGGGCGTTTGTGTTCAGGATGACAAACTCGCCAGAGGTCCTGATATGCCATTGGTAGCTCCGCCTGGTTCGTCGCAGGTGGGCCTCGACTCACCTTTGGTTGCATTTGCTGCGGATTCGAGCTAGGGTTTGGTTGTTGATTGGGGTGATTCGAAGTAGGGTTAGGGTTATTAGCGATTTGTTGATGCTGCTGCTGCTGCTGTTGAGATTGAGATTGCGATTGTTGACGATGAAGCACCGAAGAAGCTCGTAAATGAGCGGCAATGTTAGAAGGAAAACGAGAGATTGCTGCTTCTTGTTGTTGATGCTTCTGCTGTTGAATTTGTTGCAACAACAGCAATTGCTGCTGATGTTGTTGTAGTTGCTGCTGCTGCTGTTGAGATTGAGATTGCGATTGTTGACGATGAACCACCGAAGCAGCTCGTAAATGAGCCGCAATGTTAGAAGGAAAACGAGAGATTGATGCTGGTTGTTGTTGATGCTTCTGCTGTTGAATTTGTTGCAACAACAGCAATTGCTGCTGATGTTGTTGTAGTTGCTGCTGCTGCTGTAACATCCGTTGTTGTTGCTGCTGATGATCTAAAGATTTCGCCTCTTCCATTTCTCTCCCTACAATTCTCCTTCCACTTTCTCTCTCTTCTCCCCCCGCCAAGCTATTAAAGCTATCGATTGCTCCGAGATCTTCCCTTCTGTAAATTAAAAATAAATAGAAATGTTTCAGAAATGGCCGGTCTGCTATATTAGCTGAATCACAAACCGCTACGTCTAAACTAAACCGGATCGAACCACTTAGGATGAGCTAGACCGGCTACTACACCTGTTCGTAAGAATTTTTTTTATAGAACTATTAATTTATCATGGTCTAACTTTGGAAATTTTAAAATTTATAATTATTACTATGTTGTTTTATAAGAGTCCCTCCCATCTATCCAATTGTAGTATTGTTTCCATTTTAAGTTATTTTTTTGTAGATTACTAAAATTTGTAAATTTCATAAGTAGAATTTCTTTTTCTTTTCTATTTGTGAGTGAAACTCCTCAAGATGTTCAAATTTTTTTTGTCTTCAAAAGAATGATTTAAAATGTACTCCAAATAAAGAATAATTAAATCATTACTTGGAGTTTATTAATATAAAAAATAAAAATAATTATCATTTCATATAATCTTGCGGGTTAAGTGCATGATAACTTCAAGGGTTGCGGTCTTTTTTTCTTTCATTTGGGACCCTCCTTTCACCACCCCCGTGAAGAAGGAAAAAAATTGAAATTTTTTCACTCTCTTTCATTTATTTTTATTTTTTCTTAATATGTACAAATCATACTTTAAAAAGAGTATAAACTAAGAAAAGAGGGAGGTCAATATATATATATATATATATATATATATGGGTCCTCTTAACATGTGTTTTTTGGGCACATGTTAAGTACGAAAAATAAAAGATGAAATTCACTAAATATTATTTGTTTATATATTTGCACTGAATTCAATATATGGAGTCCACTAGTATATTATTTTTTTATACATTAAATTCAGTATAAATGTATAAATAAATAATATTTAATGGGTCCTATTTCTTATTTTTTACGTTTAGCATGTGCCCTTAGGGCACATATTAAGAAAATCCTATATATATTTATTGGCTATTCTTGTGTTAAAATATGTAATTTGAATATAAGAACCATGCAAAAATTTGTGACTATTTTTAGGAAAATATTACTTGAACAAAAAATTAAAAAATAGACTCGTACTATTTACAATGAATAGTTTGCACTAATTACTAAGTTTTTAATTAGACCTTATAATATGGGATCTTTCTATTCTATCCGCCAGTCAAACTACATAAAGCAGCAGCGGCGGGTAAGATGATTGAATATTTGGATAATTAATTATAGGAAATTGATATTTTTACATAATTTTTTAATATTTTTATATAAAAAGTGTTGTTATAAATTTATAACGACGATTTTGACCATCGTTATATGTCTATAACGATAATTTATATATAAAAATATTTAAAAACTATGTAAAAATACCACTTCTCTTAATTATATAGGAGAAGATATTACAAGTTGGTCTATAATTTAGAGCTACACACTAACCAAGTAAGCACTCACAGCACATCCATGCTCCCTAATCAGAGTATCAAACAAACCAAACCAAAAAAATAGTAGCTGTAGACAGTATTAGACATAGTAGAGGAATTAGAGGACAGGCAGCAACCCAACCCAACCCAACCCTTCCCATTTGATAGGTACCGGTGGTACCTATGCTGCAGCAGCAGCTGCGCTTGCTTTCGCTCTAGCTGGTTGAGATATATGTGAGCGAGCAACAAGAGGATTTTTCATGCCTGACGCCGAATTTTAATCTCTCAACAACCTTACATATTATGGATCCAACTCCATCTCCGCCAATCTCTTGGCCTTTAACTCCAATGGGTTCATTTCATTTTGAGGAGGGACGAGATACAGAGCGAGAGGAGGATCGATGATGAGTCCATGACGAACTAGGTCTCCATATTACTTTTACTTTTTCTGCCTCTCGGCGTGGATTATGAAACTAAAATATAAGATTATTATTCATTCATACAAGTGAAATTTCTTTAAACATGAAGAAAATGATGTTTCACAGAAATTCTCACTTATATATTTTTGCTCAAATTTGAGTGCCACTGACGACGTGTTACCTTGACGTTTTTGTGTCAAAAAAATTGTAAAGATTTTTAATAGTTACAAGTTTTTTTTTTAATAATAATTATTCATGTAGCATCAACTTACTTGTGTCACACAGTATTTGATTAAGATTAGTCCATCTTTATAACATACTTAAAAAAACTTGAATCGTTATTTTTAGAAAGAAGAGAGTGTTATAAATAGACCTGGCAAATAGGCCGGGCCATTTTTGGGCCTGGCTGAAAATACCCGAAATTTGCCGGGCTGAAAACTTGCGGCTCGTGGCCCGCCTGCGGGTTTTTTAAGTTTTTCTTTTTAATTATAAATATTTAAAAAAAAAATAATTTTTTAAATATATATATATATATTTACAACTATAATACATAATTTAAAATTAATATTAACTCTAATTATTTATAATTATAACACATAATCATTTAATAGTATTAGTAAATAAAATAATCAATAATTTTATAGTCATATATATTAAAATATAACTAATCTTGTGATTAAGTAATTGATAAATGTATATAATATTAATATTAAAGATAAGATAGTAAAAGAAAGACTAAAGGTAATATATATATAATATTCATAATTTATTTTTGTATTATTATTCAATATCACATATTAAAATTTACTCTTATATTCTTCATAATTTCTTATTTGATTCATTTTTTAAGTTAATATATTTTTTTTGTCATCAATATCTAATAATAAAAATAAAATAAAAAAATAAAATAAATTTGGGTCACGGGCCGGGTCAAAACGCCCAATTTTTTTTTGAGCTAAAAAATGAGAGCCTATAGCCCAATTTTTTTGGGCTAACTCGGCCCGGCCCAAGCCTATTTTGCCAAGTCTAGTTATAAAAATTCAAGTATAATACTTGTATGAAATACAGAACTGGCACAAAGAACTTCGCTTTTTTTTTTTTTATTTATTAAAAAAAGTGAAAGATAATAGGAAAGAAGCATAATTACATGAAACATGCTGGGCAAATATTGAAAAAGGTCCCGTCCACGCTCGGTGCCCATACAGAGTAATCCAAGAAATCGAATTCAAAATTTTTAAACTCTGCATATACATGGAGAGAGAGAGAGAGAGAGCAAGAAGAGAGGCGAATTTACAAGAAGCAATGCCACCAAAAGGTGTAAAGGAAGAAGAAGACCGGCGGAATCTCCAAGTCCAAAATTTTAAAAGAATCTTTGCCTCCAAAACATGGTGGTTCGGTTGATCTCTAAGATTTCTCTACTCCTCTCTCTCTAAATTTATATCTCCGTCGTACCATCTCTGTCCCAAAAAAACGACTTAATTTGATTTCTTTTGGGTCAAACTGACTATTTAAAATTAAGAATTGTACACATTTGTTCATATTTACAGACTCAAGTATAAGTTTTCAACTTGAGAGATGTACTAGTTTTAACAAGCACTTTCCCCCCCCATTTTGTTTGTCTAACCACCATCACTTTTACCATACGATTATCAATTTTGTTAGCTGCATCAATGTTCTGCACATCCAGCCAGATAAAAAAATAAGATCGATATTTGAACTTTAGGAAATCGGAAAAATAAATATATTGGGCGGCAAGAGCTTATCTTCATCCTCCTCCATATATTAATACCTTCTTCTTGATTATTCTTCCTTTTCCCCCCACTTTTCTTTAAATATCTGGGTAAATTGTGATCAAGACATAATCCACACGTAGAAATACACTGCTGATATTAGTTACAGACATTTATCTACTTATATCTATATGTAGTAGTAGATAGGTAATTACACAGTAAAAACACAAATGGAGCGAATTATAATGCCTCTATGATTAAGCTCTAGGGGAGATGTTAGCAAGCAGTGGATTTTTCATGACAACAGTGAACACTTGCTTCTCCGAAAGATCAACATGAGCATCAGCAGTCGCCTTCCATTCAAAGTACCAAATCAAATTGGCCACAAAATACTCCAAGTGAAGCAGAGCCAAACCAAAGCCAGGGCATATCCTCCTCCCTGCACCAAACTCTCTTTCATTTATTTTTATTTTTTCTTAATATGTACAAATCATACTTTAAAAAGAGTATAAACTAAGAAAAGAGGGAGGTCAATATATATATATATATATATATATATATATATATATATATATATATATATATATATATATGGGTCCTCTTAACATGTGTTTTTTGGGCACATGTTAAGTACGAAAAATAAAAGATGAAATTCACTAAATATTATTTGTTTATATATTTGCACTGAATTCAATATATGGAGTCCACTAGTATATTATTTTTTTATACATTAAATTCAGTATAAATGTATAAATAAATAATATTTAATGGGACCTATTTCTTATTTTTTACGTTTAGCATGTGCCCTTAGGGCACATATTAAGAAAATCCTATATATATTTATTGGCTATTCTTGTGTTAAAATATGTAATTTGAATATAAGAAGCATGCAAAAATTTGTGACTATTTTTAGGAAAATATTACTTGAACAAAAAATTAAAAAATAGACTCGTACTATTTACAATGAATAGTTTGCACTAATTACTAAGTTTTTAATTAGACCTTATAATATGGGATCTTTCTATTCTATCCGCCAGTCAAACTACATAAAGCAGCAGCGGCGGGTAAGATGATTGAATATTTGGATAATTAATTATAGGAAATTGATATTTTTACATAATTTTTTAATATTTTTATATAAAAAGTGTTGTTATAAATTTATAACGACGATTTTGACCATCGTTATATGTCTATAACGATAATTTATATATAAAAATATTTAAAAACTATGTAAAAATACCACTTCTCTTAATTATATAGGAGAAGATATTACAAGTTGGTCTATAATTTAGAGCTACACACTAACCAAGTAAGCACTCACTGCACATCCATGCTCCCTAATCAGAGTATCAAACAAACCAAACCAAAAAAATAGTAGCTGTAGACGGTATTAGACATCGTAGAGGAATTAGAGAACAGGCAGCAACCCAACCCAACCCAACCCTTCCCTTTTGATAGGTACCGGTGGTACCTATGCAGCAGTAGCAGCAGCTGTGCTTGCTTTCGCTCTAGCTGGGTGAGATATATGTGAGGGAGCAACAAGAGGACTTTTCATGCCTGACGCCGAATTTTAATCTCTCAACCACCTTACATATTATGGATCCAACTCCATCTCCGCCAATCTCTTGGCCTTTAACTCCTATGGGTTCATTTCATTTTGAGGAGGGACGAGATACAGAGCGAGAGGAGGATCGATGATGAGTCCATGACGAACTAGGTCTCCATATTACTTTTACTTTTTCTGCCTCTCGGCGTGCGGTGGATTATGAAACCAAAATACAAGATTATTATTCATTCATACAAGTGAAATTTCTTTAAACATGAAGAAAATGATGTTTCACAGAAATTCTCACTTACATATTTTTGCTCAAATTTGAGTGCCACTGACGACGTGTCACCTTGACGTTTTTGTGTCATAAATTTTTTTAATAGTTACAAGTTTTTTTTTTTAATAATAATTATTCATGTAGCGTCAACTTACTTGTGTCACACAGTATTTGATTAAGATTAGTCAATCTTTATAACATACTTAAAAAAACTTGAATCGTTATTTTTAGAAAGAAGAGAGTGTTATAAAGATTCAAGTATAATACTTGTATGAAAATTCAACTGAAATACAGAACGGGCACAAAGAACTTCGTTTTTTTTTTTTATTATAAAAAAAGTGAAAGATAATAGGACAGAAGCATAATTACATGAAACATGCTGGGCAAATATTGAAAAAGGTCCCGTCCACGATCGGGGCCCCTTACAAAGTAGTCCAAGAAATCGAATTCAAAATTTTTAAACTCTGCATATACATGGAGAGAGAGAGAGAGAGAGAGAGAGAGAGAGAGAGAGAGAGAGAGAAGAGAGGCGAATTTACAAGAAGCAATGCCACCAAAAGGTGTAAAGGAAGAAGAAGACCGGCGGAATCTCTAAGTCCAAAATTTTAAAAGAATCTTTGCCTCCAAAACATGGTGGTTCGGTTGATCTCTAAGATTTCTCTACTCCTCTCTCTCTCAATTTATATCTCCGTTGTACCATCTCTGTCCCAAAAAACCGACTTAATTTGATTTCTTTTGGGTCAAACTGACTATTTAAAATTAAGAATTATACACATTTGTTCATATTTACAGACTCAAGTATAAGTTTTCAACTTGAGAGATGTACTATGTGACACTCCCAAATTTGGGTCAACACAATCCAAACTTGAGTTGTCAAAAGACTACAACAAAATTATTACAAGGTAGAACAACGTTCAACAATACAGTGTATAATAATACACAACTAAGTCTTTACTATTATTATCATACTATTTTACAACACGTGAAGACTACGATAGCTATCTCTCGGACTCTCACTCCATTTCCCGGCTAGACCCAGCTACGTTTTCATCTTCTGTTGAAAAATAATGGAATAAAAGAAAGGGTGAGCTCAAATAGCCCAGTAAAGAATATCATAACTAAGATAATGACGAATAAATTATCATTAACCTTCAACAGTTGAGTTCTTGATAGAATACAATAGACTACAAGGTTTATATCAAAAACTGCAGTTAAATTATTGAACAACGTTCAGATCAATAATAACAGCGGAATGATCAATTTATTAAAAGAATAATGCAGACTATAATGTCCACTCGTTTCTCTTTTTAGGAAAAACATCATCAACTTTTATCATGTGAAATACCATTAGTCAAGATAATACAAATTCACAGTTCCTAGTCATAATCATGCAGATCAACAGTTCATCTTTGCATTACGGGCCAAAGACATTCAATATAACACAAACGGTCATGATTATACCAGATTCAGCCTTTGGTCATAATCATACTAAACAACAGTTCATCTTTGCACTACGGGCCAAAGATATTCAATATAACATTAACGATCATAATTATACTAGATTCAGCCTTTGGTCATAATCACATCAAACAACAGTTCATCTTTGCACTACGGGCCGAAGATATTCAATATAACACCAACGGTCGTGATTATACCAGATTCAGCCTTTGATCATAATCATACCAAACAACAGTTCATCTTTGCACTACGGATCAAAGAGAACATTCACCACGTGCCATAAAAGACACCGAACAGATATATCGCCTTTAACCTATTATATCGCCTTTAACCTATCATCTGTTCAACAATTATATCGCATATGTGCCCCCGACCACATATATTCACAACAACTTGATTTTGGATGATTAGAATGATATAAATGATTAACAGAAGAAACAGGATAAACAATAAGTATCAGATATTTACTTTGTGCAGATTCAAATAATGTCCAAATTGTCAACATGATGTGGAGTGAAATTAAAAAATGATATTCAAGATCCACAGTTCAGGATAATAGTTTCAGTTCAATAGAAAGGTTCACGTAAATAGGAATGTTCAATTGAAATGATGAAGTGCAACTATTATGGAACATATAATATTTTCAGGAATTATAGAAGCAATAGTTCCATAATAAGTTTCGATTTAGATGTATGAAAGAAAATAATATCTCTTACCGTAGCAGGTTTAATTAACAAAAGGTGAAGAAAATTAATATCCCTTACTATAGTAAGTTTGAATAATGGAAGATGAAAAAGATAATATCCCTTATAAGTATAAAGAAAAATAATATTACTTACGAATATGAAAGAAAATGATATTATAAACGAATATGGAATAAAAGTGTCATGTGATAATTCGTGTAGATAAATTATTTCCACAAGAGACAAAAAAGAAATAAATACAAAGGGTTATTCACCAACAGACGGTAGTCCGCGCAGTAAGGTTATTCCCACAATTTAATAAAATTTGAATACGAATAGTTATTCACCAAACAGGCGGTAATCTGCGCCGTAAGGTTATTCTCAGAGATTAATAAGGAATGAATACGAAAGGTTATTCACCAACAGGCTGTAATCCGCGCCGTAAGATTATTCCCACAAATTAATACATGGAAATAAATGACACATCTTATGAGTAAGAAAGAAACGATATTATTTTCGAGAATCAAAGAATGATAATCCCTTACCGTAGTAAGTTTAAATAATAGAATATAAAGGAAGATGATATTCCTTACCTTAACACGTGACTGAATATTGATTTAAATGAAGTTGATTAACTTGAACAGTACACGTACACTTATAGATCTTCACAAATATTCAAGATGACTTAAATACACTTAGAGAGAACTTACACAATGTGACACCCCCAAATCTGGGCCCACACAGCCCAAACTTGAGTCGTCAAAAGACTATAACAAAATTATTACAACAAAGCACAACGTACAACAATACAGTGTATAATAATACACAACTAAGTCTTCACAATTATTGCCACACTATTTTACAACACGTGAAGATTAGGATAGCTATTCCTCGGACTCTCACTCCATCCCCCGGCTAGACCCCGTTACGTTTTCATCTCCTGTTGAAAAACAATGGAACAAAAGAAAGGGTGAGCTCAAATAGCCCAGTAAGAAATATCATGACTAAGATAATGACGAATAAATTATCATTAGCCTTCAACAGTTGAGTTCTTGATAGAATACAATAGACTACAAGGTTTATATCAAAAATTGTAGTTAAATTCTTAAACAATGTTCAGATCAATAATAGCAGCAGAATGAGCAATCTATTGGAAGAATAATGCAGACCATAATGTCCACTCGCTTCTCTTTTTAGTAAAAACATCATCAACTTTTATCATCTGAAATACCATTAGTCATGATAATAAAAATTCACAGTTCCTGGTCATAATCATGCAGATCAACAGTTCATCTTTGCACTACGGGTCAAAGATATTCAATAAAGCACCAGCGGTCATGATTATACCAGATTCAGCCTTTGGTCATAATCATACCAAACAACAGTTCATCTATGCACTACGGGCCAAAGAGAACTTTCAATATAATACCAACGGTCATGATTATACCAGATTTAGCCTTTGGTCATAATCATACCAATCAACAGTTCATCTTTGCACTACGGGCCAAAGAGAACATTCACCACGTGTCATAAAAGACACCGAACAGATGTATCGCCTTTAACCTAGTATATTGCCTTTAACCTATCATCTGTTCAACAATTATATCACATCTGTGCCCCCGGCCACAAATATTCACAACAACTTGATTCTTGATGGTTAATACAAATAACAGTGATACAAATGATGAACAGAAGAAACAAGATAAACAATAAGTATCGGAAGTTTACTTTGTGCAGATTCAAACAATATCCAAATTATCAACATGATGTGGAGTGAAATTTAAAAATGATATTCAAGATCCACAGTTCAGAATAACGGTTACAGTTCAATAGAAAGGTTCAGAAAATAGGAAGGTTCAGTTGAAATAATGAAGTTCAACTATTGTGGAACATATAATATTTTCAAGAATTATAGAAGCAATAGTTCCATAATAAGTTTCGATTTAAGAGTATGAAAGAAAATGACATCCATTACCATAATAAATTTAAGAGTGTGAAAAAATAATATTCCTTACCGTAGTAAGTTTAAGAGTATGAAAGAAAATGACATCCCTTACCGTAGTAAGTTTAAGAGTGTGAAAAAATAATATTCCTTACAGTAGTAAGTTTAAGAGTATGAAAGAAAATGACATCTCTTACCGTAGTAAGTTTAAGAGTGTGAAAAGAATGATACCCCTTACCGTAATAAATTTAAGAGTGTGAAAAGAATAATATTCCTTACAGTAGTAAGTTAGAGAGTATGAAAGAAAATGACATCCCTTACCGTAGTAAGTTTCAATAATAGAATATGAAAGAAGATGATGTTCCTTACAGTAGTAAGTTTAAGAGTATGAAAGAAAATGACATCCCTTACCGTAGTAAGTTTAAGAGTGTGAAAAAATAATATTCCTTACCTTAACACGTGACTGGATATTGATTTAAATGAGGTTGATCAACCTATATATTTTTAATAAAATTAGTAATTACCACATATAAATTTCAAGGTGTATGATAATTCATATATTATGAACTATCAAAATTATATATATTTAACATAATTTTTGTAGTATAATATAACAACTTTAAAATAGTTTTTAAAATAATATTTCAAAATAAATCTTCCAAAGAAAGCTTTTAAAAATGAATCTTCTCAAAGAAGAGTCTTCTAAAGGAAGATTTGTGAATACCGTGAAAAATAGGAATTTATGAAATTACTACTTTTTAATAAAAGACTTACTTGAAAAATTCCTGCACTCTTTTTGGCTTTCAAACACTCAAAATAGCCTTACAATTCTCAGAGAAAACTCATAAAATTCTTATAGAAAAATTTTATGTTTTAAGTGTGATTTTTCTATTCAGCTGAGTAAGCTATTTATAGAAGAAAATAAGTTACTATGCGCGGTAAGTGAACTGAATTTAATTTTTTTTCCAGCAAAGGCTGCGTAGCAGCCTTCACCAACCATTTTCCCAAAACACATTTCTCACATTTCATGTGGGCCCCACAGTGGGTCCCACATGTTTCTTACTATTCACGTCACTATTCACGTCACTATTTCAAATAGTAAAATTAATTATTTTATTATTTATTTATTTATTTATTTATTTATTCTTCCTGTGAGTCCAACATATAAAATAATGTTACCACAATAATGTAAGAAACACGTTACATATTTTTATTAATTTAATAATATAAATTATAGTGTATTTGCTACTGTGACAATTATTAGATTCAATAATTTTAAACTACAGTGCACCAACAATTATTGACTCAATGATATGAAATACAGTGTAATGACAATTATTGAATCAATAATGCAAAATACTGTGTAGCAACAATAATTGAATTGATAATATAAAATATTATGCAGTGACAATTATCGATGAAATGATACGTAACAGTTACGGTGTCAATAATATGAGACACTGTGCAATACCGTGTGCTACTGTAGAGTACCGCATGCTACAGTAAAATACAATAAATTACCGTATGCTACTATTCTTTTATCACCGGTATTTTAACAGTTAGCACCGTTGACTATTTTTATTAAAAATGTTACTTCTGTCGTTTTCTATAGCTGACAAATATTCCGTTGTGGGGTCCACCAATAATTTGTTATTTCGGCGCCGTCGTACGACACGAATATTCCCCGACAAAGCGAATATTGTCCGACAAAATAAAATTTGCACATAACATCCTTAACTTTTAACTTTATCGATTTAACCACTTACTGTTTCAGAAAAATATATATGAAGAAAAATTAAATTTTATATTTCATAAAATTCGGGGTCTTACACACAAGAAGTATTTAGAGAGTGAAAGAAAGAACAAATAAGGAAGTTTATGAAAAATCCTTAAGTTAATGCCTCTATTTATAGCCAACAATCTTATCATAACCAAGATTTCATAATTTAATCTAAACCGTTCATTTCAAGATAATGTTTAATCCTTACCACTCATTTCATCTTTTAAGATTTCTTTAATTTAAACCATTCATTTAAAGATCATCTTTAATCTACACCATCCATTTCAAATTTTATATTATCTTTAAGCTATACCATTCATTTCATCTTTTAAGATTTTCTTAATCTAAACCATTCATTTAAAGATCATCTTTAATCTACACCATCCATTTCAAATTCTATATTATTTTTAATTTATACCATTCATTTTATATCACCTAACTTTATATTATAAACAAATAACTTTATCAATTCAATTATTCAACAATAATTTACACTTATTCATTATTATGACTAATTGTTATAAATATAGTGTAGTTGGCTCTCTGAGTTAGATATCAAATTAATTAATAATGAAATATAACAGTTTAATTAACATCATAATAGAGATAACAATAATGCAGAAAGTATATAAAAGAAAGAATACGTTACTGTGTAATGACAATTATTGATTCAATAATGTGAATTACTGTGCATATGCTACTGTGACAATTATCAGTTTAATATTATGAATTATTGTGCATGTGACAATAAAGTCAAATATTGTACGATAACCACTTTATCAGTTTAATAATACGAAACACTGTACAATGCCGTGTGCTACTGTGCAATACCGTGTGCTACTGTGCAATACCGTGTACTACTGTGCAATACTGTGTGTTACTATTATTTTACCACTGAGTATTTTAACAATTAAAAGTGATAGTACCATTGACCATTAAAAATTGTTTATGTCATTTTCTATATCCGACAATTATTCGTTGTGGGGTCCACCAATGATTGGTTCGTACGGCGCCGTCGTACGAATATTCCCCGACAGAACGAATATTCCCCGACCAAACGAATATTGTCCGACATAATATAATTTACACATAATATTCTTAACTTTTAACTTTATCAATTTAACCACTTACTGTTTCATGAAAAAAATATATATGAAGAAAAAATAAATTTTATATTTCATAAAATTCGGGCTCTTACATACTAGTTTTAACAATTACTTTTCCCCCCCTTTTGTTTGTCTAACCACCATCACTTTTACCATACCATTATCAATTTTGTTAGCTGCATCAATGTTCTGCACATCCAGCCAGATAAAAAAATAAGATCGATATTTGAACTTTAGGAAATCGGAAAAATAAATATATTGGGCGGCAAGAGCTTATCTTCATCATCCTCCATGTATTAATACCTTCTTGATTATTCTTCCTTTTCCCCCCACTTTTCTTTAAATATCTAGGTAAATTGTGATCAAGACATAGTCCACACGTAGAAATACACTGCTGATATTAGTCACAGACATTTATCTACTTATATCTATATGTAGTAGTAGATAGGTAATTACACAGTAAAAACACAAATGGAGCGAATTATAATGCCTTTATGATTAAGCTCTAGGGGAGATGTTAGCAAGCAGTGGATTTTTCATGACAACAGTGAACACTTGCTTCTCCGAAAGATCAACATGAGCATCAGCAGTGGCCTTCCATTCGAAGTACCAAATCAAATTGGCCACAAAATACTCCAAGTGAAGCAGAGCCAAACCAAAGCCAGGGCATATCCTCCTCCCTGCACCAAAAGGCATCATTTTGATTTCCTTACTCCCTGTTATATCAAAACCTTCTCCTCCATCCATCTCACTTCCACCATTGATATTCAAGAATCTCTCAGGCTTAAACTCCATTGGATCATTCCACACCTTAGGATCCCTACCCATCTCCGCTACCATAAAATTGATAATGGCATTCTTCGGCACCACATAGCCATCCAATTCAACATCCTCACTCACCGAGTGGGGCAGCACAAAGTGTCCAGGCGGATGGCGCCTCAGACTTTCCAAAACCACCGCCTTCAGATACGGCATTCGCTTCAAATCATCCTCCTCCACCCCCACAATCTTCTCAGGTCCTCCTCCAGACAACGCCGATGGCTGCTTCATAGGCCCCATAACGCCTATAATTTCTTCATAAAGTTTGGCCTGAGTTTCAGGGTGCTTCACCAAATTAGCCATAATCCATTCTAAGGCGGTTGAAGTTGTATCAGTGCCTGCATTCAGAAATTCTCCACACAGAGAAACCATCTCCCCATAAGTCAACTTTCTATTTTCTTCATCCGACATCTGCAAATTCAGCAACGTGTCCACATAAGCTACCACAGACTCCTCTTGTTCTTGTTCTTGTTGTTGATTTGATTTTTCGACTCGAGCTTTAATAAGGGGAACTAATATATCATCCCGATTTTGGCAGAGCTGGAAGAACTCCTTCCATCTCTGGCGAAATACAATCTTCCCCAATTTAGGCCACAAATTGAGTATGTTAAATCGGCTTAGGTTGAACAGTAAATCTCCCTGCACCTTTTCAATTTGTTTGATTTGATTCTCCTCAAGCCTGTCCCCAAAACACATGAGGACGAGCAGACAAAACATGGCGTATTGGAAATGATCCATCACTTTGATAGTGGCAGTAGATTCACCGGGACCGGATTCCGAGAAGAGGCGGCGGATGAGGATACCGAGGACCCAGTTGCGGGCGTGAGAGTAGGACTTGACCCGAGAAGGGTGGAGGATCTCGGAGGTCAGGTTGCGGCGGAGGAGTCGCCATCTAGGGCCGTAGCCGGCGGAGCTGATGCTGTGTTGGTTGCTGGAAAGGATCTGGCTGGTGGGGAGGGGTTTGGGACGGTCTGAGAAAACGACGCCGTTCTGGACTAAGGTACGGTGGGCGATGGAATGGCTGGAGATGAATATGGAGGTGGTAGAGCCCATTCTGATGGTGAGGATTGGACCGTACGTGAGCTTCAGCTTCTTGAGGATAAATTCGAGGTCGAAGAATGACTTGCGGAGCCATAAAAAGCCACCAATCACCGGAATCGGAGTGGGTCCCGGCGGGAGCTTCTTTTTGTTGTTAATGGAGGAAGGAAAGAGGAGAGAGAAAAAGGATTTGAGGAGGGCAGAGATGCAGAGCGTTAGGCAGATGATGAACCAGGTCTCCATCTTTTACACTGTCGGAGCTTGGAATGGAATGATGATGAGGATTAGATTACAAGTATCTAAGAAGCAAATTAGCAAACGAACTGACAACTCTGCTTCCTTCTTTCCTCTCCGTTCCGTTCCACCCCAGTGGGCCAGTAGAAAGCCTACTACATCTAAATTGAAGAACTTATGATTCTTAAAGAAAAAATTATTTTATAAATTTATATGTAAATATTAATCAAAAACATAATAATACTTTCTAGAATTAAAAGGTTTGTGCATCGCCCATGTTAAGATTATGATACTTTATTAATAAATTAATAATATTTTTATAAAAAAAAAAAATTATGCAAAAAATTATATAAAATGATGTGGTTGATTGTGATAGGTTATTATTACTAAGTCCACCATGTTTATTAACTAATTACACTTAATCACATCATTTTATAAGCTATTTTTTGTAAGATATTTTTATCATCATAACAATACTCTTAAATCATGTTTATTTGTAAAAATTATAATTCTGAAATTATAATTCATGATATTATAATCCATATGATTATAATCCCAAGACTATTAATCTTATGATTAAATAGTCCTAATAACATGTTTATTATTTATGGGATAATTTAAAATAATTTTATGTTATATTTATTTTTTTCAGGATTAATTAAAGGATTTGATAAAAAAATATCATTTAGACTATTATACCCTTACCAATAATAACATATTTTAAGTTATAATTTAAACTTGTTTATACATAAAAAAAATAATGAATAATTAATTATAAACTTTTAAATACTGCTAAAATAAGTTAGCTAATTCACAGCGATTCAACATACTCTTTTAATGTGAAATATTTAAAAATCAAATTATAATAAATTAGCACATAAATTAACAAATAAATAGTACAAAATACATGATATATGAAACATATAAACTATTTAAAAAAAAATACTAATTATAAGAATCATGTCAATTTTAAATTAATTTTCAAAAACTAATACTTTGATTTGCTATTATGTACTCCCTTTGTTTTAAATACTTAACAATTAATATTGATTATCGAAAATTAGTTTGATACATTTTAAAATTAAATTTTAAAAATTAATAACAATCTTATTATTTTTTTATATAACGATATTTATTAATTATTTTATTTTGTCAAAAGATTTTTTATTTAGTCAAATACACATTTAAGTTTATGGTTATATTTTATTATCATATCACGCCTTCACTAGTAAATTAAGAAATTAAGACTGTTGATCATGCATGCATCAGGTCAAGTTGGCGTGTCAGCGTCTGAACATAACTAACTTGGTCCAGTCCAGGTACAGTTATAATAATCTGGACGTGAGATGGTACTTAGAACATAATTTAAAGCTTATAAAGAGGAAGCAATGGGCACGTCCCACGTGGATGAACAAAAGGAAGCAATCAGTGTCTTGTAAACTAAAAATTATGATTTTTTTTTAATTTATTTGAAAAAATTACCTGCTAATTTTATTTATAAAAAAGAAGAAAAATTATGGTTCTATTTTATTTATATTTTATAAATAAGATAGGGTTAATTTTTTTTTATCTTTTATGAGGGTAAAACTTATAAATTTTTTTTTCTCCAGTAAATGTAGAAGGACCCAAAAATTATTGTATGATACTGGGGCATAATCATGTAAAATTACTCATATACTATTATTTTAATAGATACAATAAAAATAAAAGTATATGCAAAATTATTCATATACTTAATTTTGATCATTCGTTACGAGATCTAATAATTTAAAAATAAATATATCGTATAATAATTGTGTAGTATATAATTTATATAAAAAATATTTATATTATTCCAAATATATGATATAATTATTATGTATTGTAACAAATAATTAAGATTGGGTCGAATAAAATTGTGAGATTGTCATATCTACGAAGTCGTGTCAAGTGTGCTAGCATTTATATATGATAGATGTACTCAAATTTGG
Organism: Hedera helix; assembly: GCA_947179155.2. Lineage (NCBI taxonomy): Eukaryota > Viridiplantae > Streptophyta > Magnoliopsida > Apiales > Araliaceae > Hedera > Hedera helix. The sequence continues at coordinate 999,145 of OX359265.1, read as the reverse complement.
ATTAGGACTTGACATTAAGACGTTCCCTTGACCTTTTTGTGCTGAAAAATTATAAAGACTTTAGATATTCGAAGGTTTGTTTTTTTTAGAATAAACAAACTCATTAACTCCGTTTGAAACACGAATAACAAAGATAATAATTTATTATATTAATTATTAAAATAATTTTAAAATATAAAATAATATTTAATTAAGATTTTAAAAAGATAATTGTATTTATTAAATTATTAAGTATTTATTTAAATAATAAATTATAAAATTATATATTATAAGTTCTTTCGATTAATTATTAAGCTATATATTTATATAGAGTAAAGATTTATTTAGTTATGATTATGAAAAAAATAATTATTATAAATTTGTATAAGTTGTAATAGACATCTATTATAGTGTTTATATTGACAAAATTTACTTAAAATTCTAATCCAATTAGAACCATGAAACTCAAACTTTAGTGAATATTAATATAGTTATTAGAATTAGTTAGTAATGAATCAATTATATTTTTTTTAACTAATATTACAGTTGTTATATTTTAAAAGAATTCAAATATAGACTATTAATACAATTATTTGATAAAATTTTAAATTTTAATGAATTTAAATTACTTAGCACATTGATTTATTAATAAAATTTAAGAATAATATTAATATAATTAAATCACGTGATATGTTAAGAGATATTTTTAATATCTTAATGTCTTATCATAATTGGATTTGTTAAGATATATTATCTCACATAAAATTGTGATAAAAAATTGTAATAAGTTTGCTAAAATTAAAAATAATTTTTTTCAGTTTTTTTTTATATTAGAGATATAAAAACAAAAAATATATTTTTCCTTTACCTAATAGGTTAGGCTTCCTTTTGAAAATGTTACGAATTTGGTTAATATTTAATTGTGAAAAATTTGAAGAATCTTATATCAATTTGGATAAGAAAGAAAAAAACTAAATTAAAAATTTGTGAAATTAAATTTGTGTTTTTAATTATACATAGCTGAGATAGTGTCCACTAACTTTCACATAGTAGTTGGTTAAGATTGGTTTATGTCTTTATAATAGATTTAAAATTTTGAATCATTATTTTTAGACAGAAGAGAGCTTATAAAGATTCAAGTATACCTATGAAAATCCAATTTGAAATAAAGAACTAGCACAAAGAACTTTTTAAAATTAATAATAATAAAAAAAAGAGAGGAAGATAATGGGGAAAAAGTATTATTAGATAAAACATGCTGGGCAAATATTGAAATAAAATTCTGAAGAAATCGAATTCAAAAGAATTTCAAGTTCTTTAAACTGCATATAAATAGAGGGAGAGAGCAAGAAGAGAGACGAATTTACAAGAAGCAATGCCACCAAAAGGTATGAAGGGTTTCTTTAGGCAGAAGAAGAAGGCCGGCGGAATCTCCAAGCCCAAAACTTCCAAAAAATCTTTGCCTCCAAAACGTGGTGCTTCTCTTGATCTCCAAGGTTTCTCCTTCCTCTAAATTTACATATCCCTCCCTCGCGTCCCAAAAAAATTGGCCTATTTTTTTTATTTTGTTTTTTTTATCTATGTTGTTGTGGGTAGAATTGACAATTAATAATTAAACATATTTGGTTATATTTTTAAATCGATGAAAATTAGAGATAATAGTAAAGTCGATATAATTTTCTATAGTTATAGTTACTCCATCTATATTTTATATACCAAAAAAAGAATATAAATTTTAATTATAAATGGACTAAAAAAATCAAATTAACCCAGTTTTTAGAGGGCGAAGGGAGCGTTAGTTTTTTTCAAATTTGTAGTAGTGATATAGGGTTTTATTGCTTTTTGATTTTAAAATATAGTACTAATAACTTTGATGATTTGTAATGGATAATGGTTAAGATGATCACGATAGGGATGAGGAGATGTTGAGCCAATTTGACATGAACATGGCATACGGTCCGTGCATTGGGATGAGCAGAATCGATCGGTGGGAGCGTGCCAATAAACTGGGTATGAATCCTCCCAAAGATGTGGAGCTTCTCTTGAGAGCAGGCAAAGTTGGAGGCAACCCCTTGTGGGATGGCCGCCTCTAGCTCTTTGCTTCCTGTGACTTTTGTCGATCAGTAGATGAATGACTACTAGTTCAGCCTCTGGCTGAACTGCATTACTAGGCTAGTTTGGGAAATCATCACATTACAGAAAGTTCCTAATTATCTTGAAATTTTAATTATGATGATTTTTACGTAAGTTTTGATCTTTGTAACTTTTGACTATACTATTTTTAACTTCTAGTCCCTTCTCTATATCATCCCTACAACATTTAAATTTAATCTTTTGCCATCAAGCAAAGAAGCATTAGATATGGCTAGGGATTGTTGTGGCTCACCTTAATAGTGTTGAGCTTGTTCCCGTTTTCATTCCACATACTTATCAAAGCGCAATCCAGATAAAATTGCTCTGAACATTGCTATATAAAATTAAATCACAGCAAGTTTACCAAGTTACCTATAGAAAAGTTTAGTAGACTCGTCAGTTGACCTTGTCTACAATTTCTTGACCCTCTGGATGAATTAAACGTGCAACATATACCTACCCTTTTAATGTCCACCATCATCAGAGCAAATGAAACAAATAATTTTATTTATAATTAGAGCAAAGCCATAAAATAGCACACTCTGATCACCCAGCCTAGAGAGATCCCCATGGAAAACGACTATAACACAACAAATTTAGAATAAACTAGTGACCTGAACTACATTTTGTATTACTACTGTGCTGTAGGCCTGTAACTAGCGATGCACCCGCAGGTGGTGCTCAGTTTTTTTTCTTTTGGTTTTGATACTTGCATTGTCCGGGATACATGATGACCAATATAGTGGCAAAACTGTGCGTGCCGCTTGTATTATAAGGCCATGTGGCAAGCCCGAGAAATCATTGCCAGTCACCCCAACATAGGATGCAAGTGCCGCGCCTAAATATCCACTTGCTATAATAAATGCAAGGGCAACAGCAGACATAAGAAATGCCATTAATGATCTTTCACATCCTCGTGGACAGAGCTGGGCCAATAGAACACTAAAAGGTAGAATCTTAAAGAAGTATAGAACCTCCAGAAAGCCCGAGAAAACGACGACATACACCGAGTCTGGTAAACCCATCTTTTGATAAAAACCCTTTCACGAACAGAACATCTGAAAACATGAGAACTGCCATAGTGGCTTGAATAGCTGAGATTAGTTTCCTTGGTGGAAATGACTTTAAGTGTTTACTATACACAACACCCCATAGCAGCATTGCTACCTCCTCGATCACCTTGGAGATCCCCAAGACCGAAGTTTCAATCTTTAGATACTGTGTTTGATAGAAGAACATGGTACCTGTTAGGGCTGGAATTATGGCATAAGATCCCGCAAACCAAGCTATTGAATAAGAAATCTCAGGTTTCTGTAATGCAATTAGGAGCTCTGATAGCTGCTTTCTGATCCCCGTACTGGATGGACTCTTGGGGAGGCCAAGGGAGCTTTCTCGAATGGAAATTGTTATGAAAAACTGGATACTAAGAAGAATGCCGAAAAGCAAGAACATAGCTTGAGGGGAGAAGCGGTCAATGGCAACACCACCTAGAAGGTTACCAAGCACCCCACCTACTGAGGAGTCCATTCAAACATATGATTATTGTAGCTCACCTGAAGAAGATGAATGTGAGTTCTTTGAAGAGGAAGTGGGCTGTTTTCCAGTCTCCGCAACGATGGCATCATTTGCAACTTCAACTATTGACGCACCAATATTTCCGAGGAGGAGATATAGGGTGATTAAGAAAAATGAGCTACTTGATGGGGGAAGAAATGCAATAGCAAGCCACGACACCGCTTGCAAGAAAGCTGCACGCCATATGGGGATAACAAGTTGGTCAAATTATGATTAAATCCAAGTCAGCCAACCAGTACAAAAATTTATTTAGTATTTATTTTTCAGAGAAGTGCTTTTGAAATGCTTCGAATTGTAACAAGAATTTAGCAGAGTTCTCAATGCAGATCTATAATCCAAGAATTCTGCTTTAACAACACAAGGCCAGTTTTTACAGCATTTAATTGAAGAAGGTAAGCAATCAAACATCTTAAAGCCACCAAATACAAAGGATAGGAAATATCCCGAGTAGAGTAATTATATATGCTATGAAGCACTAGTTTGATACATAGACAAATCTGCTTGATTACTACTATCATCACTTGTTGGGCTTGTTCTCTCAAAATCACCATTAGATGATACCACCGTATCTCCATCTCGAAACAAACAAAACAATTGGTGATGGATATATAAATATTATTACAGAGTGCATAAAATAGATCCAGACAGTGAAGAAGTAGAAGAAGAAGCGAGATTGATATTTGATATTTTCACCATTGTGGAAATATATAGTGTGTGTGTTTCCAGCCCAGCTAAAAAGAAAAGAAAAATAAATGGAATGACTAGAGTAATTACTCCATCCGTTTAACTTTACAAATGAAATTAATTGTTTTTATAATTAAAATTTATATTATTTTTTCAAATATAGGAATTTAAGTATTTTTAATTTAACCAAAAAAAACCAATATAAAATCTTAACCCACCCGGAAAAGTAATACTAAAAGATATTCGGCAAAGCTTTCTTTTATTTTGGACCCGAGCGAGCGACACTGGTACGTTGGCGCTTGCATTTTTTTTTATAAGGTGATCCCGGTGATTCATACCATTTATGTGTTGTCATATTAGTACTTAAAGTGAGTTATTTTTATTTTAAATGTTAAAATGACAACATATGAGTGGTTTAAAGTACCACGTGACAGGTGTCTAAGGATCACTGAATAATTATTATATATTACTAGTGGTGTAACATTGTACATTATTTTTGCAAAAAATATTAAATTTTAAAAGGTAACGGATAATTAAATATGTTAATCTTATCCCTCACTTTGATTCATATTAAATACTATATTTATTGGTTCTTTAATACAAAATTTTGTAATGAATATTTTCTCGGTTACAATTAATTAATTTGCAAAATATACAGATGTAATTTTTTACCCATATTTATTACTAAATATATTGAGTTCCTTATGATGGAATAATAATAATAAAATTAAGATGATAAATTTGTATGTTAACCTCAATAAAAATAAATATTGCTTTTTGTGAGTCTGAAAAAGCTTTTTTCTTGAATTTGCTTTTCAACATTCTTTAGGACTCCCTCCCCTCGGAGGATCTCTCCAGCATCCTTCCTTCCTTGTGATTGTTTACAATTCCAATCCAATGCATGCATGTATCTTTTGTTACCATGCATGGCCACGTATATTATTTATTTATTCATTCATTCATTGCCGGTTTGCCACAGTATTTTATCATCATAAAAAATATGTATAGTAGCCAATCATACTTCGCCACGTACCCACTGCGGAATTGGGGTAAAGCAAGCCCCAAAGTCCCAATAATTATTTCTACCAACATATCCCTGTCCATGTTTGCACCCTACAGATCTAGTTTAGCGAGCTTAATTTTGTCATCCGACTAGAGAAAACAAAGGGCCGCCATTTTGGCTCCAAATTCTCAAAACATTAGTTTGCCAAAGGTGATTAGCCTGATAAGAATGGCTCAACTTCATCAGTCAAAATTAAAGCTTTCTTGAGCCAATTCTGGTCTTGAGATCGCAACCAACAATAGCCTTCTTCATCTAAATGGTGGGCGTATCAACAAAGTAATACTTCATAAAGGAAAAGATAACTTGAGTCGAATTTTTGTAACAAACTTAACCTTTGTCATCACATCCAAGACTCTGAGACACATTGCATTTGGTGCCTTTTGTATCATAGCAAGTATGACTCGACAACAGTCCGCCCAAACTTCTGTTGAACATCTTTAGGGGTATCTCTCTGGAGAATGTGACAATGAAAAGAAGTTCCGAAGAGATTTCTAGAGAATTCAAATAATTATAAAAGGAAAAAGATCCACCCTGTAAGAGATGGATCCTACTTACCGCATTTAGAGCCTTAAAAAGAGCTTTAACTGTGTTATGGGGATTCCTTGAGCCGATAACATAGATAAAAGACGAGGTTAGAAACAACAGCATAATTTTAGGGAACACGCATTTGCAACATGGATTCAGCTTGCTTACCTTAGATTTCACATTTTTAAAACCAGCTAGATGTAAGATAGTTTGAACGGTTCTGCCTGCTTTCGTTCCTGTTTGAGTTTGGCCAGGCCAAAGATACACCTGAGGAAATATATATACAAGTTGAAGGTTGAGCTATTGTTGTGCAAGCTAAAGATTTTCGTGGGGAAATGATATAGGCATTTGTTCATATAAATAAAGGAAAGAGAGGAAACCAGATAAATGAGCAGACACCTTGGTTTTCTTATATGATGTTTGAATTGCATGTGCAATTGTGTGCTCCTCGTGACGCTCTACATAATGGAGATTCTGAAAGCATTTCTCGTGTGCCTGTCACAGAATCAATCAGTAATTAAACAAAAATAACATAGCATGCAACTGAAACAAATGTAGATATAAGCACACTGCCTTTTAGATTAAATTTGATCAACGTCAACAAAGACTTCAATGGGAACCCTCTACTTGATATATAAAGGGAATTTATATTATAGATTGATTTGTGCAGACGCCTCTCAATTGTTTTGTGACCAACTACATAATTTGACGATGATGAAACAAAATTACAAAAAACATACAGTGATATCCAATTATTTATTTCACAAACAAGGTTATTACATATACGTACACAATAAAAGCCACCAAATGGATAAGACAGCTCTCTTAAGATGGTTCAGAAAGCTGAAATGAGATACTACTGTTGATTGGCAAATCCATAGCGCGTTTCTAGAAAATATTATCATGTTTGAAAACACAATGATAATCACAAAAAAGATTTGAGAAATGTGTAATAAATCTGGAGAAGAGCCTGCTGAAGCAATACAGTGTTCTACTTCTTGGTCCTTCAATCTAATCAGTTCATATGGTTCCCTTTGTCAAATCACACACTTAAACTATGTCATCAGTCATAGAATATATAGAGTGCAAATGACACTTACACCTTCCTGTATTATAGTGTGTGTGTAAACATAAACTTTTTACTTTGGAAGAAAATCTAACATTTCTATGAAAAAGGATCAAACTAAAAAAACAGTGAAGGAAGTGGCAGGGAAGCTGCATCCCTAAAATGGTTGGATCAACTGGTTTTCATTCAATTCTTTAGTAAATTAAATGAAGACAATACTTCTCCTTCTGTTTCTGGCTATTCAAACTTGAGCCAGTCCACCCGAACCACCAAGTAAATTACCTATCCTTTGAAATAAAATACTGGAAAATGCCATGCTGTCATTTACGCTACTGTAAACAAGGGTAACTGCTTTTCCAAAAATTAAAATTTTTGGCCATAGTACAGAATTTCACAGAGGTGGACAGAAAAAACAGAAAGCTTGATGAACAAAGAGAAGTTGAGAAAATAAAGAAGTATCTGCTCAGATAGAAATACGGACTGTGTTAAATTAGAATATACATAAAATATTTAAGACGTTAGCTAGAGGATCAACTGAGTCCAAAATTTGAAGAGACCATAAGATTATCATGGATATTGGATTCTTATTATCTGGTCGCAACCATAATTGTTAGAATCGTACTATACGTATTGTACGATACGATACGGAGACAATTCGATACGTTTCACTGGGTGAATCAAAAATAACACCGTATCGTACGATTCAATTATAATTCGATACGATTTTTACGATACGATACTTTTTAAAAGTAACCAACTTAAAATGTTTTCACATAGATCTATCAAAAAACTAAAAACAAAACTTTTAAAGCTTTTACCATTTCAATTGAAAAGGTTTTCTAACACAAATATATTATATATCGCTTCATAAGCCTTTAATCAATTTTTAGAGTATTATATTTTATTCAAAATGTCGCTCTATTTTTCTCACGTCACTTTCTATAAACAGATACATAAATCTCCACTTGTTAATTTGAATTATTCACTTTTATTTTATAGATTAAAGGTGAATCTGAATTTTAGTTTTCTCTTGTTACTCTATAAAAATTACTGAAATAATATCTAATAAATCAATTTAGAGTATTTTGGCTACTGTTTAACTTTAAAATTTATTTTTAGTCTATAATAAAATTTACTTGACTACTTTTATACATAGTCAAGCTGATATGTTTGATTGTCCAATAAATTGTGTTTTATATGTTTAAATATATATTACTACATTTTTTTATTTTATTTCCGTATCGTACGATACGATTCACGATACGATATATAAAACACGATATGAAAATTTTCGATACACAATTTGACAACTTTGGCCATAACTATGCCAGCAGAGCCAATGACTTATACGAGAAACAAAAATCTTAAATAGCATGATCAACTGAGATACATAATCATAATACCTTCTGAATAGCAACAGGAACTGCTGGTCCTTTTGCTTTTGCAAAACCAACAATGCCATGATAGTTACCACAAGCTAACATAGCAGTGTATTTGATTACTTGTCCTCCCTACAGCAGATATAGATTTAAATAATGAGAAGATTATTTGATCTAAAAATGGAAAGTCCCATATAGAGTTAAGTATTACCTTCGTTACTTTACAAGTTCGATTGACATCAATTATTTTCACATCAAAACCCTGCCAGTATTTAATAACAATCATCGTTACAATATTGATGAGAAATCTGCACACACCACTACATAACAAGAAATTAACAAAAATGACGATACGCACGCATATTCAGAAGCAAATGACAATGTTAAATGCTCTGAAAAAAAAATAAAAATAAATTATACACCAATGCTATATAGGAATTCAGGAAATACATATAAATTAATTCTTATTATAATTTCATTGATAGTATTTGTATTTAAAACGTTATATTAACTAGTATAGTATATAGTATAAGTTTTATTTTCAATTCTTATCATTAAAAAAACTACAGAAGTATTCGCTCGAAGAATCAAGAAGAATGCATAAATCTTGAATCAGATAAAAATCCTTGCTTCTTGGAATATCCTTCAACGCAATCATATAATATTATATGGACCTTAAGGTAAATGAGTTAGCTTTTTAGGTGACAACGAGCAGACACTGTGACGCCCCCAAATCTAGACTTACACAGCCCAAATTTGAGTCGTTAAAAGACTATAACAAAATTATTACAACAAAGCACAACGTACAACAATACAGTGTATAATAATAATACACAACTAAGTCTTCACTATTATTGTCACACTATTTTACAACACGTGAAGACTATGATAGCTATTTCTCGGACTCTCACTCCATCCCCCGGCTAGACCCCGTTACGTTTTCATCTCCTGTTGAAAAACAATGGAACAAAAGAAAGGGTGAGCTCAAATAGCCCAGTAAGAAATATCATGACTAAGATAATGACGAATAAATTATCATTAGTCTTCAACAGTTGAGTTCTGAATACAATATGTTAGTTCCCAGAGGCACACAAGTGATCTAGAAGGGGGGGGGGTTGAATAGATCTCTTAAAAATCTTTTTCTTTTAAGATTGAGTTCAAAGATTTAATAGCAATTAATAAACTTAATTAAGATTTGTTTGCACAACGGAAAATTAGTTTGAAAAACACCCCTTATAGATTTGTAAAACTTCTCCGTTGAGTTTAAGATTATTTTGAAGAAAGTCACTTGTTAAGTAAACTAATTCACAGTCATATGTAAATATATATATATATATATATATATATATATATATATATATATATATATATATATATATATATATAAGACAGAATGTAAATGACTGAATATAAATGACACCAGAGAGTTTTAAGTGGTTCGGAGACTGAATAACTCCTACTCCACTCTTCTACTACAATGAGTAGAAAATCAACTAAGGTTTAGTCCTCCGGACTAAGACACTCTTGCCCTCATCAAGTCCAGCAGACTTGGCTCTTTTAGTCACATTAAGACTATGACACTTTTGCCCTCATCAAGACTAATAGCCTTGGGACTGTAGACTAAGTCCAGCAGACTTAGAATCTCTTGTACCCTTCGGTACTCAACAAGTCCAGCAGACTTGATTTGGTTGTTCGTTGGGTTGTGCTGCTAAGTAGTATATTTGCTCTTCTTCATCTTTAGGTACTTAGCAGCTGCTTGTGATCAATCTTTGAATACTGCTGATATTTGTCGTTGATGTTCTTCTTCTTTCTGTATTCAGCAACTACTCATGATCACCCATTATGTTGCTAGGCTTTTGCACTTCAGCTTCTTTGTTACTTGATAACTTTTCGAGATGAACTCCTGAGATGACTGTGATGCTCCTTTCCTTTGGTACTCAGTTGTTCCTTCTTATCATAGACAGATTATAGCTTCTCGAGATGGGCTTCTGAGATGACTGTGATGCTCCTTCCTTTTGGTACTCAGTTGCTACCATGTATGTATCAAGTTGGCGTTTAAGCTTCTCTCTTCCATGTGCCTAGCAGCTCTGAACACTTCTCCTGTAATAGAGTTATTTATCTCTATGTCTTTCTCAATTCAGTGTTAGTGTTCTGATGGATCGTAAAGTCCTTCAGCATCTTCATTTTCTGTTCCACTCTACGATCGGTTGTTGTCTACCATCATCTCTCTCGTGTATTTTTCAACAACTTATGTTCTGTTTGTTATGTAAGCCTTTATAACTCTGAGCAAATTTTACCGTTGAAAGAAATCCCGTTGGTTTCCTTTGGCTTTGTGCAGATCTTTAATATCTTCGATGTTGACTTTCTTGCCGCTTGTGTCAGTGTTTTTCCCTTTTCTGACAAGTTCTGATATATTGACCTGTAGCTCAGCTTTCTCTGACTTTATAGCCGTTGCACTCCCAGAGTTGTTCAGCAAGGATTATTATTTCCTTTGTTAATTAATCTTCTGATTCATCAATAAATACCTTCCTTGACTTTTAGAACCAACTGTTCTGATGCATTCAGAGATGTCCCATTGGTCTGACTTTATTCACCATTTTCCTGAGCAGTGGGTCCTGACTTATAGTCGTTTGGGCACAACGTCTACTACGACTCTGACATGCATCTGTATCTCAACAGCCCTTAATCTTTCTTTAATCTGGGCGAGGAGTATTCTCTTTTCTCTTGCACCATATAGCCGTTCTGTTAGTCTACTTGTCCTGACCTGCTTAATGAATTCGTTGAGTGATAGACTGTCTACTTTGTTTCTGCGAATTCAACTTCATGAATGTTACTTGAGGTATGTCAAGTGAAACGTTGAGTTAGAATGATCTTTTCTCTAACTCTGCGACCTTGTTGCTCTGGTCAGATCGTAGAGTTTGTGCTTGCAATGCTTTGCTTTGATTTCGTTCTACGATCTTGTAGGTTTGATCAAATCGTAGAGTTAGATAACTGTAGTGCTTCTTAGTGGAATCGTTGAGTTGCAGTCTGTGTTGCTTCATCCTTTAATTCTACTCAACGATTGTTCCATGTGTATAGCAATCTTCTGTATTGCCTTGTCATTCTGTTCCACTCTACGATTTCTTCTATCTGTGCAAAATTCGGTTGTATGTGAGTTCTTTAAGTTTTACTCTACGATCGTACTAGAGCGTGTGTATCGTAGAGTATATCTCTTCTTTGGTTCAGCGTTATCTGCAGGCTCGCTTGACTGTCTGTTCGACGATCGTAGAGTTAAGCTCTACGATTTGTATTTGAACAGTTCTTCAACTTTACTTGTATATCCTGTAGACTTCTTGCACATCTGTCTCTCTTTGATGATCGTAGAGTTATCCTGGTAAGGAGTCGTAGAGTTAACTCTACGATTTATACAGAATCGTTGAGTCTTTTTTGAAAGAAATCGTAGTGTCCGTTCTACGATCGTATAGACTGATCAACCTAACAGATTTGATCTTTTCTAACTAAGTCTTTTCTAACTAAGTCATTTCTTACATTATTACATCATTACATATTGAAAGGACTTTTACAGACTCTGACATACACAAATACAACAATGATTCATTCTTATGCTACTCTGCTTATATCATACATCTTTTATGCATAATGACTTCTATTGAAAGATCAACCTAACATTTCTGATCTTTAATATCTAAGTCCTTTGTACACATATATCTAAAAAAGGACTTTACAACATTTTAATCAGATAACTTTCATTCTCTTTAATAAGCAGCAGATAGTTTATAACAAGATCATATTTGTGCTATACAAGTGTGTGCACATCACAGTATTTAAGATAGGTAATATATATCATACACCCACAACAATGTAAGCACATAATTAGATTAACATATAATCACTTTGTCAAATAACCTTTTAAACACTTTTAGACAAGCTGTGCACATAAACAAGTAAGCACATAATTACATTTAGAACATCTACGCACTTTTTCAGATTCACATTATATATCAATCATGACAATCAATCATGTAAGCACATAAAAACTTATAATCAATCATGTAAGCACATAAACACTTTCAGAGTATCTAAGCACATAATCAATTGAGCACATAAGCACATTAACACATATAATTAATCGTGTAAGCACATAAACACTTTCAGAGTATCTAAGCACATAATCAATTAAGCTCATAAGCACATTATAAAATTACTTTGTCAAATAACCATATAAGCACATTTAGCCCAGTCCTTTTTGCACAACAGTCATCATCATCAAATCAAACAACATTCAACACAATAGACTACAAGGTTTATATCAAAAACTGTAGTTAAATTCTTAAACAATGTTCAGATCAATAATAGCAGCGGAATGAGCAATCTATTTGAAGAATAATGCAGACTATAATGTCCACTCGCTTCTCTTTTTAGTAAAAATATCATCAACTTTTATCATCTGAAATACCATTAGTCAAGATAATACAACTTCACAGTTCCTGGTCATAATCATGCAGATCAACAGTTCATCTTTGCACTACGGGCTAAAGACATTCAATATAACACCAACGGTCATGATTATACCAGATTCAGCCTTTGGTCATAATCATACCAACCAACAGTTCATCTTTGCACTACGGGCCAAAGAGAACATTCACCACGTGCCATAAAAGACACCGAACAGATGTATCGCCTTTAACCTAGTATATCGCCTTTAACCTATCATCTGTTCAACAATTATATCACATCTGTGCCCCCGACCACAGATATTCACAACAGCTTGATTCTTGATGATTAATACAAATAGCAGTGATACAAATGATGAACAGAAGAACAGGATAAACAATAAGTATCGGAAGTTTACTTTGTGCAGATTCAAATAATGTCCAAATTGCCAACATGATGTGGAGTGAAATTTAAAAATGATATTCAAGATCCACAGTTCAGAATAACGATTACAGTTCAATAGAAATGTTCAGAAAATAGGAAGGTTCAGTTGAAATAATGAAATTCAACTATTATGGAACATATAATATTTTCAGGAATTATAGAAGCAATAGTTCCATAATAAGTTTCGATTTAGGTGTATGAAAGAAAATAATATCCTTTACCGTAGCAGGTTTGATTAACAAAAGGTGAAGAGAATTAATATCCCTTACCATAGTAAGTTTGAATAATGGAAGATGAAAAAGATGGTATCCCTTATGAGTATAAAGGAAAATGATATCACTTACGAATGTGGAATAAAAGTGTCATGTGATAATTCGTGTAGACAAATTATTTCCACACGAGACAAATAAAAAGGGTTATTCACCAACAGGCGGTAATCCGCGCCGTAAGGTTATTCCCATCAATTTGAATACGAATAGTTATTCACCAAACAGGCGATAATCCGCGCCGTAAGGTTATTCCCATCAATTTGAATACGAAGAGTTATTCACCAAACAGGCGATAATCTGCACCGTAAGGTTATTCTCAAAGATTAATAAGGAATGAATACAAAAGGTTATTCACCAACAGGCGGTAAACCGCGTCGTAAGGTTATTCCCATAATTTAATACATGAAAGTAAATGGCACAAGAAAGAAACGATATTATTTTCGAGAATCAAAGAATGATAATCCCTTCAAGTAAGAAAGAAAATAATATCCATTTTTTATGATGAAAAGAGTGATACCTCTTACCGTAGTAAGTTTAAATAATAGAAAATGAAAGAATATGATATTCCTTACCTTAACACGTGACTGGATATTGATTTAAATGAGGTTGATCAACCTATATATTTATAATAAAATTAGTAATTACCACATATAAATTTCAAAGGTGTATGATAATTCATATATTATGAACTATCAAAATTATATATATTTAACATAATTTTTGTAGTATAATATAACAACTTTAAAATAGTTTTTAAAGTAATATTTCAAAATAAATCTTCTAAATAAAGCTTTTAAAAATGAATCTTCTCAAAGAAGAGTCTTGTAAAGGAAGATTTGTGAATACCGTGAAAAATAGGAATTTATAAAATTTCTACTCTTTAATAAAAGACTTACTTGAAAATTTTCTGCACTCCTTTTGACTTTCAAACTCTCAAAATAACCTTACTATTCTCAGAGAAAACTCATAAAATTCTTATAGAAAAATTTTATGTTTTAGGTGTGATTTTTCTATTCAGCTGAGCAAGCTATTTATAGGAGAAAATGGGGTACTGTGCAGTGGTAGGTGGCATACTAATATTGAAACGCAGGAGCAGCCGTTTGGCTGCTTTTCTCATTCTTCCCTTTCTTTCACCAACCCACCCAGCAAGCATTTTTCATGTTTACATCTCATGTGGCCCCCACATAGGGTCCACATGTTACTATTTAAAATTAATTAATTAATTTTTTTTTTTTTAAATTTATTTATTCTTCCTGTAGGTTCAACATATAAAATAAATAATGCTACAACAATAATTCAACAATAATGTAATAAACACGTTACAGATTATTATTAATTTAATAATATAAATTACAGTATATTTGCAACTGTGACAATTAATAGGTTCAATAATTTTAAAAACAGTGCAGCAACAATTATTGACTCAATGATATAAAATACAGTATAATGACAATTATTAAATCAATAATGCAAAATACTGTGTAGCAACAATAATTGAATTGATAATATAAAATATTATGCAGTGACAATTATTGATGAAATGATGCGTAACAGTTACGGTGTCAATAATATGAGACACTGTGCAATACCGTGTGCTACTGTAGAGTACCGCATGCTACAGTAAAATACCATAAATTACCGTATGCTACTATTCTTTTATCACCGGTATTTTAACAGTTAGCACCGTTGACTATTTTTATTAAAAAGGTTACTTCTGTCGTTTTCTATATCCGACAAATATTCCGTTGTGGGGTCCATCAATAATTTGTTATTTCGGCGCCGTCGTACGGCACGAATATTCCCCGACAAAACGAATATTGTCCGACAAAATAAAATTTGCACATAACATCCTTAACTTTAAATTTTATCGATTTAACCACTTACTGTTTCAGAAAAATATATATGAAGAAAAATTAAATTTTATATTTCATAAAATTCGGGGTCTTACAGACACCGAATGACTTTTTGCTTTTAGCTTGTTACAATTTATGGTGGCAACTTAGTCCAAATTAAAAATTAAAACGCGGGAGCGAATAAGAAAACTTATGAATAGAATGGAAAAAGACATGAGATATCCTTCAGCGTAACCATGTACAACATGGAATCCATTTCCAGACCTGCTTTCATATGTAGGCTACCTGCAGATCAGTTCCTGTCGAAATACGATCAGCACTATAAACATAAAAAACCTGCTAGGCACGCTTGTAGTCCTAAAAAACCATGTCAAATGCAGCATATATAGATAAGTCTGACTCATCGGATCACTTTCTCTTTTCATTCCAACAACTTTGTCCTGGTCCATGTTTCTAAAAGTGACCTATTTTTTTTATAAAAAACAAAACAAAAACAGAAGAGCCAATCTGTAGAAGTCGACTCTTTTTAATTTGACACATCGTACCAAAGCATCAAATTCCAAATGCTTAAGCTGTGACATAACAATTTTTCCATTCAGCTGTGTATAGATTGTAGTTCAGAATACATTTCTTAGCCATTTTAAAAACATATCCTTTTTTGCTTCCTTTTCTTTCTCCATCACTTCAGAAAGTAAAATCTCTCTACAAGAGCATCAACTGGTTTTTCTGCAAATTTTCAAAAAATATTAGACAACTTCAGCTTATTGTCCACTTGGACCAACTCTAACATCTGAGCAAATGAACTTCTCTATTTCGTCTTATCAGCCTTCAACAAAAACACCAAATTTGCACCTAACTTCCAGAAGCCACATAATTTGCACCATTAAGCATGATGGATACATTGCCATCTCATTACTTTTACTTAATTTGATAGCAATCATCAGGCAGTCCAAAATAACTTCCCCACTTCATCTACTCAACATCATTTTCATTAGCGTTCTCCTTTTGAATCTCCCGCCTTTATGCATTAAATGGTCAAAAAATAATAATGACCATTCTAGCTGCCATGTACCAGTAAAACATGACCAGGTATCTCAGTTAATTTGAAACCTCCTCTATAGTTCCTTGCATGTATTCTATTAGATTTCCTCCAAGTGTACCAGCTTACAATATGATTTCTATCGAATTTAACAACCTACTGACAACATAAAGTTCCATGTAACTAGGACCGAGTATTCGGTTATAACTGAACCGAAATTGCATATTTTTTATATCCATACAAAAAACCGAATCATTCTCCGTTTCTTCAAACAACAATGGCTACCAAGATTTTGTTATCAAAATTTAGTAGTGTATTATGTATATATGTTGTATTATATAGTAATAGTGGGAGGAAAGTATGAGACTGGAATAATGCCGATTAAAATGTGCAGGTGGGAGTGGGTCTTTGAGAGAGGGGCTTTCCCCACGACCGGTCGAGTCGAGGGTTTTGAAGGGTTAAGATTCGTACGGGGCTCGCCTTTATGGTTCCCGACCCGCCACTAACACCTTGTCTGTGACTATTACTTTTAAAAAAAAAAAAAAATGGAATTTTTTTTAGAATATTTTCTATTACGATTTAATTTAATTTTAAAAATACATTTCATCATTGAGTTTAGAGAGAACCTAAGGAAAGAGCTAGGGAGAGGAACTAGGGTACTTAAAAGGGAAACTTACCTTCATCATATAGTTTTCTGTTTGAATATTTGGCATGACCAATAATTAGCTTTCTGGAGTCTTGCTACTGCCGAGTCCTGTTCGTCAGATCATACTGGACAACATAGTGATGCTAAAATTATCAGCTGCTGTTGATTCATGGGACCCTAGCTAGGGAAACCATTCCAATTCATCTTTGGGTGCATCCGTGGCTACCATGTTTGCGCCAGAAGTTGGAGAGACTACCACACAATTTGTATTTGTTGGAACGTCCTCTTCATGCTTGGCAGCCCGATATGTCTTCATACTGTATATTGTCTCCTTGGAAGAGTACTGTTTTTGATCCAACTAGCTTGGAGAAACTAATGGTCCGCTGTATTAATTATACCAAAATTGTTTGCTGTCATGCATGATTTCCAAATAAATTCATCAAACCAGAATCTTGAGCAGTTCTACTGGGTTTCACTACAAGAAAAAGGTTTATTTTAAAGAAGTGACCGAATGGTATTTGGGTTGGAAGGAGCTTATTATCCCACCAGAACTTCTGGCAAATGAACATATTCGGTACCTGCTTAACGTGGGTCTGCACACGATGAACCAGGCTGTTGAAGGCATGGAGGTGATCAAACCTGGTTTGAGAGAGGATGTTAGTTATCTTAGGCAGCTTGAGCAAACGCAGCTTCAGGCTCAGCAAAAAGCTTCTGCCAGCTTTGGTAGTGCAAGACAGATGAAGGGTATAGGTGGTGGGTACGTATGAAATGAGCTTGAAAGATGTTATTGTAGTTCATGCATGCTCAGCAGAATGGTTTGCTATTAAAACCTAAACCTGGCAAAATGCAAGATGGTCAATCAGATATATGGCTTTGGTAACATTAGTATAATAATAGACTCTCTCAACCAGAAGGTATTTGCACAAAACGAGGATAGGTGGTCTTTGGTATCCCTCGGGCAGCTTTTGGGGCTGCACATGAATTTCTAACTTCATCATTGTGTTTTCGGGGAAGAATATTAACTTTGGGCTGATTTATTCATAATTTAAAATCGTTAGAATAATACCATCCATCACGAACTTAAGGTTAGCTCATCTCCACAACTAAGTTTCTCGATCTTAACCTCCTAGCTTGCTGCTTGCAGATAATGTCTTTGAAATTTTGTTGTAATTATTGACCATGATACTGCTATAATATTCTTGTTTTTCTGCCGACAGTAGCTGTATCAGCTTAAAAATATAGTTTTGACTGCATATATATTCTTCTTTTGTACACTACTTGCAGTGCAGAGTTTAACTTTTGGGATGGTTTTTTGATCCTAAGTTATTGAATATTTATCTGAGAATAAATTCGAGTGCTGGGTATAAAAGCTCGCTCATCGCCTATCTTATTGTTATTCATGGAATAACAAATGTTAGAATGATGCTTACCTGCTCATTTTATTCTATTATATTCTATTCTGAAAGGTGCATGCAACTGCTTGCTGTTAAAAACTAGTAAAAAATGAAACAGAAAAGGTGTCGAGCATCATAAGCTGGAATTGCTTTTTAGGGCCTCTCCAGAGTTGGTTTTTTATACGTACCTGATTGTTACAACTGCTGCTGGAGATCTCCAAAGCATGTTATTCTCATTTATATAATCTTAATTACCTTTTGTACTAACTAGAGGATTGAGATTGTCTTTAATAATTAGTTTATGGTATTGTTGCATTTGATGTTCAACCTTAAGTGGACATTCTATTGCATGTGTTTTTGTTGTTGTAATGTATTACGCACCAAAGCCATGATAATAAATAAATTCTGAATTTTCGGCCTTGGGTTAGAGACTTAATGTTTGTTTGTTTCATACTTAGAGAATGTCTGGAATCGCTTATATGTAATCAAGTGTTTTAAGAAGAAAAAAGTGTTTGATAAACTGTTTATATTTTCATGTATTTTTAATATTTCTACACGATCCTCTCTCACGTGAGTATAAAGTGAGTCTTACTTTTATATGAAAGTGAATCATGTGAAAATATAAAAAACACATGTGAAAATAGTACTAATAAAAAATAACCTTATTTCTTGTCTACAATTTTCTTTCTGATGTATAAAAGAAGTCCTTGGTGATGCTCGCCAAGTTTACGGCCCATACCTCTCCATTATAGCTGCTTTGCTTATGCTTTGTATAAGCATTCTTTGAGCGATCAATATTGTTGGAGAGGATACTATCCAGGAACATCCATAACACTATAGTAAAACAACCATAATAACATATTGTCATGTAGGGAGTGGAGTGGAAGAGCAAGTGCTGGAGTGAAACTAGACTTGTGATGCCCAAAAATATAATAGTAAAACATCCATAATATATTGTCCATTATTCTAAAAATGACGAGCAGACCAAGGCGGTCGGAGAGAGCGCTTAGTGCTTAGTGGAGAGAGCACCTACTGGCTAGCATTTTCACAGGTGGATTGGTGCTTTTTTTAGGCAGTCTCTTTTATTAGTTATTCTCTTGTATATACTTATTATTAATTAATGTTCTCAAAATCAGCTCGTTCAATAAATTAAAAAAGATACCAGGTACATGGATCGTTGGTTCAACTAGTGGTCAAACCGTTATTGAACCAGTTATGTTATAAATATATAAAAATATATATTATTAATAATTAATAAAATTTTAAAACATCTAATTTTTTGTAAGCTAAAATATAATTATATTATTGATAAAAATATTTTTGAAAAAAAATATATATATATCAAAACTGGTTCAACCGGGCCAACTAACCGATTTTACTGGTTGAACTATCGGTTGAACCAATAGTCAATCGGTTATTGATCAAATTGGGTGAACCGGTACAAACCGAACCGGAAAAGGAACCGATTCCCAATTCAACCGGTCCAACCGCCAGTTCCGAATCGATTTTCAAAACATTACTTATTATACTATACAGGTAATTTTTTAAAATTTTACCACATGAAAAATATCTTAAAAAATAATCTTTTAAAATTCAACAAATTCATTTCAAGTATTTTAAAATTTCAAAACCTTTATTAAATCAATATTGCATAGGTTTAATTCTCTTTAGGCAGGAAACACGCCTAGCGGCGGTAGAGAATTTACCCAGCATCTAGGCGAAAATTAAGCAAGCACGACATGAGGACGAACTTTCTATATATGAAATTACAGTCACCAACCCCAAAAGTCTGAGATTTCAAGTTGTTTTACTCTTTTCAAACTAGATTTTTGGACTGAGGAGGGAATTTTTAGAACATATATTGTCATGTTCAAGTGTTAACAAGGAGTAGTAAGGACAGGACGAGGCACGTTCAAGCTATGTGAAAATCAGATGTGTAATGGTCAATCAACTAGATACACATAATATCTCACAAATTATAAATTTTGGTTGCAAAGTATGGAACTCGCGACTTGTTCCTACTCACTACGACGGAGTTAACTCCATAGTTGAACTATGCAATTTTATTTATTGCAGAGTTAATTGATATTTTGATCATTATATTAAGGATCGATTTTTATTTTAATTACTCAAACATTTTTTTGTTACATTCACATTATTCGACTAACAAAAATATTACAAACTAACGATTAAATTTTTTTTCTGTCTTTGACAATAGATTAGAGGTATTTTAATGAGGTGGCATGAACGGGGCACCTTGTAGATAAAAAAAAAAAAAAAAAAAATAGTTAATAATCCTGCTACCCTCGAGAACTCAAAATATCCTCCTCCAACTTTTCAATCCTTTCAACCAGATTAACCCTCCTCAATTGACACCAATCACCATCAAACCCTTCAAATCGTGACAGCAATCACCATTCCTCCTAGTCTCCCACCAACAACACAAACTGTCACAGAAATCTTATTACCCATCCATAACAAAATGACTTCTGAAAATTTAAAATAAGCCAAATTAAATAACCTTGAGAGGAAACAAGACAGGTAAATTCAACCAATCGAAAGAAAGGCATCGGAAGGAGAATTGTGGGCATGTTGATTTAGACGGAGATTGGGATTTGAGGATTTGGAGATACCAAAATATCAATTAACTCTTTATTTATGTGGTAGAGAAAAATCAATTCAAAGGTTTTCCTTTGCTTTATCTAATGAAAAACTATGCAGCAATTGTGACATATTAGACGAGTTCAAGAGAAGACACAAATATAGAAAGAAAAAGCATAATAATCAGCTCTCATGTTTACACTAAAAGTACAAGATTATCAAAAAAGGAGATGCACGGTTTACTTCCAATTAATTAACTTGAATGTACTTGGATGATCTATTTTAAATACAAATGTGATTACATTGTAAGATTGTTTTTCTCAATGAATGACACAGAAATCTTTGGCTACGTTATCTTACAAGCTCTTACCATGTGTTGAACTCTTTTTCAGTATATATATGTACTTATAATTTGTTCCTCATGGAAAAAGATATGAGAGATACAACTTCTCTTTCTATATATATACAGGAGTTTTTACTTTACCAGCATGGCCTCTAGTCTTTTCTTCCTCGCAGCATGTTTTAGTTTCTCCAACGCTACAAGTCCGACCTGTCTAACCCTTTCCCTGGACAAACCTATCCTGCAGGGTCATGAAGAATATAACATATAGTTAAGACTGAAACTTGGAAAACACCAGAAAAACACACTTTCAATTAAGATACTCGTAGGAAAGAAGCAAACGTACTTCTAAGTACACGTGAGACACACAATATGAAACACGTGATCTAGAAGTCTCACAATATGAAACACGTGATCTAGAAACTACAATACATAGACAACACGCATTCAAAACACACATGGTCTAATTTTGAGTATCTGCAAGTGAAAGCCACCATTTTAAACCTCTTGATCATTCAGAAGTCTCCTAATCTTAGAAACATGCAACTTAAGTAACCCCCAATATCATTTGGATTACTGTATTCAGAGGACAAGCTCATTATGTGTTTAATATTCTCACTTTCTTGCCATTATATAACAAGATCAGTTCCAAGCAAATTCCAGAAACTAGGTAACTAATCCATTGCTCAACAAACAACCCTGTCAAAATCATCATTCAAATTTGTTCATAATGCATATTTTAAGGCAGGAAACTAAAAAGTCAGGACCTTTTACTTATATCCTCCCAAGTAAGACATTCATTTTCCAAACCATAATAAAGACGGATAATATCTCTCTCCCTCTCCCTTAATGTTGTATTCATGAGCCTGTTTACTTCATCCTGCAAAATAGAATTACCGCTATATTAGTTGCTGCGGAAGACAATGTGCATTAGTTATAGCAAAACTAAAACACGGGCTCTAAGCAGTCAACTGGCTTATGGAGCAAGTCAATAGAGATGAAACAGAATACCTAACCCGGTGCAACAAAATCAAATCAGGATAAGAACTGCTAGGAATCTTAAAATTCTATAATCCAATTCAATCCAATCAAGGAACTATCATTGGTTAGGATTTTCTGGTTTTATGGAAATACAATTCACATAAAATAATTATTTCTAAGAATAAGCTTAATAAACTTAGGAAAAGGAAAAATATTATATAAATTGAACTTCTAAATTCTTTTCTTATTATAGTATCTTTATCTTTTCTTATTATTATATTATACTCGTACATGTATCATAAACAAAAAAAAAACAAAAAAAAAACAAAAAAAAAAAAACTGCATCAAGAATACTTAGAATAGGTGGAGCTAAGGACAAGCCTTCAGAGAAGAGGCACATGTCAAATGTGAGCCTCAGTCAGGCATCAACTCTTGAGCTTTAGTTATGACGCACGCCTACCAAGAGCCAAATACCTTGGTAAATAAGCCTTAAAATTATGCCATTCCATTGTCCTTATTGGACCTTGCATTAAGGTGGGAAAAGAACAAGGTCCTTAAAACATGTTGGAGTCCTATAAACATGCTGTAGTTACATCATGTTTTTAAACAGGATAATAAGGGATTCACTTTTTGAGTGTGCACAAAGAAAATTTAGTCATCCATCAGTTCAATAGTTATAGAACCTATTTTCCTGCACACTGAAGTAGCTTCCAATTAAGACATTGCAAACTTACAAAAACTCATAATGTTGGTTTTATTTTACTACCTTGAGTGCCCATTCATCTACTCCATGCCATGGGTTGTTCTCAAGTCGATTATCTGCAATGTACTGAGGAAAGTAAACAAGAGTCAAAACTATGGATTCAGTAAGTTCTTGCCAATAATATAGAAAAAGTAATTAAGTTGTATGATGTGGTAATTTCTTCTCTCTCTCTCTCTCTCTGTGGAACAGATAAGCTTGCTCAAAAGTATGGGAAATGGAATTAAAGCCTTCAGATTCCTCCTTTAAGGCCTCTGCCATTTCGCCACCCTGTTTTGTATGTTGTGACAAATAGCTTTCCTTTTATAGGACAGGCATTTCGAAGAATTTTTTTAAACCAATTTCATTTATTAATGAAGGAGATATAAGACTTACACTATGAAGTGTTTTCCCCGGAAGACCATTTAAGGATGGGAATGCTTCCCTATCAAGAGAGTAGACCTCGTTGATTGCCTGCAGGTATAGACATCTAAAATTAAGCAGGATGATGGTAAAGGCACAAATACTAGAACATTATAGATCTCAAAAATTGTTTAGTACCTCGGTAGCATTCCTAACTTTCTTCTGGGACATGTTAAGACTTTCTGCAATTTTCTGAAAATTAAAGTGTAACACAAGTAAATAACATGTGAGAGGTTATGAAATGATGTTAAACACAATACAAGTTAAGATCTTGATCAGACACTGAATTAGGGGGATAAGAAAGCTCATAGTGCTTATATAAAAGTAACAAAGACTATATCATTAGGTAACTTACATCGATAGAAGGAGTTACTCCTCTTTCTTCCAGTTTGGCCTTGGCATTCTGGATTAAACTTAGTCTTTCGTGCAAATAAGTGGGCAATCTTAAAGTTCTTGAATTCTCAACTAATGCTCTTGAAACACCCTGGCAAGCAAGAGCAATGGCTCATCATCGTGAGTTTCAAAAGCACTGATAAAAGCATGGGCATAAAATAATGACTGATACAATAATATATTGAAGGGAAGAACTGAAGAACAATTGATTATGGTTTTCTTGGAAATAGTGGATGATAGCAAAGACGATAAAAGAAACATGCTTTTGGTTTAGTAATATGGAAGTCATCTAATTTATTTTTTATCTTCTTGAATAGCAAGCTTAAGTAAGATTAAAGCTACAACAAGAAACTATTTAAAAACTTTAAGCAGTTAAGTAGAACCTGCCAGTTTCACGAATTCAGGTTCACCGGTAGATGACACCGTATGGTTTCATTTCAGTGGTTATTAATTGAGTAATCTTTTAACCCTATAACTTAAACCCCAAACACAAAAAAACTAAGAAACCAGAAATATCATGAAGCCCCAACTATAGGTAAGGATGAAGATCCAGAATATGACCCTGTGCTCAAGCTGTTCACATATTTAAGTCAGATGTCAACTCACCTGACGTATCCACCAATAGACATAAGTTGAAATTTTGAATCCCTTTGAAGAATCAAATTTCTCAATCCCACGGAGTAGTCCAATCAGGCCTCCCTATACAATAAAATAAATTTTTTCAGTCATTGGTGTAAGAGCAAGAGACTAGCATCCTACTTACAGTCAAACAATAGAAGATCACCTGAACAAGGTCGGCCATTTCAGCACCCATGTTATCATATCTTTGCGCAATAGACATTACTAGACGAACATTGCTCATTGCAAGCTTCTCTCTAGCCAAAGAGCACTCTATTTGTGTGTATTGTAACTCAGCATGGGAAATCTTCAAGGAAGAGGATAGTTGCTCCTCTGAAGGATCGCATCCTAATCTTTCCTTCAGTCTGAAATAACCAAAATTAGAGAAATAGGTGATTTATGATGTTTCTTTTATCAGACAGATCATTGAAAAGGTGATAACTATTATAGACAGCTGCCAATGTCTTTGTAAGTTGAAGGGGTTATCTGCCACCAACTTAAATGTATGAAAATATAACTAATTAGCAACTATTTAAGGCATGATTATGTTACCAAATGACTTTCTCAGTTACATCAGAATGCAGATTATAAGATTTTAAGGGAAAAATTCAAATCCAAAACAAATCAACGGTTAATCCTCAAAAAAAAATTGAAAAAGCAAGTACCAACATTTAAGAACTGGATTGACATTGTTAAGAAAGATCACATGACATCTACTTTGGTGAAATGTCAATAAGTATGGAACATAATTTCTTGCAGTTCAATCATTAGCTAAACAGAAGAACGTTAGATCTCCTGTGTTGGTAAATGTCATGCTCCACACGAAAGACACATTTAGGGCAGGGTTAGTACCATAACAAGTTAATGAATTAATACATTTAACTTGATAAGGCAGAAAACAATAAAAACAATAATTCACTTACCTTGCTTTCCAATCTTCTATGTGAAGACCGGTCTTAATTATTTTTGACAGTTGCACAACTTCCGAATGGGTGAGCAACTCTTTACTTATTACACCCTTCACATAACTTTTCAAATGATTCTGAAGCAGATTCGGACTGATAACGGATGATTGCTGCTTATTTGTACTAAGCTGCATATGATAACTTCTTTGGGTCACAACTCTCCTCCTAGTATCTATTCTCCTCCGCCGAGCAGATGTCCCTGAACCAGTGACCTGCATCTTCTTACAGGTTTTTTCTCTTGATGTAGAAGCTATAAGAGTCTCCTCAGTTGACAGATTCCACTGCTTTTCCAGCATAGACTTCTGTAACAAGAGGAGAGCATCTACTGAAAATTCAGGATTAGCGATTTCATCCTCCAAGTGGTTCGAACTCTGAATCCATGGCTCTACATTTGAAGGACTAGAAGCAGTATCCGCATGTTCTTTTACTGCCTTGATGTATTGTGTGTCTCGACTGGAGAGAAAATTAGGGCTATAGTTGGATGACCTCTTCGCATTGATCAGATTCTTGGATGAAGCAACCTGATGGTGTGAGAACCCAAGATCGCTGCTAGTGAACAGCTTCTCAGCGAGATCAGAGTAATAAAAGGAGGAACTCAAAAGCCTCTTTCCTGCACCAAGTCCAATAACTGCAGTGGTGGCCATTTTTATGGCTTTCGTTTGCTTGTATGCAATATCACTAGATATGTCTGATAAAGTGTTGAACCACCTCCATACCTCCAAGTCTTGGTGAGAATCTGAGCTTTAAGATTTCGCCTTGATAAATTCGTTACTTGTCCACAAAACACTCCTTATCAGGAAGGGGGAAATACTAAATACACAGACGCAAACAACAGAAAGTGAGGGAAATAGTTCCGTGATAAGGAATAAGTTCAGCTAAAAGTGGCACAGTATGAGGATCAAATTCAAGGTGATTATGAAAATACATATGTTTGAATAATCAAGTAGCTCTATGGGTTTAAGTTAAATTCTATGCGCGAATATTTTCCCTGAAAATATTGATAAACAGATTTCTGAATTGATTATATATAGTAGTTGTGTACATAATGAGTTTTTTTTTTCTTTCTAATTACTGCAAAACTTTGAGAACCAGAAACATCATGAATCATAGAACAAAGATTATCGAAAACAAATGCAAATGAAACATGTATAATTGAAACGAAAAACACACATATATTATAGATAGACACAAACAATGATTACACAATTAAGGAACAGATTACAAATTGATGAGGTGAATTTTCAAGCATTTATTTAATTAGTAAACCATCTTCAACATAATTTAGCAAAGAATTTGGGTGAGAAAATTTGAATATACCTGAAATTCGTTGAAAGAAAAGCTCAAAGCTGCGGGAGAATACGAAGAAAGAAAGGGTGAAGAGGATAGCAAAGTGAGTGAACGTAAAAAACTGCTCCTTTTATCTATTTTGATTTTTTTATCAATTAATAGTAATAATTAACAATCTTCTTCAAATTTCCAATACTAACAAATTATATTACTAGTAGTACAAAGATCTGAGTCACGGAGAGGAAATTTCACTCCTTTTTCTTCCCTAATAATAGTTGTGATATTATTGTGGTTATTAGGGATATGGAATGGAGAGATGAGATCGGGCGGAAGAGATATTTGGTCTGGCTTGTGGTGCATGCCTTCCCAAGTTTTTTCCTTAAATAGAAGATTAATAGACTTACCTTTACCTATTTATTAGTTGGAGAATAATAATAATGTTCTATGCAGGATTATTTTTTACTTTTACATTTTTAAAAGGAGTATTAAAAGGGAAAATTTGGAATATCACATACCTACTTACTACTTATATAATAAAAATATAAAATTTGGATACCTACTACTGATGGCTAATTTTTGTTGGACATACCTTTGTTTACATCAAGTGTTTGTTTATATAATAATTAAATAATATATTAAATATATATTTAAAATATTATGCTCATTATATTAAATATATTATTAATTATGATTACCTACGTAACTCACATAAAATATAATCATTTTCCCAATCTAAAATGGGTCTGTTTAATGTGTGCCCTAAGGGCACCCACCAAGTGCGGAAAATAAGAGATGAGACTCGCTAAAAATTATTTTTTTATATAATTGCACTTAATTCAATACATGGGGTCCATTAATATATAATTTTTTTATACATTGAATTCAGTGCGCCTACATAAATAAATAATATTATACATTATTTTCCAGGTTTAGTGTGTGCCTGAGGACACACGTTAAGAAAATTCATCTAAAATATACCCAGTAAAATTTAGAGGAAACAAAATCGTCCACCTCGGTGGTGTTGCAACGGCTCAAATATCAGGGAAAATAAAAGCAGCCTGCCATATTTTACAACGACAATCAATTTAGGAATTAAAAAGGAAACCTGATACAAATGTTCTTCCAAATTCCAAAATAAATCAATTATATATATATATTTAAAGTCTCAAATTTAGAACTGCAACTATTATGAAGGAAAAGGAAGCTGCAATACACAATATATGAACTAATTTCCACAATAAATAAAATAATTTGAGCTAGTATTTAAGCTTTATGTGGAATACTTAAAAACGATGTTATTTATGTTGTATATTTTTTGTGTTTTCAATTACCTCTCGGTACATATTGAAAAATATAAGGTATTAAAATTTTATATTATTATAGTTTAATTTTAAAAATAAGAGACCTTATCGTTAGACTATCAACTTTTATCTAATGTTAATTCGAAATCAAAATTCAACTTAACATAATATAATGAGTAGGTGAAATGGTGTATAATGGAATTTTTGTAGACCGAGTGGGCGTAGGTGGTCTATTCTAGAATGATAATGTTCACATCTTACTCTTAAACAACCACATTGATGCTTTTATTCTGAACGATGATAAGCAACCCTAATGACAATTTACAGGTTTATATGGAAAATTCTGTTACGTCGGACCGCATTTTCTCTTGGGATCTTCTTTGTTCCTTATCTAGACAATCTAACCTTTCGTGGAGTGAAATTCTACATTTGCATGAAAAAAAATGGCGGTAATATTCGGCCGTCATGGCAAATCAATAATTTCCAACAAGTTATAGAAGATTGGAATGCATCTAAATTTGGGTCCCTTCCTCATAAAATCACCCAATATCAGCAACAACTGAATAAGATTCAATCTTCTCCTAGTAACTATGATGATGATTCAATACTTGAGACTCGTAACACTATTAATTTGGCACTAGAGCAAGAAGAGATATATTGGAAGCAACGACCAAGAGTTTCTTGGCTAAGTGAAGGAGATCGCCACACTAAATGGTTTCACTTTAGAGCAACACAACGAAAACTAAGAAATCATATTTCTGGTATTGAGGATGAACACGGTTTCTGACAAGAGAATGATGTTGAAATTGAAAGGGTAATCAACTCTTTTTTTTAGAATCTTTTTACTTCTTCTATGTCTTCTGGTTGTGTTGATTTATTTAATGATTGGGATGTCTTAATTCCTACACATTTGTTAACCATGTTAAATAAGCCTTTTGTTGTTGAGGAAGTTAAAGCAGTGCTAGATCAAATGCCTCCTTTAAAGGCAGCAAGGCCTGATGGGTTGCCGAAATTATTATACCAAAATTTTGGCATATTGGAGATTCTGTTGTTTACGTTCTCAATAACAATTCCAGCCTAACTGATATTAATGGCACTAATGCTGTGTTGATTCCGAAGGTTTCCAACCCTACCAAAATCTCACAGTTTTGCCCGATCAGCCTTTATTATGTTCTTTGCAAGCTTCTCTCCAAGGTTCTTGCTATCGTATCAAGCGTGTCTTACCTTCTATAATTCTTGGACTCTAAGTGCTTTTGTGAACAAGTGCCTGATTAGTGATAATATCATTGCGGTGTTTGAGACCTTGCATTTTTTCAAACAAAAACAAAGAGGTAAACAAGGTTTTTTTGGA
The DNA here is from genome assembly GCA_947179155.2 of Hedera helix. Lineage (NCBI taxonomy): Eukaryota > Viridiplantae > Streptophyta > Magnoliopsida > Apiales > Araliaceae > Hedera > Hedera helix. The sequence goes on along the minus strand of OX359265.1, from coordinate 969,663 downwards.
CTCAATCTAGACTTGAGCAAGGCTTTTGATCGTATTGAATGGGATTATCTAAAACGCGTTCTACTTGGTATGACATTTTCTCCTCACTGGATCAACTTACTGATGAATTGTGTCTCATTAGTTCGATACTCTTTCCTATTCAGTGGAGTATCTTTATCATCCTTTGCTCGTACTCTTGGTATTAGGCAAGTTGATCCCCTTTCTCCGTACTTATTCATCATTTGTGTTGAGGGATTTTTCCATCTTCTTTGCAGGGTTGAAAATCGTCGTGCGATAACTGAGGTGGGAGTATGTAACACCCCCTTCCCGAACTGGAAAGAGAGGTTACGCACACAATATAACAGAACTAATAAATTGGAATCAAAAGCTTGAATATGAAACCGAATAGTCTAAATAGATAATTGCCAACTGGTTCAAACACAGTCTGAGTATTACAACAATACTAGAAACTAAAATATTAAGCCCTAAACAAAATATCTAAACTATTTACATAAAAGGAAGCTCTCTTCACACATGCCCTTACTCCCCCTGATTACCTGCCGGAAGAAAAATACAGTATGAGCCAAATGCCCAGTACGAATATAGAGTGCAAGAAAATAAGAACTAAAATGAATAACAAAACCAACTGAACTGAACTGAATAACATAATAGGCTGAATCAAATGGCTGGGGTGATTTCATACCGAGCTCAGAACAAAACAGAACAGAAATATACATCGGACTGCGCAATCCAGATGTATGCAAAATCGGAAGGTGTGTTTGGCACAAACAACACCAAACCGCAGAACAAAACAGAAAACTAGGGTCGACCCATACGCCTCCCACAACAAAACACCAATTGGCCAACTCCCATCGGAGCACACAAAATAGAGACGTCGTGGACTAATCACACTGCCACGGAAGTGTCATGCCTCGGTGCCAAGAGGACATGTCTGTGGTACCCCCACAGGTGGTTATAGCTCAGGTATACCCTACGGTATATTCTAACAAAAATATTATGTCACAATATATGCGACACAATACAAACAAAAGGGGTTCTAATATGCACATGCTAAACTGAAACGAATAGACACAAAACCCTCAAAATATATTAGCATGTACGTTTCTACAAAATCAAAATAAATACTAGACATGCTCTCTAAGTCCAAAGAGTACAAGTTATGAATTTTCGAATATCTAGAACCAAACAATTATATCATAAGCATTTGACTATGAATAATATATCGAAATAATATCTGAATTCTAATTGAGAGACAAAACAAACAAATTAAAATCAAAGGAATATTGCTGAAGGAGTACGGAATCCGTACCTGGACTAAGTGATGTAATACCCACAATTATAATTGCAATTTGTTAGACTTGCCCAATTCAATCTATTCACAAAAATAACACATTTTTATTAAGTACTATAATTAATTAAGTTTTACATCTCTTTGACGAATCTGAAATCATTTCATTTTACCAAAAATATTCTGGGCATGGTAATACATAGTATAAAATATATTAATAATTAACATATTTCTTGTTCCCTCCAAAATACATATAAGTGTATTTACAAAAATATTTATTCTATTTTTAATTCTACTATAAACAAATATATTATGTCAAAACTCTAACGTTACAAAAATAATAATTTATTATCCCAAAATGCTAATTACTAACAAAGATATACCAAAAATATATATACTACTAAATTAAATAACATACAAAAATTAAAGTTACAAATAACAAATAATAATAATAAAGCAAAACTAACAAACTAAATAATTAAAGCTACAAAATAATACTACTAATGCAAAACTAAACAATTAAGGCTACAAATAATAATAATGCAAAACTAACAAATTAACTAAATAATTAAAGCTACAACATAAAAATAATAATGCAGAAAATAAATACACAAGAAAAGAAAAAGAAACATACCCAAAATTACGAAGAGATCCACCGTCTCCAAAGAAAACCAAAAGAAATTTGGGCTTATATCAATACCCAAAATCCAAACAAGGAAATAAAATATTTAACTAGGGAGGTTCTTACTTAAAAGATCCTCACACAAAAAGTCCTTTTTCACAATGGGAGGTCTTTTTTGTTAGTGTATTAAAAGGAGAGGGGTAAAGTCATATTTATAGGCTAAGGAAGGGAAGGAACTTTTGAGAAGGGGCGA